>CAJGYO010000006.1:30755915-31256658 GCA_904845875.1 Miscanthus lutarioriparius | reverse complement strand
TGAGAGCAAACCACTAGGACACACCTGCAGCATAGAGTAAAAACAAAGTAGTAGCCTATTTGTCCACGACTCACGAAGCCTTTGGGTTTGTACAGCTGGAGTCCTATGAAGTGGTGGCCGTAGTGGCGGCAGTGAGAGTGTCGATGGTGGTGGAGCCCAATGAGCAATAACTCTTTGTTGCATGAGGAAGCCACAGCTTCTTTGCCTACCACTGTCCCATGTTGGAACTCATCCTATCTAGCTTGAACCTATGCTAAACTGTTCTAACATCTCCTAAGCCTGAGCAAGCACGATCTGCCCTCATCTGGCTCAAGTCATAGCAAGTAGGCAGGGGTGCAATGCCAGAGTGCCCATGGGCTGAGCTAGAAACCTTGGCCTCACTATCATGCCATCGAGGTGGCATCAGAGGGATATCTGGTAGTCATCATATGTACTATCATGAGTGCGCTCTCTGGCCATACCCTCCTCTTGAGCATCTAGCTGCTCCTCCTCTATCCGTTGCAATGCCACGATAGTCTCATCCTACTAGAGCTCTGAGACTTTGGCACCTCTGGGAGCAGCAGCTCGGCTGGCTAGGTGTCCTCAACCTGCTGTGGCAGGAGCATGTCGAGGTTATGTTATAAAGGTGGAAACTCTATAGTAGCTCGAATACTCTACCAACACCGAGGAGGCCTCACTATCCTGGTACGAATGTGAAAAAGAAAGTAATCCGGTGAGCATCGGTGGCCTTTTGTGATCTCTGAGTCCCTCTTGCAAGTGTATCCTCCATCTCGAGATAGGATGACATCCCATACATCAAGATTATATTGCATTAGGCGTTCGGTAGCCTGGCCCTGAATCTTGAGTCAATCCCTCATGATATCCCATCCTTGGTAGCCTTTACATCCTTCTCATGATAGCATCAGCGGGTTTGGCTATAGGAGTAAGATCCATGATTGTCTTGCTCGACCCCTCATAGAATGGCTCACGTAAAGCAAGGTCGGGATGAATACATGCATGGGAGGCATGAGACCACCAGTGTGTGGGCGTCCCCAGGAGGCTCTATGTGTCCATAGCAAACCCTTATAAGCAGCGGATGGTGACTCCTATAACCAAAGGATCTCTCGACCACAGAAGCTCATCGACCTATAGTCATGACCTACGAATGCAAAGTGAATGAACCTATGCAGATACGGGTCAATATAAAGTGGCGTAGAACTCCTGGAGACCGTGATGGAACATAGCGGCGATCCGTCCAAGTAAGTCTATCAACCACGATAGATAAGATAGATGGGAACAGGATCTTGCTCTCCATTACTTTGCTACAATGGCCTCAATAGAACAAACTATTTGAGATCTCAAGGCCACCCCACTATTAAGATATACATTGTAGAAGTCCTCCTGGGTGGTGTATAGAACCCCTCTAAAACACGCTCATCCCTCCTTGGTGGGAACTAGTCCTCGAAGGACACACGAACACGGAACATTTGTTACACTTGCAGTGGTGGTGGCCCTCAAATCTAGATGGAGTCACTTGAGGCGGAGACCATGTAGTGCAGGAGGTGGGCGAGAACCCCTTGTGTCTCTATCCTCGGTGTCACAGAGGTGAAATGCGACGGCCCCAGCGTAGCTGTGGGTGAGGTGTGCACTCTATCTCCTGTGATGCTCTCTGCCTCCTATGTCTCTCACCACTGCTGCTATGGCTCCCCAGGGTGAGTCTCCTCCAAAGCAACATGTCGTCCCTCAAGCATGTGGGTCCTAATTTGGACTCTGTGTGACAGCTCACACCTGCTCAATGGATGCCCTCTGTCTTTGGTGAAGGCGATCGCAATCTAAAGTCCACTCCGAGCACCTCCTCTCTCTACATGCTGCGGTGGGCTGCCGCCCTACTCTTTGCTCTCGTTGTGTCGACATCTGCATGCTTCCGCTTCTTGACGTGATCTTCTTTTGCAGCCTTGCCTTTCACATTAGTAGGCAAGCGAGGTGAAAAACTTGGATCCTCATCACCTAGACCACCTTGGCGTTCTTCCTGCGTGCCATCATTTGGAAATTTGGAAGAACAAGCGCCAGCGACAAGAATCAATTGCTAACTTTTCACTTCCAAGGCTTGGCCTCGATCCATACTCACGAGCTTGGCCCGAGTTCATTGACAAGCGCCAAAGTGACCACAAAACACCGACTTCATTTGCCGATGGAATAGATTGGATATATGAATAATTTCAATATACATCTAGAATCTGAAACCCAAAAGAAGCAAGCAATAGAGTGCAGAAATAAGAATCGAGAGCTTGCTACCTAACGAATCGGTGACCGAAGAAGAAGAGCGAATCCACGGGCACCACCGAATCGACAATCGAGGTTAAGGGTTACCTTTGCTCGGCGGCACTATTAGAACGCAGCAAGATCGGCGGCTCTGGTGGGGGCAATGGGCGTGTGCAGCGGTGCTAGGGCATAGGTGCGCGATTTCTAAGCGTGGCGTGCGGTGCTAAGCGAAGAACGCGATGCGCGCGAGGAGAGGCGCAGCGGCTGCGGTGGTGGCATGGTGCGAGGAGGAGGCCTGATAATGCGATCGCGAACATGCGAAGCAATGGCGCGAGCTTAGAGCAGTCGCGGAGCGCAATGATGAAACTGGCAATGGCTGGGCGGTGGCAAGAAGCCAGGCATCTGCGGGGAGCGAGGTGGCGATGTCGGTATGGCGATTGTGGGATGCGGCCTTAGGTCAAGCGGCGGCAAGATTATAAGAGGTGGCTCACCCATGATAGAAAAAGAAATGGAGAAGAATCCGGATCCTACCGACTACTATTGGCCGGTCGCTCGGTGGCAGCATTGAATGGCGCCACCCGAGTCGGTCGACTCAAGAAGGTCAAATCCTCTCGACTCGCGACGAACGCGTCGATCACCACTAATAAGCCCATGACTAGAGTTTGGGCGATCCTTGAGATCTTCTTCTTCGGCTTGGCCCGAGCGCATGGGCGTCATCGGCCGGATGTAGGGAAAGAACTATTTCAGCGTACGGTCACTCGCCAGCGACAACGGTTCACCTCACGTAGGCCCGGCCGGGACCTTGAGACGCCAGTCCGGTGCTGACGTCCCGATCACTCTTTTAATGAGATCTTCAAAGTTCCTTCGTCTTGCTTGTTCCCAATCAAGTCCCAACTTCAATAAGACCCAAATAAACACCAATTGGGGATGATGTGGTGACCTCTCTCAAACCCTCAAAATTTTCAAGTATTTTACCTTAGGCTATAATTCTTTTTAAGAAAATAGGCAATTAAAGGGTGATTGAGAGAAACAACAAAACAACATTCATGCATATGCAATGCAATACTTTGAAAGTAATTCTAGTTGCTTGTCAAGTTTGAACCAAGGTTAAGCTTCTTCACACGCTTTTGGCGGTTATCTTAACCATGTTAGACAAAGTCCTAAATGCATTACCAAGAAGTAAACATGTTGTATATTACAATGCAATGCAAAAGGACAACACAAGCTCATTTTCTAGTAAAGTTGCTAAAATCAAGCACATTGAGCTCATTCCTCAAACAATAAAATGTTGCCTCATCTAACGGTTTAGTGAAGATATCGCCAATTGATCCTCGGCCCTTACACCTTCTAGTAAAATATCATTCTTAGCAACATGATCTCTAAGAAAGTGATGGCGGATATCTATGTGCTTGGTGTGAGTGTTGAACTGGATTATTAGCAAGTTTTACCGCACTCTCATTGTCACACAAAAGTGGTACCTTTTCTAGAACTACACCATAGTCTAGCAAAGTTTGCTTCATGTAAAAAGTACTTGTGCACAACAAGCACCCATGACAATGTATTCCACTTGACCGTGGACAAAGCCACACTATTTTGCTTCTTGGAGGACCAAGACACAAGTGATCTACCAAGTAAATGGCACCCTCGGATGTGTTTTTCTATCAACTTTGCACCTTGGCATAATCCAATTGGAATAGCCAACTAATTCAAATCTAGCTCCTTTGGGATACAAAGGCCAATGCTTAGTGTGTGCTTAAGATACCTAAGGATCCTTTTGCTTGACAATCAAATAAAGCTTCCTTAGGATTAGCTTGAAATCTAGCACTTTTACACACACTAAACATGATGTCGGGCCTAGATGCGGTCAAATATAACAAGCTACCAATCATATAGGCGGGAGAGAGTTTGATCAACCATTTTACCTCCCTCATCTAGGTTGAGATGTCCATTAGATGGCATTGGTGTCTTGATTGGCTTACATTCATCCATATTGAACCTCTTGAGAAGATCCTTGGTATGCTTTTTTGAGAGATGAAAATTCCTTCTCTCGTTTGCTTTACTTGAAAACCAAGAAAGAATGTAAGCTCTCTAATCATAGACATCTCAAACTCATTCGACATCAATTCACCAAACTCTTTGCAAGAATCTTCATTTGATGATCCAAAGATGATATCATCAACATATACTTGACAAATGAAGATCTCCCCATCAAGCTTCTTGGTGAATAGTGTGGTGTCGACCTTCCAAATGGTGAAGCCCTTCTCAATGAGGAAATCCCAAAGGCGCTCATACCAAGCTCTTAGGGCTTGCTTAAGACCATATAGCGCCTTGGACAACCTATAAATATGATTAGGATATCTAGGGTCTTCAAACCCGGGAGGTTGATCAACATAGACTAGTTCATTAATAAAGCCATTTAAAATGCACTTTTAACATCCATTTAATATAGTTTCATTTCATGATGTGATGCATATGCAAGTAGGATACGAATGGCTTCAAGTCTTGCAACTGGTGCAAAGGTCTCTCCAAAATCCAACCCTTCAACTTGAGAGAACCCCTTTGCAACTAGTCTTGCCTTGTTCCTCACAACAACGCCTTGATCATCTTGCTTGTTGCGGAACACCCACTTTGTTCAATGACTCTTGCACCTTATGGTCGCTCTTCAAGAGTCCAAACTTCATTGCCAGGCGAAGTTGTTCAACTCTTCATGCATGGCATTTATCAATCAGAATCTTGAAGAGCTTCTTCTACATTCTTAGGTTCAACACAAGAGACAAAAGAGTGATGTTCAATAAAAGAAGCAAGTTTTTGAGATCGAGTCATTACACCCTTTGATAGACTCCCTATGATGAGATCTTGTGAATGAGCTTGTAGTAGAGGTGAATTTCTTCTATCAACCACTTGAGGGGGAGGTTGTGGAGCATCAACATCTTGTGCTTATGCCACACTTTGATCATGAGAGACATGAGTATCTTCATTTTATACTCTCCCATCTTTATCACCATCTTGTGGCACATTTGATGAAGAAGATGGATTAATCACTTGTACATCATCTTCATCATCTTGTGTCTTGATGTCTCCAACCGAAATGTTCTTCATAGTCTCCCTCAATGGTTCATCACCCACATCATCAAGATTCTCATGTGCTCCTTGGGAGCCGTTAGATTCATCAAATTCTACATCATATATTTCTTCAACCAAGCCGGTGGCATGATTAAATACTCTATGTGCTTTGGACTTTGATGAGTAACCAACAAGAAAACCAATATCACGTCTTTGAAACTTTCCTAGGTGTTGCTGCTTCTTGTAGATATAGCATTTACAACCAAACACCCTAAAGAAGGAGAACGTCTGGCTTCTTCACATTGAGCAACTCATAAGGCGTCTTGCCAAGAAACTTTTGAAAGAATAGGCGGTTGGATGCATAGCATGCGGTGTTGATAGCTTCCACCCATAGAGATTTGGGTGTGTTGTACTCATCAAGCATTGTTCTTGCAAGTGTAATAAGTGTCTGATTCTTTCTCTCTACTACACCATTTTGTTGATGAGTATATGTTGCGAAGACCTCATGCTTGATTCCAACTTCATCACAATAGGCTTCAATGTTTGTGTTGTCAAATTCTTTACCATTATCACTTCTAATATTCTTGAGCTTCACTTCAAACTCATTTTGTGCTCTCTTGGCAAACTTCTTGAAGCATGATGCAACTTCGGATTTGTCATGAAGGAAGAACACCCATGTATATCTTGAGTAGTCATCAACAATCACAAGACAGTAAAGATTTTCTCCTAAACTCTTGTATGTTGTTGATCCAAATAAGTCCATGCGAAGGAGCTCTAGCACTCTTGTGGTTGACATGAAAGCTTTTGTAGGATGAGTGTTTGTAACTTGTTTGCCGGCTTGACATGCACTACAAAACTTGTCCTTCTCAAATTTCACATCCTTCAACCCTCTCACCAATTCATTCTTCATAAGCTTCTTGAGTGAACTCATTCCAACATGAGCAAGTCTTCTATGCCATAGCCACCCAAGTGATGTTTTGGTGAATAGGCATGTCTTCAAGTTAGCATCTTTGAAGGTGAAATACACAAGATATAGGTTGTTGTATCTAAATCCCTTGAATATCACTTGATCATTATCCTTCTTAGATACAACAACTTTCTTCTCGGTGAACAAGCATTGGAAGCCAAGATCACACAATTGTCCAACGGATAGCAAGTTGAAACTCAAGGAAGCAACATATAGCATATTTGAGATAGAATGATCATTTGATATTGCCACTTTGCTCAATCCTTTGACTTTGCCCTTTGAATTATCTCCAAATATAATTCTTTTTTGGCCATCAACTTCATCTAGTGAGGTGAACATACGAGGATCATCGGTCATATGTTGTGTGCAACCACTATCAATTACCCAATGACTTCCACCGGTCTTGTAGTTCACCTACACACAAGAGATCAATCTTTATGAATCCAAACTTGTTGAGGGCCCTTAACTTTCTCAATAAAGTGACTTTGCAACCCAAATTTTCTTAGGCCTATTCTTGTTGGGAGGTCCTAAGAACATAGCTCATCTTTCCACTAGAGTCCTTTCTAAAAGCGTGTAATGAGCATTGAAAGCAAAGGGTCTAGCATGCTTGGGCAAGTGTTGTGGTGGTGGAGTTTGACACTCATGGGCAAAGTGGCCTTCTTGTCCACCTCAAAACACCTCTTTGGCTTTGGCTTTGACTTGTGTTGTTGTTGTTGAGCTTGAGCCTTCTTCTCTTGATTTGCCAAATATCCAATTCGACTTCTATCCATCTTCATGGCCGGTGTTCATGAGTAGCTCACTTTGAAGATGCTTGCCTCTTGTGAACTTGCTCAAGCCAATCTTTCTTACAACATCGGATGGTTGCATTTGAGTGAGTCCAAGCCCATTGACTTCCTCTACAAGAACATTTAAGCATGAATACATTTCATTAGCACTCTCTTTAGGAAGCATCTCAAAAGAAATAAGCTTTTTTTATTACGAGATGATAGCGTTCCTCGCTTTCGCTCTTAGTTCCCTCATGGGCGCATAAATGTCCAAACCATAGTGCATGGGCGTCTTTGTGGTTCCTCACCCGGTTAAACACATCTTTGCAAAGGCCTCTAAAGATGGTGTTTCTAGCCTTTGCATTCCATTTTTCGTAATTTACTTCATCGCCTTGAAGGTGCGTGGGATCCCGAGGTTTTGGGAATCCTTGTGATGTGGCTCTAAGTATTCCAACATCTAGAGCTTCTAAATACGCCTCCATCCGAATTTTCCAATATGGAAAATCATCTCCCTCAAAGATAGGAGGAGGACCATCTCTGTGAGACATCTTTCTCTAGACGGTTAAGTCTAATTTCGTGAGCACGAGGCTCCAATACCAATTGAAAGGATCAAGATGCCCAAGAGGGGGGGTGAATTGCGTTAATTCTAAAATTCTTTGCAATAATTAAACCCTATGATTAGCCTACTTCACCCCTTGTGCCTAGAAAGTGTTCCTATTGATCTACAGCACAAAAGTTTGCAACCTAAATTCCAATCCTACTCTAGCATGGCAATTCTATGAATGTAAAGACAAGAATTGAATTGCTCAAAGTAAATGCTTAAAGTAAAGAGAGAAGGAGGAATGTGGCGATGTTTTGCCGAGGTATCGGAGAGTCACCACTCCCCACTAGTCCTCGTTGGAGCACCCGCGCAAGGGTGTAGCTCCCCCTTGATCCACGCAAGGATCAAGTGCTCTCTACGGGTTGATTCTTCGACACTCCATCACGGTGAATAACCCACAACCGCTCACAACTTGAGTTGGGTCATCCACAAGCTCCACTAGATGATCACCAAACTCCCAATCACCACCAAGCCATCTAGGTGATGGCGATCACCAAGAGTAACAAGCAAGAACTCTCATTTGACCACAACAAGCCTAATGAGAAGGGTGGATGCACACTTGCTACTCTCTTTTCACTAATGAGGCCTCTCTCTTGGATTCTCAAATCTCAATCATCTCACTAGGACCTTGCTCTCCTTGGCACTCTCAAAGGTGTTTCTTAGCTGTTGAAATGAGTAAAAGTGATCATTTGAGTGAATAAAGGAAGTATTTATAATCCCTCATTCAAAACAAACCGTTATGTGCCACTACGGGGTGACCGGACGCTCCGGTCAAGGTGACTAGATGCTCCGGTTAGCTCTCCCCACCACCAAAGTAAGTTAAGTTGTGACCGGACACCGACGGCGTCCGATCACAAAAGCGCTCTCTAGAATCTTACTAATGTTGACGAGACTCGCACCCAACCGTCCGGTCACTTTCTTTATTCGGCGTCGATCGATGGCGGAACTCGACGAGTCTAGTTAGCATCGATCGAACACATCCGATCATGATTCTCCTCTCTGGAACCTTCTTTGGAGTTGACCGGGACTCGGCACCCGTCCGGTCACATTACACTCTCGACATCTGGTCACTTCAAACGACTTCACCTTGATCAAATGGGCGACCCGGACTCTGCGCGTGGTGTCCGGTCACACAGAACCAAAGATTCGGTCAACATTTGACCCTGCATTCACTTCAACTCGCAATCATATGTGAATGAAGTTCACTCTAATTGATCTTAGGGCTACTTAGGAGCTACCTAGTGCTAGATTTGATAAGTGTGCACCACACCTAACCCACTAGACTCACCTAGGTCAAGCTACCCGTCCATACCCCCCTTAATAGTATGGCCAAAGGAAAAACAAAGTCCTAAACTACTCTAAGTGTCTCTTTAACACCAAACGACACTTAGAACTAGTCCATCCTTAACCTTGTCGTCCATCTTTAAAAACCAAAATGGTTTCCATCATAGGGCATGACAACCATGATTGCCCAATCAATTGTCATTACCATGACCTAACTTAATTGTATACGCAAAACACACGTTAGTCACGGTAATCTCGTATTGTCATTAATCACCGAAACCCAACTAGGGGCCTAGATGCTTTCAATCTCCCCTTTTGGTGATTGATGACAATACAACTCTCAATATGTAAAAGAGATGAGGTTTTCAATATGCTTGGTTCATATAAGCTTTTGACAATAAGAACAAAAGAGTTAGGCAAGCTTATATGACCCAAGCCAACATGATGTACTCAATAGATATGAAATAAGCATGAGTACAAGAAATAAAGCTCATTTGCATCGGAGTAAAAATGCGAAAGCAAAACAAATGAGCATAACCAAGTGACATGACATATAAATAATTCAAAGTAGAGAGCACACATGTCACATATCACATAAATATCACATCACATGGATATCACTATCACATAAATATAGTTCGATGCATGAAAGTAAACATGAATGCATAATAGTATATCACACATAAAAAGCCAAATATAATAGATAAGCTCCCCCTAGATATATTGCTCCCCCTATGTCTATCATACTCAATCCCTATCCCCCTTTGGCGTCAAACACCAGAACCTAAGGGTCGGTCGGTATGGCCACAACAAACGAGTCAGGCGCTGAGGTGTGATGAGAAATCTAGAACTAGGCAGCATTATCATCTGATCCTGAGCTCTGAGCAGTCTGACCCTCTATCATTGGAAGTGACGCTGAAGCGGTCTGGGTCGGATCTAGGACTGGTGCGGCCTGTGACTCTGCATATATCACTAAAGCAGGCGGCTCTGATGATGCAACTAATGAAGGGAGCGTCTCTATAGTCCCAGTAATAGGAGCGACTGTGGAAGGACCAGGGACATGTATATCTGGTAGTGTAGGCTACCCTGTCAACTCACTGAATGTAGCACCAAGGCTCCTAGAGACTGGGGTGTCTGGCACAAGCAACGAGGAAGTCTGAGTCTGTGTGAAGCCTGTGCGAAGCGGTGTGAACTGTGGACCCTGGGCTATCACTAGCGAGCCAAACCACTAGGACACCTGCTCTGTAGGTGAAGCAAACTGAGTAGCTATTTGTCCCTAACTCTAAAGCCCACTGGGCTATACAACTGGAGTCTATGAAGTGGTGGCAGGCTGGCCGAGCTGAGGTGTAAGCTATGGCAGTGGAGCCCCAGCGTCCGGTCACTTTGTTGTTCAGCGTCCGGTCAGCAGCCGGAACCTGACCAGAGTCTGGTTAGCACTGACCGGACACATCTGATCATGATTCTCCCTCTCTGGAACCTTACTGGAGTTGACCAGACTCTGGCACCCAGCGTCCGGTCATATTTCACTCAGCATCTGGTCACTTCCAAACGACTTCACCTTGATCAAATGAACTGACCGGACTCTGCGCCAGCGTCCGGTCACACCAGAACCAGCATCCGGTCAACATTTGACCCCCATTCACTTCCAACTCGCAATCATATGTGAATGAAGTTCACTCCAATTGATCTTAGGGCTACTTAGGAGCTACCTAGTGCTAGATTTGACAAGTGTGCACCACACCTAACCCACTAGACTCACCTAGGTCAAGCTACCCATCCATACCCCCCTTAATAGTACGGTCAAAGGAAAAAAAGTCCTAAACTACTCTAAGTGTCTCTTCAACACGAAACGACACTTAGAACTAGTCCATCCTTAACCTTATCGTCCATCTTTTGAAAACCAAAACTATTTCCATCATAGGGGCATGACAACCATGATTTTCCAATTAATTGTCATTACCATGACCTAACTTAATTGTATCTGCAAAACACACGTTAGTCACAGTAATCTCGTATTGTCATTAATCACCGAAACCCAACTAGGGGCCTAGATGCTTTTTAAAGGTGAATCATGTGTCATCAATGGGAGATTGAATGCTTATATGATGTACCGTATAAGACCATTGGAGCGTGCATTTTATTTATTTTCTTGTGTGTTTATTGCGTCCATCTACCCTTAAGTTTCATGAGGCGTGCTTAGAGTTTTCAATGTTAAGTGGGTTACAAGAGAAGCTACCACTCGGATACCAGCCAGACAAGCCGTGATTGGAAAACATAGGACACTATATCGACTATTTGTGGATGTCCCAGAGGAACACTTGAATCTCATTAAATCAAATCCGTCGTTGGATTTGAATTCGTTGTTCCTTGTTGCAAAATGAACCCTTGTTGTTTGAATCTTCCCTTGCAATACTCCTTTTATTATGTGGTCTATGACCCCACCGCCTTCATTGCGTGTAAGTTGGTAGTAGTTGCCTGGTTAATAGCTTATGGTGCCGCTTGATGAAACCAAGGGCCCCTATGGAACAACTACCACATGGTGTATTTGCTTTCGCACGATTTGGTATTGAGGTTGTTGACCAAGTACCTTTATCAAATTACACCACCATACCGCTTTTGATTCAAAATATTTTCTTGGAAATATTCGGGAATTCAAACGGGAAATCCACAACATGTTGATGAAATAGTGTTCCCTCAAGTACACAAGAGAAGTGGTTTTGGAGGAAGAACATATGACATGGTCTTAGTACGCATGAAAGGCGAAAGTGGTCAAGGAAGGAAAGCAAAAGAAGAGTAATACGGAAAGTTAGCCTCGGTAGTAGGGAGCGATTGGAAAAGTCTAAGCGAACGTCAAGTCCCGAACACTGTGCACAGCTCGCCCATGCTATGCATGTCGGGTTATTTCATTGCATGCCCTATGGACGCCGGCCGTCGTGTCGAGCCCATTAGCACCTCGTTCTCGCGTGGCCACGGCATCATGCCGCTTTTCATAAATCTTCGTGCCTTGTGTGTTTCTCCTTTTCCTAGCTTCCGGTCGGCTCTCGACCCCGCGCCTCGTCCCTCATACCGGACCCCCCTTCCCCTCCCTTCTTTCTTGTTTTGGGGACACAGTCGCCCGTACGCCTGCCTCATCGAGCGAACCCTCTCCTCTCCTCTCCTTATCCTCTCTCTGCTACTCGCACAGGAAGCGCACCATGGCCGACCTTATCCCCATGACGTGAACCGTCATCTGTGTATCCCATTCATGCCGCCTCCACTTCTGGTGCGTTGCACCCCACCTCTGTTCGACACTATAAGATGCCCTTGGTTCTTGCTCTTCTTCTCCATTCCCATCCCCTCGAACCCGATGCAAAGCTACGAGATCCAGTCGTCATCCGAGGAACTAGGTTCGTTAGTCAAAGGTGATGGTGTAATCTGAGAAGAAGAAAGGATCTGGTTTTTGAAGAAGTTCAACTTTCCTTTGGTTAGTTGGTCTTAGTGTTCACAATGTTTGACTTCTCAGTCTCCTATTTCTGGATCTGTTGGTCATACGCTATGTTTTGGATAATCATTATCTTGTTGTTTCTCTATTGCCCTCGTCTATCTTGACTTCTGGATTAAGCTTTAGTTGTACTAGGTTGCTCTTAACCATGTATCTCTAAATCCTTGGGCGGTTTAGTGTTTAAAGTCGTGTAATCTTTCGTGTATTTTCCGATTTATGAAATGTAATCGTGTTTTTCCCTCTTCCGATTCTTACTTCGAATCTCAGGATGAGATTCTTTTTAGGGGGGTTGGTTGTAACACCTCTAGTGTTACATGAGCCCTTTTTTGCACTAAGCATGTAATTATTACCTTGTTAATAATAAATTAGTGCAAGATTAGAGTAGAAGAGAACTAAAAAATAGAATGAAATAAAATACATTATTAAATAGAACGATATATATATATATATAGCTTTTGAATCTAATTTAAATTTGAGCTTTATTGAAAATTTTCTTGTGCCTAGATGTTGCTAATTGTCTAAATTAGTAAACCGATAGAAATATATATGTAGGTATATATACACTCACGTATTTCATTTTGGTAAGCATGTTGCTATATTAATTAAAACAGTGTACAAACTTATTTCTTTCCAAGTGTATCTCTATAGATAAGTATACGTTTAAACATACAATAAATATATATATATGTGTGTGTGTATGGATATTAGTGATGAAGAAATAATGACATATTTGTAATTACATAATTATTTATATATTTTGGTAAAAGAAAAATCAAGAAAATGGCACAGCACACTCATGGACGCCTATGTGCATGCTTAGCCTCGTCATTTGCCTTCTTTGTCTATTTGGTCTCGATTGCCGATCTCGCCTTTATGGCATATTTGCAAGCGTTGTTTCTCGTGAGAGCTATCCCCATTGCTCGCCATAAACGTCCGTCTCCACGTCGTGCTAGGGTTGGTCATGGTCATCTTCGTCAGGCCGGGCAGAGCTGCACGGCCGCTGCGGTGTGACCATCGTGAATGCGTTGCCGGCCTGACGGTGCGCGGGCCGAGCTAGTGCCGCTAGCCGACGTGAGATGGCTAACGTGGCACCTGTTTCGTCGCCTATCGCACCTACCTCGCTCCTGCCCGCGTCCTCTGCTGCTGCGTTCGATCGGTGGTCCGGCCACAGCAAGGACAGAACGTCTCCCTGCCCTGCTCTGCCGCTAGTCGACGTACCCCGCTCGGACCCCATTGCTACGATTCAATGCATCGCGCCAAGTCCTTCTCTGTTCGCCAACCGAGCCACGTGCTCGTGGCCACTATCAGTCGGATCGCTCTACCTTAACCTGGCAAGCTCGCTCAAGCCTCCTCGCTTTTCCTCTCGCGTCTGCTTTCCCTGCCTCCATCCGCCCTCTTTCTCTGCTTGCCTCACGCCGAAGCCGCTTAGTTGCCTTGGCGATCTTTGAGCCATAGGCCGCCACCGCCCGGCTTTGCATCCACGAGGTTGCTGGTCGCGCTGCGCTCTGGTATGACCGCCCGAGCTTGACCCCGCGCAGCCGTACCGATTCGGCGTCATAAATCGTCGCGCGCGCGTTCTGTCGGCAGCGCCCGGACCGCTGCTCCGGGCAACATCCTGCTAGCACCTGGGCCGCTCCCATCGCACGCGTAAGCACGCCGCGTCCATGTCGTGGCCCGCGCGCCTCCCCGGCCGTCTAGTCGCCGCCGGTGCACCCCCGTTGTTGCGCCGCTCCACCTCCTACCGCACCCCCATCGTCGCCCCATGGCTTACTGCACGCTCGTGGCCAAGGTGCCGTGGGCCGCCTTTGGCGATGCTTGCGTAACGCCCGCGATGCACGGCCGGGTCCGAGGCTACCCTATCTATGCCGATCGGGTTGCTTGCCGTTCCACCGGCGAGAATCGACCAGCCGGCCCTCGTCGCCGCCGCCCATGGAAGGAGACGGGTGAGAAAATAGAATAGAACTTTTCCCAGGGTTCTTATTGCAACGTACGTGACTCACATGAATAGTGTTTTTGTACTACAGGTTGATTTGATGAAAGCTCAGGGGCCTCTTCGCCAATGTGCCATTGTCGCCTTGCCTGGACCGCGTGGGCCGGCTTGCTAGGTTGCAGCATGCCTACCGCTTGGGCTGTTATTGCATTGTCGCTGGGCCGCCGGTTTGGCTGCAGCGTCTGTGGGCTCGTCTATCTTTGCGCTTGACTGTCATTTGTCGGCGCTTTCTTGCTGGCCAAGGCTGTCGCTCCCCGTGTGGTCGCGGTAGGCCCTTTGGGCCATTTTGGTTGCCATTGGCCCTTTAGCTTTCTAAAGCAATTGCTAATTTAGTTTAGGAAATAAACTTGTAAAATCAATATAAATTTGTGTAGTTGTCCAAAATTTATGAAACCAATTTTGTTAGGCTCTGAAATCATGATCTAATTATTTTAAAATATTTAGTATTGTTAAAATGTGAACTTGTATGAATTTTCGTGATAAATCGGTGATAGTGTTGACTACGAAAATTTTATAGTAAAGGGAAAAGGGGTGGACACAGTCCACCATGGACCGATGTGCGGTCCATGGACCCTTTACACACGTCCACCATGAACCGGTCCCACGAATGGGAACCGGAGAACCACACTGCTGGTGGACTCGCTCCACCGTGAACCTAAGAGACGGGGAGGAGAAAGTGAGCACGGTCCCACGATGGGTGGTCGGTGGTCCACTGGACCTGCTGACGATGCACCGTGAGCCGACTCCGTGCACCAAAGTTCATTGGAGGCCCAACTAGCCACGTGGATGGCCTCCCCGCCAACACGTGTCCCGGTGAGCACGCCTGTATCCAGCCCAACCGGCCCGATTTGGGCCCGGCCCGTGATGACTGTTGGATGGTCAAGCGTTGACCGCTGATCGAGCCCACATGTCGGCGACAGTAGCCATTGGACCCACTTGTCGATGGGTGACGTCATCTTGGCGTCGGCCGGACCCACTGTCGGCCGTGGTTTAGCCTCGATGGCGCCATCTGCGCGTCAAGCATGCCACATGGACCGATCCTTCGTGGACACGTGTCGATACGAAATAATCGGCCTTTATTATTTTTTGAAATGGATTTAATCTTCGGAAATTCATAGAAAGTTCATACGACCTCAGAAAAATGTGAAACCAGTTCTCACATTTTTCTAAAATCGAGCCCTACGATGTGGACCAACCCTTAAGTACTTTTGACCCCTCGAAATTAAAGAGCCCACTCTTTGCTTGCGCTCACACCGTTCGCGCAAGACACGTACGATGCCCAGGAATGCCACCATATGGTTCCAAGCACCCCTCGACCATGATCTATGACTAAGCCACTGACTCGATGCTCTTAGCCATGCCCGGCCAAGCCGTAACCAGCCCTTGGCCAACCTTTAGCTTGACCACAATGGCGTAGTAGCAAGCCCTGACTAGCCACAAAGAAGTCAGTGTTGGCCTCGGGCAAAAAGAAGCCACGACCCTTCGGGACAAGTTACAACCACCCTTGGACCTCCACATCTTTGCCACAAAGTCGAATCCTAGTCGAGCGCCATTCCCGTCAAGCGAAAAGCCCCTTCTGCTCATTCTTATACTCGTTCGCACACTTACAATACGTGATCTTGATCTATCTATATTTGTCTGCACCTTGCCCTTGTGTAGGTCTACCTATCACCTAGCTATGGAATGTGCTACTCCGTAGTCGTGTCGAGTTGTTGCATCTTTCGGTCGTGTTTAGCTCTTATCCTTTGGTTGTTGGTGTTGTTGCACGTGTGTCGAGCCTTGAGCGGTGAGGATCGTACCTCGTTCGGACATTACGATCGCGGGATCCGTCTCGCCATGATCGTGAAGGTGAGTGTAACTCGGCCCCTCGCTTTTAAGTTGATTTCATAAAACTACAGTGTTAACTCCTACCTTCGGCCCTAGGACATGGTCGCGATGGATTCGATATCGATATCAATATCGATGCGGATACCATCCGCTCACATCGAGCCTTTCATGACCTAGCCTATGGGAGATAACAATCGTGGAACGATGGATGCCAACATGTGTTGGTATAGCTTGTGGCCGTGAGTTCGCCTCGCCATGACCACGGAGCTACGCCTCTCTTTCGCTTTTGTTTGCTTCTTCATGCACAAGCCCTTGTATGCTTGTACCCCGTTCGACCAACGCGTTTCCTTGATTCTCATGGTGACAACCGCACCATGCGAGAATCGAGAGATGACTTAGTGCCGGTGCACCTGTGTCGGGTACCCTATGAGTGGTTTGTGCACTTGTATTCTTTAGTAAGTCGCTCCTTCCGATGCCCCGTCTTTTGTCGTGGCGTGTGTGTTGGAAGGAGCAGACCTCTGTTCTCTGCTGCTATTGCCCTATTAGCCGACTCTGTTCGATCCTGCCTGATCCATGGTGATTGGATCAAAGACTGGACTATCTCTTTTTGGTTAGCGAAGCTATGGTCTATGTCGTACCTCGGACCCATGTGTGTCGACCCGATCGACCGTCTAAAACCATCTTTCCCAAAGATGTGTCTGAGAACATGACATGGATGTGCCTAGCTAGTCCCCGCATCTTTTGCCGTGTTGAGCGACTCTCTTCTCGGCTTTCGATGTTATTATGTCATGTGGATCGAGAGGACCCATTGCTGTCCAATCTCTTTGCGCTACCGCATTCTACCACCATAGCAGACGAGCGAAGTACATTGGAGCCAAG
The DNA here is from genome assembly GCA_904845875.1 of Miscanthus lutarioriparius. Lineage (NCBI taxonomy): Eukaryota > Viridiplantae > Streptophyta > Magnoliopsida > Poales > Poaceae > Miscanthus > Miscanthus lutarioriparius. Next base: position 31,239,561 of record CAJGYO010000006.1, on the reverse strand, counting down.
TCACAATAGTGTTATTCGTTCTTGTCCACTTCTTGCATCCAATGGTGACTTGCGGGATAAGGCTATAAGAGCCAAACCCCGTCGTTCTTCTTTCTTGAGGCCTGACTTCCAATCCCCGTCAATTCAATGACACCGAATCGAAAGATCGTGAGCCGTGGTGTTTGCTCTGGATAAGCTCTGGCTTAAACCGTTTATCGTAAATCCATATTGGCTTGGCCATGACTTAAGCTTGTGCTCAGCATACCACCACTCGTGTTTCCTTGGCCCATGGATTGGACATCAGCCGAGAGGACCAAGTCATTTCCTCTTTGTGTTCCTTCTGGGTATTGTCGCCTTTTTGGGATATTGTTTGTTCTCTTGCTTTGAATGAGTTTTGGAGGTAATTGCCTCGAGGAAAACGTTGGATCGGAACCCGATGGAGAAGGAGGACATGATCGACGATAGGACCCTGCGAAGAGGAGACCTTGCTGATCGACTACATCAACTAGCGAAGATTTGTACCACTACTACCTCGACATCGCAGGTGTCATGGCAGCACCCTCTTTTAGAGAATCCTATTAGACATTGCACAATATCTAGAACTGCTAGCGCTTTATAATTATTCCTTTGCTAGAACTTTGATGCATGCTACTACCTGAGCCATTATTACCCTGATGCAACCCACTCTACCACGTCACCTCGCTGCGCATTCGCCGCTTATATATGCTTACTTGCACCTTGCTTGCATATTACACCACTATACTTATTATTAACTCCACTTCGCATTATATCGAGGATGTGATGTTTGGTGGTGCACCAGGAATGCTTTGGCTATGGGTGCGGACTTGGTGGTGTGTGGCGTGTTGCGTGTGTCTTGGGTGCGTGGAGAGTGAGGGTTGTGTCGACCGAAAGCTGGAATAACGACGAGCCTAGGGCGAGTCTTGCCATGGTGCTACACGGGCACTTGGATATGGAATACATGGCGGGTAAATGGTAATTGGAGGTGGCCTTGGGTGTGAACCTCGGAGAGGTGGAGCCGGGTAGAGGTCTTTGTGGTGGCACGTAAAATGGAAACCCCGATGAAGACATTACGGCTTGGTCATCCCTAAGGACTTACTAGTACTCGGACTCGGGAATCCTTTACATCCCACTTGCCCTATATGGTGCGAGGCGGCGGACTACTTGGTAGAGCGATGCCACTCTTGCTAGGCGAACGTGTGCAAGGAGGCACGCAGGCGCGGTTTTCCCCACACCCTTCCAAGACTTGGGGAGGCCTTGTGGATGACTCTTGACATCTGGTGGGCCCCGGCTCATCTATGACTCACAATATCAACCATTCCAGACTAGACTTGAGATGTTCGGGCTGAGAGGTAGGGTGGCATCGTTCTAGGCTATGGCGGCCGAAATCTGCCTATCTGGGCACCGCCGTCGAGGATGGCTATCTTGTGGGTATGTAAAACCTCTGCAGAGTGTTTGGTTGATCGATCGATACATATGTCGACTTGTCGGCTATGGACCTTTCCTGGGTTTCGCTTAAACTAGATAGCGAGATGAGTCCTTCTATTCTCCCTCCAGGGTTTGGGGTATTTTCCGGTCGTGAGCCTTGGGGGCTGCGGGCCGTTGAGACAAGACCGAGAGGGAGTTGGCCTATCGACCTGAGTGTGTGAGATGAGATAAGGTGTGGTGGTGTGGAGAAGGTTTGGGATGGATGGTTGGTGGATGGATATGGATGATGTGGTGGTGGATGTGTTAAAAAAGTAGATATTATTATTATGATACAATTGTTATTTACTTCTCATGCGCTAAGAATGCAAACCACAGCCAAATATTAGGATCTCCAGATCCCTTATTTATCTTTTTCCACTAAAGCTCATCGGTGCTGACCATGGCCTGCACACATCTGGCGGTGTGCAGATTTCCTGCTTCTCAGAGATGCTGACTCTAGAAAGATTAGGAGGTCTCATGCCTACGCTCAAGTTTGGTTCGGAGATGGAATCTACGCTGCACTACGCCAACTCTGATGACGACCCGTGAAGGAGAAGCATTCACTCGATAGTCTTCCGCTAGATTAACTCTGTAATAGGTGTGTTCTCCAGTGATGTAATATCTTGTATTCTTGTAATCTTACGATGTATGACTGTGATATCGACTGATATATGATAATATGATGGAATCAACTATTGGTTTCATCATATTATAATTCATTCTATGGATTTTCCCTTCGCGAAAAATTGAGGATGTTTCACCACTTGCATATATACATTTATCCTATGAGTCTTACTAGTATGACGGGGATCGTGTAGATTGCTATATTCTGAGACTCCTCTAGAAGTCGAGTGATTGCTGTCACTTTCATGAGAGATAGAAAACATATTATTGTTGTTACTATATTATTATCACTTGGAATATATATATATATGAATAAAAATAGAGATCGGATAGGGATATGGTTTGGGTATTGATGGGTGTAAGAGGTTGTGTCCTGCGGTCAGCGGGACATAGCTTGGTTACACTGTTTTTCTTGTCTATATGTCGGTTAAGGATCGACCGTTGCATTGGGTTCTAGGCAGGTCTGATTTATTATCCACGAACACATACTTGTGTATGGGCGGCGGGAAGACTTGTTACTCTCTTATCATGGGTTCCGGCTCTTTACGGACCGACTTTTCGTGGTGGTTTTGGGTGGAGGTCCTAGCACCACACCGAGTCCGGGACTTAGGAGCGGGGCTTGAGTCTAAGTTTGAGCGAGGACCTAGACCCGTGATGGGAGGGTAGTGGGTTGGTCTCGCTTGTGTCCGGGGTACAAGGGTACAAGCGCGTGTTTCAAGGCACCCAACCGGGAGTATTGATTCATGGCTTGGCGTTAAAGTACGGCTTGTCTCTGATCTAGCAACGTAGTAAGAGGCTGGAAGATGAAATATGGTAAAATGATTACGATTGCTTACCACTTGCTTGAAAGTAGCACAGGTACTTACATAGAATGGTTAGTTAATGTGTTAATGATGACTGCTAATGAAATTGAATATAAAGACGCACGCTTAATAATGCTTCCTGCAGATGCAGTAAACCCACAAGCCAGATAGCCTTGTATATCTTTGAAGTCTTTTCTTTTCTTCTATCGGGTAAGTCTTGCTGTGTACAATTAAGTACTCTGGGTTTTATTTCCCCCTGTTGCAGGTGACACGTGGATGTTAGAGCTGACTCTTGTGTGTGGATTTCTTCTGGTGGGCTCAGAGATGATTCCTTTATGCTGCGGTCATAGTCTTTACTTCTAACTCTCACTAAATGCTTTTATAAATGGATGTTTTATAATCTGTTGTCTTAGGTATATATCAATGCTTCATTATATCATGAATAGATATTTATTTCCGCTGTAACTCTGATCACATGTTTATATTCCGCTGTTAAATTAAATTGTTCATAACTCTGATAACATGTTCATATTCCGTTGTTATAAACAATAAATATTATACTTTAATGTTGTATTAAAAGTGATGTAAGAAATGGTTAATAATGATGTAAGCTTTATTCTCTCATTTGTGATCCTGATGGGAAAATATGGATTTTCGGATTCTCTCTTGGGATGTGCTCGACGGAACTGTGTACTTTAGTGTCCTTACTTAAGTACTTAGTGTCTAATAAAAGACAAGTACTCCTAGAAGGCATTAGATTATGCGGTTCTGCCACAAGCACATGCCCAATTTACTAAAAAAGAATATATTCCTAGAAGAAAGGAGCGTTGATCTAAACGGTGGCTCGGTGGCCGACGGCATCCAACGGCTTGTAAAATAAGCCTACTGCTTCGGTTTTGCCACCTCCGATTCGACATTTTAGAGGATCTCCAAAGATTATTAGTTAAAAAACTAGCCAAATTTACCGATTTAGCTACTCTTTAAAATAAATCTGACAAAAAAAACTAAAGTACTCCAACAAACCCTATAAAATTAAGAGACTAGATGACTATTAAGTAAGCTATCCAAAAGTAGATAGCGAATAAATTAGATAGAGAGCTACTAAATTTAGAGAGTTATTTTATAAAGTTTAGAAACATTTTTTTAGTTATGTTTAGAAAACAATTTGACTAATATCTTGACGATGCTCTCGGAAATGTGGAACGGTGGCTTGTCTCATCGACTCATCATTCCGGCATCGTCAATCACATGCACAATTCCAGCACCCCAGCCGGGCTCGAGCCAATCCGCGCAAAAGCGTGAACTGCCTGCCCATCCCGCCGCGCCGCTCTCCCGTCTCCCCCACGTCTTCCGCTTCCCAACCGGTTTCTGGCGCTCTATATAAACCGCCATGCGCTTCTCATCGGTTGCACGCATGCAAACAAAACACGAGCAACCAGGCTCGAGAAGAGAGAAAGAAAGAGACGAGAGCGCCCGAACCGTGCGCACTCGGCCCGTATCGAGATAATCCAATCGGAACCGCCTCACTGTTGCCCGCCAGGCCGCCAGTAAACCTGCTTAATTTAGGCATACGTGAGGAGACTGTGGGAGAAGATACTGACCACACAACGGAGGCACTCCTCCCGGTTCCTTCGTCCGCGTACGTCGTCGTCGCGTCGTCGTCGATCCGTCACTCCCGTGATCTGATCCGTCCAGCCCCTTCCCTCCATGAGGACGGCGGCGGCCGGCGATGGCGACCACCCCTCGCCGCCGCGGCGTCGTCGGCGGCGGAGCACAAGGTGAACCTGTCGGCGCGGCAGCCGTTCGTGCAGGCGCTGCGCACGGGCCTGGCGGAGACGTTCTTCCCCGACGACCCGTTCCGGGGCTTCGGGTGGCGCCCGCCCGCTGCGCGGGCGTGGGGCGCGCTCAAGTACTTCGTGCCGGCCCTGGAGTGGGCGCCGCGGTACAGCGTCGGCAAGTTCAAGTACGACCTCCTCGCCGGCGTCACCATCGCCAGCCTCGCCATCCCGCAGGGCATCAGCTACGCCAAGCTCGCCAACCTCCCGCCCATCATCGGCCTCTGTATGCGTGCCATGCATCTTTTCTCTGGATTAATTCTTCCGCACGCACGTCCGCCTTCTCGGCCATCACGACGATAGACGTGGACGTGCGTCTCTGCACACGTTCGCCGCAAGCGCATTGATTTTAATTTTTCTTGGTGTCTTGTACTACTACTAGATTCCAGTTTCGTGCCGCCACTGCTGTACGCGGTGTTCGGGAGCTCGAACAACCTGGCGGTGGGCACGGTGGCGGCGGCGTCGCTGCTGCTTGCGTCCATCATCGAGACGGAGGTCCCGCCGGAAGAGAACCCGCAGCTGTACCTGCAGCTCTTCTACACCGCCGCCTTCTTCACCGGCGTCTTCCAGACCGCACTAGGCGTCTTCAGGTCCGTAACATACACTTGCTTTTGCCTTAAGTATTTGGTTAACTAACCGGAACTTTTACTAGCTATAACAAGTAGTCGAATTTCATGCTTGTCTTGTCTGGTGAAGGTTAGGGCTGATAGTGGATTTCCTGTCGCGGTCGACGATCACCGGGTTCATGGGCGGCACGGCGGCGATCATCATTATGCAGCAGCTCAAGGGGATGCTGGGGATGAAGCACTTCACGCCCAAGACAGACCTCATCTCCGTCATGCGCTCCATCTTCCATTACAGGCACGAGGTGAGTGTCGTGTGAGACCTATGCAACACGGATACGTGTATCGGTATCGGACGGATACGGATATTTGGATACGCCATTTTTGAAGAAAACTCCATACGTGGATACGTTTTATTATTTTTACAAAAAATATAAAGCACATTAAAATTATTGGCAGCCGATCGATATGTATGGATGCTCTCTGGAGACTACTCTAATAATTTCACAGCATCTAGTTGCTACTTCTACCTGTGCTGGTAATTGGAGGGGTATTTTTGACATGTAAATGTTCGGCACACCCTGCCTGCGCTTAGCTGGGCCCAAGATTAGATTTTTTAATCTTCTTTCTCTCCTCCAACATTCTTCCCCACACGGTGCCCCTTCACTCAGCCGTCTGCACGACGGCGCTCCTGCTGGCCTGCTCCGCGCAGCTCAGCCTCAACCGGCGCCATGCCTTCCTCCTCCCGTGCTGGTGACTGAGGTCCCTCTCGGCGCAGGCGGCCGAGCGACCATGGCTGTGCCCCACTCCACCCCACGCGCGTGACCACCGGGCGGCCCGCTCGGCGCGAATGCAGCACGCGACGCGAACCTCACCGGCGCAGAGCTCGCACAGCGCGGGGTGCGGCGCCGCCCAGCGCGAATGCAACACGGACCTCGCCGGCGCATGGTGCGGCGCGTGGCCGGCGAGCAGCCCACCCTGTACGTGTGGGATAGCCCATAGTATATCTCAGGTCAGTGTTGGGTGGGCTAGGCTGCATCTCCATATCGAAATTTTGTTTTATTTATTTTTTTACCGATACTTCACCAATACGTATCCGCTGCGTATCCAGTGTGTATCCTTGTCGGATACGTATTCGATATGGGATACGTGGCCAACCTCACGTATCCGTGTAACTTAGGAATTTTTAACCCCAAGCGAAAAGGGACGAAAATTGGCAAGAAATATTGATATCTATAAATTTAAATATATGCACTATAATACATATTCTATAGAGTACTTAATGAAACTATAGATGCCAATGCATAACAGCCTGTTCGCTTGTTGGTTTTAGCCAGCCCAAACCAGTCAGTCAATAGTATTTTCCTCTCACAAAAAACCAGCACCAGCCAGCCAGCACCAGCACCAGCACCAACCAGCGAACACGCCCTAAATCTGCTCGAAACCAGAATAGTTTAACAAAAACAAGTGATTCAGAACGGAGGGAGTAATGCATTTACTGTGAAGTAAGAGTATATACTACTATCTATGTATTCGGCTAAAACTTGCATGGAACCGCATGCTGAGAGGCGTAACTGTCTAGGTGATGAGACGTGCCGTGGATGGAAGTTGCTCTTAACCGCTCACAGTAACTTCTCCAAGGAGTAAGAGTCAATCAATCAAGGGAAAAAAACAACTTCAATTTTTCGTACATACTAAATATTTTATTTGCGCAAAATATTCACTGCCCCTCAAACTCAATTTTCCAGTGTAAAATAGTTACTAGTATTTCCCCTTTTTTTCCTTTAAAAAGCCAGAGTTTTCTCAAACTGAACCACTGTCTCAGGACACATACTTTCTGAACAAGACGAGCATATCTCAATGACAGACGAGACGAGCACACAGTATCTGTTTTTTTTTTACCCGTGACTGGATGTTGTAGTACTAACAAAAGACCCAAATCATTCTTAAAAAAACAAATCATTGATGAGTTGACCCCACAAGCTTTGCAGTTCTTGCGTGCACCGAGCAGATGCCGACATATCATGCTTGTTTTTCAACACCCTCTTGTAGTGTTTTCAAATTCGTATCGCCTTATTCCGTATGTATATGGACATGTTTGGATTTCCTCCTCTAAACTTTAAAGCTCTGAAACTTTAGAGCATTTTAGCTCAGTTTTGAGTTGAATTTATCAGCCTGGTTTATCAACCATGGTACAGTGTTTTCTCTCGCAACAAATCAGTCAACAGTATTTTTTAGCTGGCTTTTCAGCGAAACGAACAGGGCCTGGCTCTAATCTGAGGTTGGGGCCACCTGTTTGAGTTCTAAAGTTTATACCAAACAGGCCCTACCGCCCTATATACTTGGATCTGATGGCACTGGCTAAGGTCAGTCAGATAAAGTGTGATGATCCGTGCCCATAATGCGCATCAGAAAGCTTACGTATAGAAGTTTCCTTTTATCTTTTCTGAGGACCATATGATTTGAATGGAAACTGCACGTGTAAGATCCTGAAATGTAACTGTCTGAATCTGTCTCCTTTTCCATTTGTCCAGTGGAAGTGGCAGAGTGCAGTTCTTGGCATATGCTTCCTCCTGCTCTTGTTGTCAAGCAAGCACTTGGTAAGTATCGAATCCTGATTGTCAAGTAACATTACTTTCCCCTTGTCTGCGAGCTGATTCAGCAACCTTTTTCAGAGGAAGAAAAGGCCAAATTTGTTCTGGGTGTCGGCCATTGCGCCTTTCATGGTCGTGGTCATCGGCGGCATCTTCGCCTTCCTAGTCAAAGGAAACGAGCATGGCATCCCAATTGTAAGCCCGTCCATGGCCAGAACCAGACTTGAGACCAGAGAGCGCAGTGCATGATGCATATGTGACTGTGGTGGTTAACTCACTTGTTCTGTCATCATGACAACGCAGGTTGGCGATCTGAAGAAAGGGATCAACCCGCTGTCTATTTCACAGCTGACGTTTACAGACAAGCACGTCAATACGGCCGTGAAAGCAGGTTTCTTGTCTGGGATCCTGGCACTGGCAGTACGAACATGTTTCTTCTCATCTCTCAGCCATGGAATTTTGTTTATCTGGATGTCTTTTTTGCGGCACGGCAAGTGTTTCTCACCAGCCTGTGTCGATGGCTCTCAGGAAGGAATCGCCGTCGGGCGGAGCCTGGCGCTGATAAAGAACGAGCAGATCGACGGGAACAAGGAGATGGTCGCATTCGGCATCATGAACATCGCCGGGTCCTTCACTTCTTGCTACCTCACCACAGGTGAGAGCTGAGAACTGAGAACATAGCATAGCAGCTGGCTGCTGCTCTTGCATGCATTCCCGTCGCTGCTAGCTGCTAATCTTATCTGACCAAGTAGGCAAGTACCAATAACAATCTTGTGGGATGCATGCATATCATCAGGTCCGTTCTCCAAGTCGGCGGTGAACTTCCACGCCGGGTGCCGGACGCCAATGTCCAACGTGGTGATGTCGGTGTGCATCATGCTGGTGCTGCTGTTCCTGGCGCCGCTCTTCAAGTACACCCCGCTGGTGGCGCTCTCCTCCATCATCGTCGTCGCCATGATCGGGCTCATCAAGGTCAAGGAGTTCTGCCACCTCTACCGGGTGGACAAGTTCGACTTCTGCATCTGCATGGTCGCCTTCATCGGCGTCATCTTCTTCACCATGGTCATCGGCCTCAGTGCATCGGTATGCTTTGCTAGCTTCATTCCCCTGCTACTGCTCTCACTCTGCTTGCTAGGAAGTGGGGTGTGGTTGATGCGGTTCGCTTTTCATGTGTGCCTGTGCACGTGCAGGTGGGCTTGTCAGTGATCAGGGCACTGTTGCATGTGGCGAGACCTAAAACCTGCAAGCTCGGAAGCATCGCGGGAGGCGAGCTCTTCCGCGACGTCAGGCACTACCCGAACGCGAGGAACATCCCCAACGTCCTCGTTTTGCAGCTGGGATCTCCGATATATTTCGTCAATGCAGGTTACTTGCGAGAAAGGTGAGCATGCACAGTGCATCATCTGTACTGTACCACAGATCATTTATCCTCTTTTCATGTGAAGAGATAGATGCTAATCTGCCGTGCATCACAGGATTTTAAGATGGGTGGAAGATGAGGAGAACGCCAGCAAGCTTGACGGGCAAGATTTGCAATACGTGGTCCTTGATCTTGGTGGTATGTCCTTTACCATTTCAGGTTTTTTTTTCTTCCACGCAAGTTCAGTCCACTGGTGACACTTGCCTGAACATTGCAGGTGTGACTTCAATCGACAACACGGGGATTGGGATGCTAGTAGAGGTTCACAAGAGCCTTGATCGTAAAGGGATCAGGGTAATCACCAGTTCCATTCCAAACCAGCTATTTTTACCCCAAAGAACGAGATTTTAATCACTGAACTGATGAGTACTCGTAACAAACTAACACATGTTTGGTTGCTCATTGCAGATAGCGCTGACGAACCCCAGGCTGGAGGTGACAGAGAAGCTGGTGCTGTCTGGGTACATCAAGGACATCATAGGGGAGGAGTGGGTGTTCCTCACGGTGAAGGACGCCATCACGGCGTGCCGGTACGCGCTCCAGAGATCTAGAAGCAAGGAAGACGGTGAAGTATAGCTAGTGTCCCAGGGACAGTCTTTTAGGAGGTATAGCTCATTAGCTGTAGATATTGAGTAGCAGGCAGGCAGGCAAGCGGGCTAGCATCGGGAGTCCTTTCAGCACAGGTAGAGAAGATTCAGAGCTACGAGCGGTGGATTGGGGTGTGGTTAGTTGTGGTGCTTGGATGTGCTGAATTGTGGCTTCAGGTCCTTGTAAGGGAAATAGCGAGGTGGCTGGGGATAGGTAGCTAGCGTTTGTGTATAAACCAGTACCAGTATAGCTTTGGACTTTGGAGGTCACAATGAACCTCATAGATTTGCTTGTACCACTTTGTTGCAGAAGAATAGGCTGTTGAATCGCCAAAAGGATATTGCATTCCAAATACTAATCTATTGGCACGTCCCGCTATCTTCTACTAATTTTTACTACCGCTATGAAGTACGAAATGTCCGTGTCGTCTAGCTAACTTTTTCGTCTGACCTACTACCATGAAGTATGAAATGTCTGTGTCGTCCGTCTACTACTATAAGGTATGGAATGTTTTGGTGTCATCTGCCCAACTCTCCCTAGCTCTTTCATCCACCCAAGGAGCCGTGAGCACCGTCTTAGGTAGGCAGAAGTTAGCTACAGGGCGAGAAGGAGCCATCGACACCGGTCACACATTGTTGAGACTATGGGCCTAGGAGGGCTTCGCCCGCATGGCTTTGGAGGTCAGAGCCCCCAAGATGAAGCCACTTTTTAGGCTCCAGCACTATACATGAAAAAGGCTCCGGCTCCTCCCTTCTGCAACCAGAAGCGCTAGCTTCTCGTTGCTGTCAGGGGCGAAGATACATGTAGATTAGGGTGTGCAAATGCACCCCCAAAAAATTGTAAAAACAGTAATCATGTCTAAAGTTTCACCATATATGCACCTCTATAAAAGATGTCTATTGCATCCACAAGCTAAGTACACCCCCTCTAATTTGCTCCAGCTTCGTCACTGGTTGCTGCTGTAACTAACATGCTAGCCCCACACGTATTTAGGAATTTGTACTATAACAATTGAACAAATAATCTACATTCCTTACTATATCATAGATAGAGCTGCCACAGAGTAAATTGTCTTTCGTTGTCGTGAGTGCCCTAAGCAAAAAAAAAAAAAAAAAAAAAAAAAAAAGAGAAGGCCCCGAGAATCCTCGACACAAACTACCCAAGGCGCCAGATCGCTCAATCAAGAATCCTCGACACAGGCTACCAAAGCCACCAGATCGAGGATATCCAGTTCCGTATGCAACTAAAGAGGATTGTGAAAACAGAGTTTTGGAGCATAGGGTACTATGCTCCAGTAGATTGAAGAAGGAAAGGAGATTGAGAAAAAAATGTTGTTTGCTCCACTCTATTTGAGGGATTAAGGGGTGTTTTGATTGGATTGAGAAAATAAAATAGGAAAAGAAGATTGAAAAAGAAATCTTGCGAGTAGTTTTTCATCTCATTCTCCTATGGGAGTATGGGACAGTTTTTAGGAAAAGAGGGTTATTTTGTTCAATCGAGTTGCTCTAACCTCTTTGTCCAGTAGAACCAGTATACTGTCATCGCTGGGACCATCTACCAGTGTCTGATTACTCCGGCATTTGAACAACCCCTCGACAGTAGGCACAAAGCAAGCCGATCGATCAGCACTCCCAGAGTACAGGCCAAAAAGGGCGATCAAGCGAATGCGCGGCGGCAAATCAGCAGGGAGTCAGTCTCGGACCTTCTAGATTCCCTCAAATTGGCATAAACCCTAGCATTCTCGTCCAATTGGCTAAACCCCAATCATGGCCGCAGCGGAGAAGGTGTGCGAGGAGGGGACGGAGGAGTACGAGAGCGACCTCGACGACGGGCCCCTCTCCGCGGCGAGGCGTCGCGGGGCGGCGAGCGACGACGACGAGGAGGAGGAGGGCGGCGGTGGGAGCAGGAGGGGTTCGCCGCCGCCGTCCACGATGTTAGGCTCCGGGTCCGACGACTCCGGCGGGCAGGGCGCCGCCGAGCTGTACGACGACGAGGAGGTGTACGGCGGCACTGAGGAGGAGGATGAGGATGTGGAATACGAGGACGTGCGTGAGGAGTACGAGGCGGGAGTTGGGGGTGGAGAGACTGGAGTAGTGAATGGTGAGGTGTCTTTGGCGGCGGATGAAGGGAAGTACGAGGACAATGAAGCGGCAGCGGAAGAGGATGAAGAGGAGGAAGCGGCGATGAGAAGAGAGGAAGTGAAGAAGGCTAGTGACAGTGAACCCTACGCCGTGCCGACGGCAGGCGTCTTCTACCAGCACGACATTCGCTTTCAGGGCCAGGAAGACGGCAACCGCGGTTACCAAAGGTTTGCGCCTAGTCTCATCGCTTCTTATTCCCTTGTTTATCTGAGCAGTAGTGTAGGCTGAATAATATAGTAAGCAGTGATAAAGAGATATTGTTGCAGCTTCGATTTTCGAATTAAACCTGTTGTTTACAAAATTGTGACGGTATATTACTGGAAGCACTCTATGTTTTACAGTGAGCGTACTATTCACTCTTGTGGAGGACGTTGCCAAATAAGTGGCGCTGTTGTAAGGATACATTGTTTACAACTGTGTAGATACTAGATAGAAAACCCACATGGCAAGGGGCTGCTTGGCTGGTTGCATGAGAGTTTCAACAGATAAATTGGCATGCTATTCTTTGTCATAAAAACTCACAATGAAGTATAGCCCACATGTTTTAGATTCCTAATATATATCCATGCCATTGATTCAGGCAAATTTTTGGTGGTCAAAAGATATGGGATCCTAAAGAAGAGGCAGTTTGGGCGCATGATCTGTTTAATGAGATAAATTTCCATGATAATAAGCATGACAATGCGAGTATCATGCATAGTGTTGACAATGATTATTTTCATGGATGCAAATCCTACTATGACACCAAAATCGTTGAAAATGTAAAGCAGACACAATTTCATTCATATGATGGCAATGCTAAAGGCTACAGTGATGAAAGAAATAAATACAGAGAGAGAGGCTCTAGAACCAACCAATCTCGTCGGACGACTTCTAGAATCTCTTCAGCACAAAATAATACGTAAGTGGAGTTCCATTTTCTTCTCTCCTTTTGTGCCCTTTGAAAATACAATGTTAGCTGGATTTAGCACTAATACTGAGGCTGCCTATGTTTCAGCAAATCATATTCCAAATCACAAGATGCAGAGATTTTGTACAATGCAGGTGCGGAAAAGCACTCCTCTCAAACAAGTTTGCAGCATGAACAAAACCTTCCTTGCAATCAAATCTTTGGATCAAACACAAGTTCAGCTCCACCACCCTTTTACTCTGCTACTAGATCACCCCATCGAGAATTACCTTTTATGCAAAGAGAGAAAGCACGTTGTGTAACATTCAATAAACTCTTCTCGTCAGCTGTTCATAAGGCACATTTGCAGCATGAACAAACCCTTCCTTGCAAGCAAATCTTTGGATCAAACACAAGTTCAGCTCCACCACCCTTTTACTCTGCTACTAGATCACCCCATCGAGAATTACCTTTTATGAAAAGAGAGAAAGCACGTTGTGTAACATATAATAAACTCTTCTCGTCAGCTGTTCATAAGGCACATTTGCAGCATGAACAAACCCTTCCTTTCAAGCAAACCTTTGGATCACACATAAGTTCAGCTCCGCCGCCCTTTTACTCTTCTAGATCATCCGATCAACGACATTGTACTCAGCCTTGTAATGCAGTTTATCAGCAAAAATCAGTTCAACGACCAATCCTACCCACACCAAGGGTGTCTGCTAAGATATTTGTTCAGAAAGTTATGAGTACCAACAAAATTCAATCTCATCCACAAACAACACTGGTAAGTTCATCTGGTGATGGTGAGGCCACTGCACCTCCTAAATCAAACAGTTCTGTAGTGGTATCAGCAGTAACAGGGCATGATGATATGAGCGAAGCAGAGAGGACTTATTTTCTTGATGGTGGTAGCCTTGTTCTTGGCAATACAGGAGCAAGAGGCTCAATACTTGATGACCCGGGCTCCAGTAACACTACAGCAAAATTGCCAGGTTTGTCTATCAATTTGTTATACATAAAGCTATATGCATACCATAAAACTATCAAGTAATCAAATCATTTGAAGGACCTTTCTTCTTAATGGTGCAGATACTTGCACTTGATTGAGTGGAAGTGAAAAATAATATTGGTTTGATTCCCACTTTGCTACTTGAGTGTGTATCAACAGACGAACTAATTTTAACCATTCCAGGATGAGTCTGATACCAAGTTTTAACCCTATCTGAGCTGTTGGAAAACTTTATCATTAAACTATATGTAGTTTTGTTTCATTTTGCCCCCACTATCCTTTCATTTTCAATTGCACATGTATGTTTCAAGCTGTAGTTCTGCAAACACTTTATGGTAATATTTTACTGCATTTACCATGCAGTTATGCTGTTTAGTGGCCTTCATCCTAGGGGACCTGGTTTCACTTCTGATGCTATGGTTCTGCCGGAATTTGTGGATCAACGACGTGGTGGCAATTTTGAAATGAGACTAATGGCCTGGTATTCATGACTTAATTTCTATAAATCTTATGGAAGAACTATGCATTCATTAGCTTTGATCTGTGTCCTCTATTTTTGGAACTTTTTACTTTTCTTAACAGCTCGAGTAATTGACAAATTCTTATTGGTATTTTCTTTAGTGGTGCACTCAGCTAGTTCGTTTTGGTTCTGACGCTTCATATATAACCAGCACTACTACTTAGCTGTGGCACTGATTATAATTGGATTGCGCTCTCCTATTTCTTGTATGGTCCTGCACTTACCTCTGACCCCTATTTTGTGTTTATTCTAGTGAAAGTAGGTCGCCAATATTGACTGTGACTGGTGCTACTGGGGTTCAGGAAGGAGCAATCAGTCCACCTTATTTTGGTAGTAATTGTCTCCAACATTTTGAACTTACATCTCCATTAGCATCGCCAAGGTAAATTCAAGCTTTATCCTGTGTATTACAGTTTTAGGTATCATACTCACATATTTGTAGGTATATAACCAAAGCGTCAAGTATTTATGGCTGGTTGTATTGTATGATATTTTAACCAAGTTTACCCTCTTAATTCTGAACATGATACTGGAAAATATCCTAGTTCCTTGATTAGGTTGATGCTAAATATTTTAGTTTACTTCAGTACAATCGCAATATGTATTTTCTTTGAGAACTCTTTGTTTAGTAGCTAATGCCGTTAATAACAACTTAAGATTCTCGACTAACTTCCTCAGGCTATGTTCCCATTGCCAGTCCATTACAGCCGTGTTTTTCGATGTATGCATTACCTGCCAATTATATTACAATATGCTTTCTAGAATTGATAGTACTTGTTTTGTTCTTAATGATATGACCCAGCAAAAGCAAGAACACATGCCCATTATTTGAAGTTTATTTCGTTTCATTGCAGTGACCATGGTGTAAAGAAAGATCCTATTTCACTGACTTCCCAAGATCCTATGTCACTGACTTACCAAAAAATACCAGGTGGAACCAACTAATGTCCTTTTCTCTTTTCTTCTCTTTGTGTTCAAATAATTATTTTATTTAAATGGTCATTCTTACTTTATTCCAAAATCTCCAGTTATCTTCTTTTTCTGATTCCTCAATTTACAGCAGAGGTTAAAGGTCATGAATTTATTAATCTTCAAAACAGAACTCGCAGGTAAGTTCAAAGATCTTTGAAATATATTAGGTTTATGATCCATGTGCTGACACCAGTGCAAAGATTGACGTGACTTACAATTTTTCAGATACTCAGAGATGAGCTTTGCCTTGTGAAAAGTTTCATAGTTCAAATGGATTCACTGAATCATCTGTCGGTACAGAATTTGCAGTCTGTTGTCATTTTGCCGAATGGTTAAGTTCTTTCTCAAGACCAAGTCCTGCTTCCTTGTAAAGCTACAGATTTTTCTCTGTCTCGTTCACCAGGTACTAGGTAAGCACACTTGTTTTCTGATCATGAGTTGTACCCCTCATATAGTTTTTTGCATTCCGCTTAGAAACTGTATTAGTGAAATGTTGGTACTTAAGCGCTCCTTTGGAGGTTATGGTGGAGTTGACAGCAAACTAAAAATAGTAATCATCAACAGTGAAAAAAATGAAAGATCACTATTTGTGGTATTTTTTTTCTCTTTCAGAACTTCAGAATGTGATTTAGTCTTTGCTTGGAATTTGATAGGTTTATATGAACTTCTCAGAATATGGTAATTTTCTTTTAAAAATTATAAACATCACACATTGGTTTCGCCGTTTCGGTGTCCTTATTTTGTTGCTGCGTGTTTGCACGGGTTGATGAGAATCTCATTCTTTCTAGTCACTTTCAGTTCTTTAGTGGTTGCTAGAAGAAAAAAAGAGAGTAAAAAGTATACTATCTGTTTATACATTCTGGAAATATGTAGATTTTGATCTCTGCCCATTTACTTGTGGGAACCCTTGCTCAGCTCTTCAGTGGTTATTTGTGGTAACTCTTGCTCACCTACTCAGTGGTTACTTGTGGTAACTCTTGCTCTGCTCCTCTGCTCTCGACTTCTGCTTTGAAGTGCTCATGAAGGTGTGTGTAGTGAGAACTTTGAAATAACATGTTACCCCTCCATTTTAAATTGTAAATCGCTTTAGTTTTGGCCTAAGTTAAACTTGTTTAACTTTGGCCAAATTTATAGAAAATATATTAACACCCATAATATCAAATAAATACATTGTTAAAGTATATTTCATATTTTTTTAGATTATAAGGAATACAAGATTATGGCCTCGAACGTTCATAAATGAATGAGTGTAGCTGTTTCATGTATATTTAACAAATCTTGATGTTTATATATATTTTTTCTGTTAGCTTGGTTAAAAGATAATTTTTAAAGTAAAAATGACTTACAATTTAAAATAAATGGAGTAATTGCGAAAGCTATACTGCTTTCTTGTACGGCCGATAGTGTGTTAGTATTACCGTTCGCATTCAGTCTGTTGTCAAATTCATGCCCGGCGCAAAGAGCGAAAACCTCTCATGCTGCTGAGCTTATTACTATCTGTAAATGAAGCAACCGAAAGTGGTGGGGGTTGCCGGGGTGCCCACTTCAGGTCCATTGCGCCAGCAACCAGCATCCATTGGTTTGGCGCCCCACGCCCGCACCCGCGAAACATCCTCACGTTGCCCTCTGGCTAGTGGCTACTGGCTGTACATCACTACATGGCAAGGAAGGCCACCTGAACATGTGAGCTGGCTACAGGCAGCATCCTATCGGCTGTACAAGTCATGCACCCTTCCATTTCCAAGCTCCATGAGCAGCCAGCAACAGTAGAAACATGACGCCATGCATGATTACTCGCATATGGAACAGTTTGATTCTTGTACTGAAGGCCCCGGACGTGCGGAAGCTTTCCTAAGCGAATGATGGCTATTCTTGGCAAAGAAGAAAACGCCCCCATACCTTCACCCTAGCTTCTCACTCACTGGGTCACAATAGTCTCTCTTCCACTAGTATGGGCACAAAAGCATGAATGGCACATTGCTCGGCACACGTCACTCGCCTGTGGCTGTCTTGGATGTGTTGTCCGATCCCATGTTTCTACTTCTACTGTACAAGCAATTTGCTGAGGGGGCAGGCAGGTCACAAGATGACATGCAGCCAGCCAATCCTCGCAAGACAAGCATACGGCATCATGTGGCCTGCCGTTGTCCAACTGATCCAATAATTCCGTGCCGGGCCCACCGGCCATGTCTGCCCCCTTTCCCTTGGCGACTCACCTACGTATAACCAAAGCTGGGGCGATGGAGATGCCGCATGTAACTACAACACATTAGCTATTTAGCTCGTTCGCTCGTTGGTTTCAGTCAGGGCTTATCAGCTATGGTATAGTATTTTTCTCTCACAACAAACTAGCACTAACCGAGTTTATCAGACCATAAACCAACCAGCGAACAGGCCCATTGATTGATTACATACTCGACCCCATTCCTAATTGGATTGGATGTGGGCACATTCGGATCCTATCACATGAAGCTGGGTGCTCGTCGCGCTTTCGGCAAGTAAAGGGTGATAAGTGACACCACAGATAGGCATGTTTAAGATTTTTATTTCTTTCTCGGTCAGTACGCAAGGGAATTTGCAAGAAGAAAGCAAGGGAAAACACATACTGAGTGTCTTGTTTTTACCAAAGAGGAACGTTTCTGATAATGCGCCAAAGAAAGACACTGGTGGCTAGCTATTGATTAGTCATTGGCACTCGTAATTGGACGCAGGCGCATTCGGATCCTGTCACGTGAAGCAGATGTGCAATGCACTTTCGGCAAGCAATGCAAAAGGTGGCGGCAGCACACGAGTGATGGTGCGATTATGATTATTAATCAAAAGAACACTACTCACGTTGCGTATCTCTCCAATAACAAGGGACCGTCCGCGAATATTTTGCATCGACCAGACGAGTCTGGCATATATTTATCAGTTGATGACTCGATGTTTGGTTACAATTTACTACGTATACAACGTATATTGATATATCGCCTAACAAAGGTTAAACAAAAGGTCGTCGTCGCTTGCAAAAGTCGTGACGTACCGATCGAGGCAACAACCGCTCTGGCATACGTACGTCTTCGAAGGCGACACGACATACGGGGAATTTCATATTCCCCGACCGAATTTGAGATCTGTCCTCTCGTCGGCGCAAGGCCAAAGCGGATATGGTTTTATATATGGTTATTAAACCGATGCCCTTGTACGCCTTCTTGCTGCTCAGCTTACGTTGACACGTATTCCTCACCAAATGACCCACAATATTCATATATACTAACAGTACATATCAAACATATATACTGCCCCTATATTACATATCCATTGATGTGCACAAGTGAAAGGCACGTATGTGGCAACTTGTGAGCCGGCCCTGACGTCGTCGTAGCAGCAAGTTTTATTTGCTGCAACTTATTACTTGAATAATAGCGAACGAAAGGCCGGCCATTATTCATTGGTGCATACATGATTGGGTGTATTATATCGCTAACCTTTTGTATCGACGTACTATGCATTCTCTAGCGTTTGTTACATCTTCTCCTAGCTAGCCACATATAACACTGCAACGTGTTTCTGGAAGGCATGCATGATTATTCCACCGGCGCCAATAAGCTAGCAGCACATTGTCACATGGAGAGCCTTCCCATCTTGTCTGCTCGTCAAACCGGCGCATGCATCATCAACCAAATTTAAACCCACTTCTTGGAAGAAGCTGCTGCTGCTTTGAGCTTTTCAGCAGCACACACCACTTCAACGACGCTCCTGCTTACAGTACAGTGTACATATATGACTTTGCCGGCTTGCCATCCCCCCCCAAACCCCCAAATTAAATTTGAAGCAGTACTTTGGTAGGCCGGCCTGCTGCTTGCTCAGCTCGCATATAAACTTGTCTCTTCTCACGCAGAGCTTGATAGGTAGCTAGGCTAGATGTGCATATCGCCAGTAGATCCCGGCCAATCTTGAGAGAGGGAGAGGGGAACGCAAACGCCTCCGGCTGCTTTTCGGAAGGGTGCTTCCGGTGGGAACTCCTCTAGTCCCGGTTCCCTACTCGAAAGCAAGCATCCGAGGCTAAAGAAGGTTATTTAGTTCTGGGTCAGGAACCGAGATTAAAGGTGCCTCCTGACATGCTACGATGGCCGGCACCTTTAGTCCCGGTTGGTAATACGAACCGGGACTAAAGGGGTTTTTTTATTTTTTCTTTTCTTTTCTTTTCATTTTTTTGTTTTCTTTTCAAAATAGGTTTTCGAAGTCGTATTGTACGCTGCTAATTATACATTTATACGTGTGTATAGTATGTTTCGGTTCAAGCACAATGAACATATTAAATCACACAATTCAAACATAGAAATATATATATATATATATGCATGCATGCATCATATATATATTTACATGCATGCATGCATATGTGTATTTTACATTATATTATTTCATATGCATATATTATAAAAGATTGCATTACAGTTGTTGTGATATATAACAAGTTTTCTCTCATCCTCTAGCTTGGCTTCCATGGTAGTGTTGGGTCGAAGTAGAACTCGCCCTTGGAATCAATGACCTGCTCATTAAAAAATCCGGCTATAGACTCTTGAATTGCTTTGATTTGGTCTTGCCGTATGACCTTTCCCTCCAACCATCGAGCCTACAGGTTTGAATTAAAGGAAAATAAATTAATATATGTACATATATATATAAAGACATAGTAACACAATCAATAATAATAATTAAATGAATATATAGTGTATTTTTAACGTACTTTGAGTCTCTCTGTAGGAGTTCTTTGGGAGACCACCTTGATAAACTTGCAAACATAGTAACCACAGTAGTTGTTCCCCTGTTCCTGCCTCAGACACCACTTTACGAGAAAAAGATTTGTCATCCAATCTGGTGATCCGGTGAAAGCTATATGTTTAATTAATAAAGATGATGCGATTTAGGGGACTTACTTTCAAAGGGATTACATTCAGTGGCGCTTTGCATTTTCCCATGTGTTGGTTCTCAATAAAGGTTTTCCAAACACTGCCCAATAAAAAATTTACCACGTCATCAGATATAGTTAATCATCATGTTTGTGTGTATATATAGTTGCTAGAGATACCAAAATTACCTCTGGATAATATCTATCATATCTTGGTAGTCTTGTTGTGGTTTTCTCATCGAGTCATAGATTATCAAGTGACTTTTCACCGGATCGATGTCCATCAATATCCGATGATTCTTTGCATGTGTTTATAGGATATAACGCATAACACTCATTAATTAACTAGAATCAACATATGAGCCATTAAGGATGATCGACATTATTAACACTCACTTGAAGTTGTAGGGAAAGAGTATATCCTTCTTGTGGCGTTGGTTCACTAAGAAGTTCATGAGGTTACTCTCATTCGAGACTTCCAATTAGTCTTTGGAGTAGCTTGGGTCTTTGAATACTATATGGGGATCAACAAAACCAATTTCATTCTGAGTCTACCTTTTTGAGCTCTATCATTGTAAATCTGCATATATATAGTACTTGTTAGGATAATTTATATGCATATACACACATATGATGAGTTTAATAATAATCGAAAGAAAATTATTACTTACGAAGCAATAATGACTAATGATAACTTTGTCAGGAGAGGTCGGGTGGCATAGTTGATGAAATTACGCAAAGTCAACATACATAACATCATCGTCACGGAACCAATGTTCGTCTCTAATTACGACACCAACGCAGAAGTCTCCACGGTAGACTTTGCATGTACCACTGTTTTAGCGGTACATTTGCGTCCCCAGATCGAGATAAGGCTTGAGGGTTGTATAGACTCGGCCTAGTACAAATTTTTTCTTCCAAATATCAACCTCCGCCGCACTCTCAATGTTTCCATCACCAAACATCCGGTAAAGGTCGAGACCGGTCTCATCAATAAATTCACCAAGGTGATCCAAATCGACATCCAGGAGGTATGTTTTATGCGATGCATTAATCCTAAATTGAACCATATTCATTACCAACAACTAGCGGGGGACTAATTGGTGCGATTGTTGTGCTGAGTTGGGCAACTCCTTTCCCTACCCGCTTCTTTTTACGTGCCGCCTCAATTGACTTGGTGAGAGTGCGGTCATAGTCCGATTAACGTTGATTTGAATGACTTACGAGATTCCCATTGTTGTTGCTCGTGAAGAAGCCACCTTCTTTCTTAGAATATCTGGAGCTATGAAGAAGTACGGTTTCTCCGGGTTTCTCCTTGCTTCTTGATTCTTTTTAAGTTTGTCATAGAATCTGGACATATCTTTTTTATATGCATCAGTTCCTTCTTCCTTCTCTTCAGATATTATTTTGGGAATAGCCCTTGGTTTCACGGTGGCTTTCTTTGCCGGCGGGGACTGGTTCTTCGTTTGTGGGGTTGGCCTCTTGCTAGCACTTGGCTTCTTGGTAGGCGGGGGCGGGGGAGGCGTTGGAGACCTCCTTGGAGGTGGTGGCAGCGGCGTTGGAGACCTCCTTGGAGGTGGCGGCTGCGGCGTTGGAGACCTCTTTGGAGATGGTGTGGATGCAGCCTCGCCTTCCAACACAATGTCATCGTGCAGAGCACTATGATGATCTGGCGATTGAACAATTGGATTTATGTTGGGGGAGGATCTGCTACAAAAAAAGGAATGACATATTATTATGAGCAGATTGTTAATTATTTAAGCCAATATAAATTAATGATGTAGTGTTTTTTATCCGCACCTATGGTGAGGTAGTTCGAGGAGGAGGTGGAGCCGACATCCCGAGAATGATGATGTAAGCGCTTGCGCCATAGAATGAATGTCTTCTCTGCTTCTCCTAGAGTCTTCTCGCCATCACCTCCGGGGAATGTCAAGAGGCAAATCACTAAAACCTTTTTCGGTTTTATCTACCGAGATGGTAGCATATCCTTCTTGGATTATATTCTCATGAATCCTTGGTGTCTTGGTTGATCGATAGGATTAACAAGACCGATAGCCACCTTGATTATGGAATTCCCCTTGAATGTGTAGCTCACCACGATGTACAAGGTTCGATGATGTCATCCACGAGGAAGCGCGATCCTGTGTCCCCTTGATTTGGTATCTCCGTGGAAGCGCTTGTTGCTTTTCAAGCCTGAGCAGTTGGCTAATGTTGATTCACAGCTCGATGCGCTTGCTTGCACTCACTTTGCTATTTGCACTTGCCTTCTAATTTCCTCCTGCATTCTCGCTTCAAGGTTTTTTTCCGCTCTCTGTGCTTCACGCACCGCTTCCTCCAACCTCTGGAGTGTTGTGCCTCTTCTTCCTTCTTTCTCTGGCGGCTTACAGCAGGAAGGTCTATCCTAAGGGAATCCATGCTCCCACGAGACACTTCCTTTGCCTCTAGTTCGGCCACCATGTTCAATAGTCCCGATAAGCGTATGTCGGCTCATCCTTCTCTCTGTTGGGCTGAGCGCACCACTAGCGATAGCTCTCTGAGCATAAAACAATCTTTCTCTCGCTTCTTGCGGTCTTGCACCATAAACGCACTTCCTGTCTCTCTGGTCCGGTGTTCCCCATGAGCGAAAAAAACCAATTCTTTGCACGCTCTCCCCACTCGAGTGATTCGGGTGTGATACCCTTAGTAAGAAGGTGCGCTTCTATTTTGTTCCACTTCTTAATAGCGATCGGGTAGCCACGATCCCAAGTTATGGTGGTATGTCTTATGTTGGGCATTACGTTGGTTCTTTATCACCCGACTCACACCCTCTTCCGGCGTCTTGTCTTTGTACAAACTCATCCCAATAGGGCTTACGCTTTGAGATCGGACTGGGGCGGTAAAAATCGGTGCTATGTTCTTCTTGACATACGTCGTGTATAGGTGTTTCTTCCAAGTCTAAAAGCGGGTGGCCATCTTCTTCATTGCCCAATCCCTAACTCGCTCCTTCAATTCATCACCATCTATTATATCATCATAACCATCTGTTTGGAGCGTGAAATGTACCAAGACATCTTTCCAAATTAACGTCTTGTCACGATCGGAGACAAAAGCTGATATGAGGAGCATTGGTCTTCTTCTTCCATTCGTAGGTACTTGATCGGGAGCCGGTCTCGTACAAAGGTAACCACGATGGTGCACAATTTCATTTTATTTGGCCCCGGTTACTTTGCATCCACATTGAACTCCGAGATGATGAAGCGGCCCTCCAATGGCTTTTTGGGACCTCGAACATTTTACTCTTCGTTGTAGTTGTTGATGTCGATCCGGAGGGCTACAAAACATAAACATTATTTTTAATGTCATGAGCACACATAAGACATATGATAATTATATAGCTAATAATAAAAAATATATACTTGGCCAATATGTTGTTGCTCATTTTGTTCAAGAGCTAAGAAATCGACTCTCGTCATCGCATCCTCTTGCACGTTATTTTTAGCACCATCATCGCCGGCAACTTGAGTGCGGTGTTGATCAAATTCATCATCAACTCCTCCTCATCCATGTTTCTCGTGTCGGCCATCTAGCTTCAAAAACAAAACCAATATATAGTACGTCAAATCTTTGCTTACATGCGTAAAATCTACGAACAATATGCATTATTAAATCTTGCCCCTCGATCACGGACGTAATTCTAGGGTGGCGGTGCTCCGCCGTATAAACCCTAAACCCTAAACGAGTAGGTTTTGATGGGTGAAGGTTGGTTTGTATGATAAGAAGAATCAGGAAGCGAGTAGGTTTTGGCGGTGGTCCCGCCTGAAACAAAAGGGGGCGTCGCTACGCATTAGGTTTTATTAAACAGAAAATAGCGAGCCTCGCCTGAAAGAAAGGGGGCATCGTTGCGCGTCAAGTTTCTGAGAACAATAAACGATGAGCCTCGCCTAAAAGAAAAGGGGGGTGTTGCTGCAAACCAAAGTGACAACAAAATCGCACTGCATCCTGACTCGTTGAGTAAATAGCTCCAAATAATGTTTACAATGATTGGAACCCTCGAAGAGGTTCACAACAACACGCCAAAAATGATCGAACGAGGGCAGCGGAACCGGCCTAAACCCTAGGGCGAACGAGGGCGGCAGTGCTCCGCCGTATAAACCCTAAACCCTAGGGTGAATGAGGGCGACGGTGCTCCACCGTATAAACCCTAAACCCTAGGGCGAACGAGGGCGGCGGTGCTCCGCCGTATAAACCCTAGGGTGAACGAGGGCGGTGGTGCTCCGCCGTATACATTGAAATGCATGGCGCTTATAGATGGCGCGTATACACTGGAATTTTTTTCTGTTCCTTTGGCGCTTTCTTTGTTATAATAGTTAGCGCGACAGAGAATAATGCCCGTCTGAACGCCGTGTGCGACGTGCCATGAAAATTAGTTAAGTATATGTTTGGGTTTGTGATCGATACACACATTTGTTGACGTACGTACGTATGCAAACCAAAGTGACAACCAAAGTTTCAGTAGCTACTGTATCGAGCCATGAGTGAACTTACCTAAAACAGTGTGCTTCATGCATGGAGATGGAATAAGGCGGATCCGAGCAAGCACAGCGTGCTCCTCATCATCGATCTGTTGGTCACGGTGTAGCCTGGAGATGGAGCGAACAGCGGTGTATACCTTGGGAATGGAGGAGAGGAAAGCGGCGTATACCTTGGCGGCCTCGTCGTCGCGCCCGTGTCAACGCTTGGCGAATGCGTCTGATACCGGTGTGGCCGCAGCGTCTGGCGGGGCGGCCAAGGCGAAGAGTGGCGCAGCGAGGTCGTCGGCGATGGGGTGGCGTGGGGACATGGAAGACCATGTGGCGGCGGATGGCGACAACCGGCGTCGGGCGGGGTGGCGGCGGCGTCCTCGGTGTGGCGGGCGAGTGGCGTGGGCGCAGGGGAGAGGAATCGGCGAAGAACACAAGGAAGAAGATGGCGATGGTATATATATGCCGCCCCTTTACTCCGGTGCCATCCCCACCGGGAATGGCGTCCTTACTCGGTGCGTGTTACCAACGGGAGTAAAGGTATACCAGAAGGTATACCTTTACTCCCGGTTGGTAACACGCACCGAGTAATAAGCACCGGAGTAAAGGTTTTTGGCGGGCCCGCAGCGCAGCCCACCTTTACTCCGGGTGGGCTTCAACCCGGGAGTAAAGGTGGGCTGCGAGTTTAGTTTTTCGCGTGTTTTAAGCAAATTTTTTAATAGAAATGCAATAGTCTTGTTAAATACATAGTAAATTAAATAAAAGGCATAAAATTATTTTGTTAAAAATATGGATTTTCTTTTTCTTTATTGTACATAGGAAAAATCTATAACCTAACTTTTTTTATTTTTTGTTACAATTATAAAACATAATGTAACTAATATTTATTATTTCGTTAATGCAAAAATGTAGTGTTTAATTAAAATTATTAAAACTATTGGTTTTGGACAGGAAATTTGTTTTCACATCATTTTAACGTTAATATTTTAATTTTTCATCATTCAATATCCTAATTTACCTTTTTGAGAGAGAAATCCCACCAAATCAAACATTAATTTAATTTGAAACATGACATAATAAACATCTAAATTCACAATTATTACATAATATCTCAAACACACACTACATTAAATCACTATATCATCAAGTGGGCACAGCAGTGAACTTCTTCTTTACGTATGTCCCTTGGTTATGATCGCGTCATAACCATGGTGTGTCCTCATCATTTACCAAGATGCTAGGGTCTTTGTTCACTTTGAAAGGCGGAATTCGGTCATCCTTTTCATAATCTTCTGACATGTCCGACTTGTCCTCAATTCCCACGATGACTCTTTTCCCTGAAAGAACTATGTGGCGCTTTGGCTCTTTGGTTGAGTCATTATCGTTTTCCCTCTTTTTGGTTTGGTAGACATATCATTGACATAGAACACCTGATTCACATCCTTGGCAAGGACAAATGGTTCGTCTTTGTACCCAATATTACTAAGGTCTACTGTTGTCATTCCATACTCGTTGTCTACTGTTACCTCGCCTCCGGTCACCTTGACCCATTGGCACTTGAACAATGGGATCTTCAAAGTAGGTGCATATTCTAGTTCCCATATTTCATCTATGCGTCCATAATATATACGCTTATTCCCATTCGGTCTGTGGCATCTATGCGGACATCTTCATTTTGGTTGGTACTCTTTTTATCTTGGGCTCATTTGTATAGAATATGTTTCCATTTATCTCGTACCCTTTGTATGTGACGATATGCCATGATGGTTGCATAGCCAATAAATACAGTTGCTCATGAATGCTCTCATCATCTTGACATTTTTTCGCAACCAACCGCCAAAAGTTTCCATGTGCTTACGCGTAATTCAAGCAGTCTTCCACAGAAACTCGGATCGTAAGAGATCCTTGTGTGTCTCAATATACGGATCTACCAAAGAGGAGTTACAGAGAACTGTGTAGTGCGCTTTATTGAAATAATCATCATACGTACCAATATATGTTTTCCTCCCTAGTGTCCCCTTTCCGCTTAGTCTCCCCTTATGTCTCGATTTAGGAACACCAATCGAGTCAAGGTCGGGAATAAAGTCAACACAGAACTTAATGACCTCTTCTGTTCCATAGCCCTTGGCGATGCTTCCTTCAGGCGAAGCACGGTTGTGAACATATTTCTTCAGGACTCCCATGAATCTCTCTAAGGGGAACATGTTGTGTAGGAACTGGGACCGAGAATGAAAATCTCCTTGACTAGGTGAACTAGGAGGTGTGTCATGATATCAAAGAAGGAAGGAGGAACACCAACTCAAAGGCGACGAGACATTGAACCACATCATTACGTAGTTTAGCTAGATCAGTTGGATCAATTGCCTTCTAAGAAATTGCATTGAGGAATGCACATAGCTTCACGGTGGCTAGACATACATTTGGAGGTAGAATTCCTCTTAATGCAAGCTGGAAGTAATTGCGTCATGAGAACGTGATGATCATGGGACTTTAAGTTATAGAATTTCTTCGGCACATTTATAATACCCTTTATATTCGAGGAGAATCCAAATGGTACCTTGATCTTGTTTAAGCATTCAAACATGATTTCCTTCTCTGTTTGCTTAGAGTGTGGCTGGCGGGGCGTAAGTAATGGCGTCCATCATCTGTCTTCTCTCCGGATGCGAGTTGTCTCTTTCTCTCAAACAACACAGTCTGTCGTGCTTCAAATGTGTCCTTAGACTTTCCATACACACCCACGAAGCCCTCCAGAGGTTCACACAAAGATTCTTCGTCGGTGCATCACGTCGATCGATTGCGGACCTCTAGGACTTGCCAATAGGGTAGGTCCCAAAATATGGACTTCTTCTTCCACATGGGTGCGTGACTGTTAGCGTCGTTCGGAACAGGTTGGCTTCCATGTCCTTTTCCAAAGACGACTTTCACATCATTGACCATATCGAGTACATCCTCACCGGTTCGGTTGCGAGGCTTGGTCAGGTGGTCCGCCTTCCCTTTAAAATGCTTGCCTTTCTTTCTTACGGGGTGATTTGCAGGAAGAAATCGACGATGGCCAAGGTACACGACCTTTTGACATTTTTTCAAGAATACACCTCTAATATCACCGAAGCAGTGTGTGCATACATTATATCCCTTGTTTGACTGTCCTGAAAGATTACTTAGAGCAAGCCAATCATTGATTGTTACGAACAACAATGCTCGCAGATCAAAGTGTTCTTGTTTGTACTCATCCCACACACGTACACCTTCTTTATTCCACAAAATGAGAAGTTCGTCAATAAGTGGTCTCAGGTACACATCGATGTCATTGCCAGGTTGCTTCGGACCTTGGATGAGCATAGGCATCATAATGAACTTCCACTTCATGCATAACCAAGGAGGAATGTTGTAGATACTTAGAGTAACAGGCCAAGTGTTATGACTACTGTTCTGCTCTCCAAAAGGATTGATACCATCTGTACTTAAAGTAAACCTTAAGTTTCTTGCGTCATTTGCAAACTCCGGAAATTCTCTATCGATTGCTCTCCACTGGGACCCATCAGCAGGGTGTCTCAACATATTGTCTACCTTACGGTCTTCTTTGTGCCATCGCAACAATTTTACATGTTCTTTGTTTCTGAACAGACGTTTCAAGCGTGGTATTATAGGAGCATACCACATAACCTTGGCAGGGATTTTCTTCCGCGGACGTTCGCCCTCAACATCACCAGGGTCATCTCGCCTGATCTTATACCACGATGCATGGCATACCGGGCATGCATCCAATTTCTCGTACTCTTTGCCACGGTACAGGATGCAGTCATTAGGACATGCATGTATCTTCTCGATTTCTAGCCCCATAGGACATGTGACAGAACCGCCCAATTTATACAAGATCAAGTACGGTTGTCCCCGCTAACACGTTGACACACCCATACTTTCACTCGTATAAACCCGGTAGTCCGCCGAGTGTCCCGAAAGACCTCGGTAAATCAACATCACAACCAAGATCGCGTGATTAAGCAAATACACATCACATACATCAGGTTGCAGCGGAAATAATATTACAAAGGGTTAACAAATAATAGTACAAGTTTGGGGTTTCAAACCGCGCTTAGTGAAAACAACATAGTTTTCAAATGATTACATTAATATAAGTTCCAAATATATTGCTAGCATAGTGACATCATCCGACAAAAGCATATAGATGAGAAGTCAATATAGAATCACCGAGCCCACCGGCGGTTAGCCACCATCATCATCAGTGTCGAGAACTTCACACGCAACAAGGTGGGATAAACCACGAGTACTCGAATGTACTCGGCCGGACTTACCTGTCGGAAACCAAAACAAATGACACCAAGGATCATGCAAGGCTTTCTTTAATGGGCTAGGTGACTTGTTTTGCGAAAAGCATAAGCTATCATGAAGAAACCATTTTAAGTACTTTGCATTATCTTTATTATGGCCTATCCATCTAGGTAAGCACTGTACTATAGCAATCACTTGATTAACCAATAACATCCAATTACCAATTTAGATTTAGCATATCCCATACCATCCAGATAACCATCATTGTTCCATAAGAATTACTACGATGAAGTACTTTCGAGTCAAGTGCTCACTATCCGGGAGGCGATGGCGATTCGAATCGATTCCTAACCGGTGGTGATTTATTCCTTTACACAAACCTCACTCACCCGCTAAAGTGAGATATTGATCACCGAGTCAACTTTTCGGGTATCTCGAGTTTGCCAGAACCACATGTACCGGGGCCGACCGATTGCACTTTGGTCTTATCATCCCGCCCCGTGTCCTACCACACACTGCTCCCCGCACACGGTCTTGGCTGCGGGCAATCTACTCGCCGAAAAATCTCCCGACCAGCGGTCGGAAGGTACTTTATCCGCCAGCTAAATGTAAGGCATCGTTCAACATGACTCGAGGGCCAACAACGGTCGGTCCTTAATCGACACTGACGGAAACTAACGGCACCCCGAACCCCCGTGCAGGTTGCCTCCAACTTTTCCGTCCGGTCTCCAATTATCCATCACACATGGTTACTTCAGGATATCATTCTTTCCATAGCTAAATTCTTCCAAGTAACCACCTATAATGTAGGTGATCGGATATCACCGATCGCTACCGGTCTAAGCAAGGCTAAGCGGTTATTCGATCCACGACCTAATGAGGTAAAAAGGTAATAAGGTAGGCAAGGATAGTAATAAATGCATCAACGGTTTCGATCAACTCCTACAACTTAATGCAACAATATATAACTCATATATAGAAAGAATTGCTTTTATAAATTAGGAGACTTATAATGCTCCGGGGCTTGCCTGGGATCCGACACAAGTCAGTTCAGTTAGCTTGCACCATCCTGGTGACATCTCAGATCCTAGCACTCGCTTAGTCCTTCCATCTTCGGGACAGATACTCCATACATCGTCTTCGGATTCGGCTCCAACATCACGTCCTTCACGTGGTTCATCTAGCGTACCTAGATGAGATGCAAGATGCAAGTGCATGAATATGAAGAATAGTACCATGAGACGCATCACAAATAGCAAGCAAGACAAGCATCGTTTACACTAAACACACTTAAGTACTTTGCGATGCTTAACTTAACATCACACAATCTATCATGCTAAGATAACAAAGAATATTATACATGGCACATAAGTCTCACAAGATCTCAGGTGTATTTAACTTAATTACCAAGGACGTGAACCACACTTAGCAACATGCAAAGCAAGTCAAGGTGAAGCAACAACTATAACCGGAATATGCCAATTTCTGGACTTGCAAACAGCAGCTTCATAAATCAATCATATCTGGAGTTTTATAAATCCAAATGATATGAAACAAGACATTCTGGAAAGCTTAGGAAATTATCTACATTTCATCTTTAATCATCTCAGCATGATTCTCAAGTTAACTAAGTCAAATATATTCATTTACAGAAACTGGTCTACAATTGACAGAAAACAGCCATTTCTGAAACCCAACTTTAAACAGCTATAACTCTTAAACTACTTGGCCAAATGACACCAATTTTTAATAGAAGCTAGATACATGAATCATCTACAACTTTTGTATAAACAAGTTTCACAACAAAGCACATTATCATGAAGAACTTTGCTAAGTTCCCAGATCTATCCATAAACCACATCGGCAAGAAAATAATTATTAACTTATGTTGCAAATACATAATTAGGCAAAACCAACTTTACCAACATGTCACACATGACTAAAGAACACCAGAAAACCTAGTGTCCATGACCAAATAAATTCTTTTAATGCATTTCTTAATTTATTTTAGATAATAAGGTGACTTAATGAACATATACCAAAAGTGCACAATAACTTCTACAAAAATTACAGTGGCTCACATATCCTCTTAATAGTCTACTGTATAAATTTCACTCCATTTGGATATGTATAGCAACCTCTACGAAAAAGACAAGTTGCTAAAGCAAGAATTCATGTGAGAGCAAGATAAAACAATAACTCACTCATACTTCATCCAATACTCATGAAATTTTTATCACACATCAACTATCATATGAGTAGCATGCCACAAAAATTTCACTCCATTTGGAGCCCTAGATCTACAGTTATAAAAAAAGACAAATACCACTAGTATTACAAACCTAGCTGCATAAATATATTTTTACAGCTAAAACTTTAAAGTAAAACATGTAATATTATAGATCTAGTGCATAGAGAATTTCACAAGGATTCCAAAAAGTCCTCATTTGCTATTTTACGAATTTCCTACGATTTACTATGAATTTCCAAAGTTCCTGCAAAATAATTACAAACCAGTCCTTACGCACTATTCACATGAGTCACTGACTTCGCAGTTAGAACCCTGAAGTTCGTCGAATTCTTGTAGGAGGTCCCTGACGGGATTTGAGCAGGGGAGGCCGTCGAGCTCGCTGCTCCGGCCGGAGGAGGCCATGGCGTCGGCGGCTGAGGGCGGGGAGCACTGGTGGGTCCCACGCGCACCCGTGAGGTGGCAAGCTTGCTCGAGGAGGCCCGACGCGGCCGACCACGCCACGCCGCTGACGGCTGGCGGCGGCTGCTCCTCCCCGGTGGCGGCGATCTGGCGACCGATGGCTTGGGCGGCGTGCACGCGAGATGGAGCAAGGCAAGAGAGAAGATAGTGGCGGTGGCTGTTGGGCTGCGGCGCTTCGGAGGTGGGAGAACGGCAGCGGCCAAACTCGAGCTCATGGCGGCAGAACCATGGTGTGGCTGCTCCGTTAGAGGCCAAGCAAGACCCGGAGAGCGAGGGAAGGAGTGTGGGAGGCGAGTGAGTGCTCGGGCAGCTCGGGCGTTCGCATTTGGAGGCTTGAGGGCAGGGCGTGGCGCGTGGCGCGAGGCGGGCCGCGGCGGCAATGGAGTGCGCGGCTCTGTTGCATGGCTGCCACGGAGACAAAACAACGAACACGTGGCGTGCGTCTACATGCCCGACTTGGGGTCCGTTTTGGGCCAGCTCTGCTCCGAACTGGGCTATGGGCCTTGAAGCAAAATTCTTCATCTTCTGATGCTCTACAAACTTGATTAAGGGTGCTCGGCCATTAGGCTATTGGATTAGCAGATAATTAGTACTAAACTTGATAGTGTCAGTGATTTGACAGCGACAAGCAAACATCCAAAATTGATGGTCGAAATGAAATGCAACTGGTGCCATCTTCTTGTATGTTCTTCCCCATCATGTAAGCTCCAACTTTTACATTTGGATCAACTGAAGTTGCTTAGCAAAATTTGGAGAACGCGGAATGCCAACAGTGATGACAATGGATTCCAGACTTAGAAATTTTTTTCTAAGTGCTGAAATCAGCAGCAAATTTGATCTTGTGACCTTGATTTGACTTACTTCCAAGCTGATCTAGCTCTTAGTCCAAAAACAAAGTTTGTTCTACTCCACTCAAACTTCAACTTTTATTAAAGGCCCAACTTCATAACATGTGCAGAAACTATAGTTCTACTTTGATCAAAGAAGGACCACGATAAAGCTTAAATTATCCGTTGTGACCCATTGGAGCATTTTCTTGGCATTTGCCCAACATGAACCCTTCATGACTTTTGTTGTAGAGTTCATCTAGAGTCGTTTTAGCAAGGTTGCAAGGTTTGGTGGACATCTCATGTTCTCATTCACTTAATAGTGCAATTCAAGCACTTAGTAAAATCATTCCAACAAGGATATAACTTATCATTTCATGTGACTTTTTGATTCCAAACTTCATGAAACTTTTCGAGTGTCCAATATAGATGGGTATTGATGTGAGACACATGAAGATATCCCAATCACACCACCTAAGCATATATCTTGAAAAGGGGTCTATAGGCGAGCAAAGGTGCAATATCCAAGTTTAGGTTGGGGCTCGTTTCTATAGGTTTGACCTTGACATCTTCATCATCACTTAATATACCATGTTTTAGCTCAAACCCATTGCTTAACTAGTGGCAAACACCTGGGGTGTTACAGCCCTTCCCCCTTAAAGGAATCGCGTCCCGAGATTCGATGCGAAAGACTTTTAAGGGATGAGAAACATGTCATCCAGTTTCCAACATCAGTGATAGCATTAGGCTACTTAACTTTGGAGCATCAGAGAGGCTAATTTGGTCATGACACTTTCTGATACTTGCTCTTCGTCGTAAGCTGTTGTCTGAATAATTTCCTTCTTTGGCCTTCATGAAATATTGTTATTTTGGGAGGAATCCAAGATAGCAATGTCCTACGTACTTCGTCCTTGATGTACGAAGAGCGATACAAACGTAGACTAAATACTTGCAGCATCTACTTCCCAAGTGGATATAGCACAGACCTTATGGACTTTGCACTAGATGATAATCTTCTGAAGGATACTCGTTGCAATGGTTCCATGTGTGCAGTTCTCTTTCTCTGATAACAATATTGTATGGTCTGAGTCTGCTGAGTGAGTGGTAAACATAGTAGCTGACTCTGTCGGCTCAACGTTCTCGATGATCATTCCTTAGGGAGCCTTCGTATCCAAGTTGCAACAGTGATCTAGGTTGGATCTGATGCAACCTCTTGGGTAAAAACACATATAAGGTACCAAAGGCATGTCAGCATTGGAGAACCATTGACGTAGAAGGATGTTAGCGAGGCTTGGAGGACAATACAAGTTGCAAGTAATCACAAAACTAGGGACTAGTTCACTACCAAGCAGGTTGAGCACAATTTGCCTTCGTGGTGCAGTTGCACAACAAGTTGGGTTGACTTGCATCGTAGCAAAACCAGCCTTCTTACTACATTTGTCTTCGAGACTTCCATTCCAAGGCCAATCAATATCTCAAAAACCATAATCCAAAAATCTGCGGTTTGACATCTTTCCAATTGCTTTCGAATTGCAAGGGCACAATTTTGACTTCTAGAACACCTTGACTGCTCACGCATTGCTGATCTAAGAGGGCAAAGGCAAGGCACATAGGGGTGCAATTAGTCTTCTCAAGGGTATGGAGGGTTGTCTAATCAGCAATACACCTACAAGTTGTAATTTCTTGGCATGAATTACAAACACAACCGTTTAATGCAAATGATGATCGCAGTCACAGCGAAATTGCAGATTCTGTACCCTTTTGTTTTCTATTCATATCTCACAATCTACAGCTCCATTATGCACAAATTTTTGTGGACATGTAGATCCATGGGTCTTCTAACTACTCACCAAAATTCAACTCAAATGGGCACCGTTTGACCATCCAAACAATTCATCTACCAAAACTGTTGTGTTCTGAAATGGCAGCAAACCGAGCCGACAAGATATCTCTTGAATCCGATGTTTTACTCAACCAATACTCAAACAAACTTGAGACATTGAAGGGCCCTAAGCAAGGAATGATATCACCAAGTTTGGGGTCAATCCAACTTCGTTTGAGTCGCTAATCGCCGGCTTAAAGATAACCGGTTTAGTGCCACAAAATCTGGACAGATTTCTTGTTCTTCCTTTTCTTTGCTTCACACGTTGAGGTGTGGGTTTTGCACTCTCTAATCTTTCTCATAGTAGCAGCAACTTTTCTCTAGCCGAGGATGGAGGCTAGAGTTTTCCTCACATGCTTCTTAGGTAACAATTTTCCGCCGTTGATCTAGATACCAACTTGACTATGCACAAGCATTGGACTTATGGGCTGTTTTTCGCAGGGCACAAAACATTATTCCACATGTAGGGTATTTCTACATTGACAAGGAACCATTCCTATATATCCTTCGGCACTTCATCCAATAGAGTCCGGACACATGTGTTAGTGGCACCTTGGGGCACAAAGATGATGACTAAAAACTAGGGACGTGCTTTCGCTAGCTCCTACCTAGCCGATACAACGTCTTGTACTACATACGTGATTGTCAAAGATGGAATTGACTTGATAGCACATTTGAGAAGAAGTAGCTTTTTGCATTGCGGGGCCAGTTTGTTGTTTCCTTGATCAACATTGTTACGTGAGATCGGCCTTCATAGTTACCAATAGTCGTTACCTAATCGAAGACTAACTTTCCCTCGGTAACAAATCGGTTGTCCCTCAACACTAAAAAGGTTCCAAATCTTCACTCTTGACAATAAAAATTGTGGTCAAAGCCTACAGATGGTCGCCATTGAAGTCAAAGCATGAAGGGACACACCAAGAAGGTCGGTTCGTCTCACGTCATCCTTATGCACCTAAAGATTGAGAACTTGGACAGAATCTCATATATACCGGTGACCTATTACAAACACATAATCTCTGGTCCATTTATCATCGACCGATAACTTGTTCAACCTTAAGTGTGGTGCACCTTTCGATCCAATGAAAAGGACATAAGTTGCTCACTAGATGATCGACATCATTAGGGACAGTCACATCGAGTAGAGTCACTTGTCTACCCCTCTTGCGATCTGTTTAGGTTCCTATTAGTGACTGTTCTTCAAAGGTTAACCGTTGGACGACTTCACAAGGGAGTCCTATTGCATCTAGTTCGACATATAGATCTCTTGACATGATGAGGAGAGATAACCAAGGAAGAGCTCAAGTGAGAATAACATATTGGTGTAGTTCGCAATGGATCATGACTAGAAACCTTGATACCGGTAGCGTCGTAAGCACAGACTGACCTTGTGTGTGCACCCACAGGAGGCTCTCGGTTTCGTCAGCGGCCCATAGATCGCTAATCGTGGCACCATTACTGAACATACAACCCACAAGAAATCTCACATGGCATAAATTGGGTTGCATAGGAGCAAGCACTATGCGAAGGAGGGATAGCAAACAAAGGTAGTCACAAGGTTAGGAGTCAACAAGCAGGGGATCCGAAAATCAAAACACAACGCAAGAGAGCATAGCTTAATTTCCAAGGACAACTGAGCAGGGGACTTCTTGCCGAATTTCCATATACGTCTTGTGTCCACCAAGTGATTACCAAAACTTGGACGTGGTTCTAGGATAGCGCTCTTCAACACTCGTACGCTTACCGAGGACAAAAGGGTGACAACTACGGCACTACCTAAATAACAAGCATACATACCCACCACTTGGCTAAACTAGAGGACATTATAGGTTTAAGCATGTAACCACAATTATTTCTAGCAAGGCTAAGCACACACTTTTCTCAAGCACTTCCTATTCAAGCAACATGGAACAAGGCATTCTTGTTTAACTTCACACAGAGAAGATAGTAACATCACATTGATCACAAGTTACTTAGTATTAGAACAAGGTGAGGGAAAGCATATTTATGCACAAGCACAATCATGATGCATGCTCGTCCTATTCATCCTCACAAAATTGCCAGCCTAAGGCGACAATCACGTTTTATGTCGGTGGCATAACACGTACTCTCTCGGTATATAGCTAGTCGTCAGCTACATTCAATCTACGCATTCGTGGTTAGCGTACCTACAGGCAAATTCATTGCAGCCCATCCCCACAAAAAGATAAATAAGCACACAATGAAAGTAGTAAACTAAGATACTCTCCATATATACATCCCCAGATGTATATACTTCGATATCCATAGCTACCCGACAGATATACCCACAATTAAGTACCTTCATATATACATGTGTGTAACATGTAAATATTCCAGTAACCACAGCTAACTCTCCCCTAGACCGATAGTTGGACGGTCATACTCTCACAACTCACACTTACTTGGGCGTAGAGGCAATTGATCCATACAGTACCATTCAAGCGAATGGCATCCATACAATAGCACGCCGTATGGACGACGAAAGAAAAATTGCAATAAAGTACATCCCTTAAAGTTAGTACTTAGATAGCCACCTAATAGTCCTTAACTGGGCATAAAGGAAGATGTCGCTAGCATAGTTTTGCAATTAAGTTTTAACAAATTTGCCTGTAGCTAAAGTTTTAGTTAAAATAGACCTTTTAAAACCAAAACTTAGCTTTTAAAACTATGTACCTGACAGTATTATGCTTAATCTCGCTCTGATACCAGCTGTGACAGAACCGCCCAATTTATACAAGATCAAGTACGGTTGTCCCCGCTAACACGTTGACACACCCATACTTTCACTCGTATAAACCCGGTAGTCCGCCGAGTGTCCCGAAAGACCTCGGTAAATCAACATCACAACCAAGATCGCGTGATTAAGCAAATACACATCACATACATCAGGTTGCAGCGGAAATAATATTACAAAGGGGTTAACAAATAATAGTACAAGTTTGGGGTTTCAAAACCGCTTAGTGAAAACAACATAGTTTTCAAATGATTACATTAATATAAGTTCCAAATATATTGCTAGCATAGTGACATCATCCGACAAAAGCATATAGATGAGAAGTCAATATAGAATCACCGAGCCCACTGGGCGGTTAGCCACCATCATCAACGGTCGAGAACTTCACCGCAACAAGGTGGGATAAACCACGAGTACTCGAATGTACTCCAGCCGGACTTACCCGTCGGAAACCAAAACAAATGACACCAAGGATCATGCAAGGCTTTCTTTAATGGGCTAGTTGACTTGTTTGAAAAAGCATAAGCTATCATGAAGAAACCATTTTAAGTACTTTGCATTATCTTTATTATGGCCTATCCATCTAGGTAAGCTTTTTGTACTATAGCAATCACTTGATTAACCAATAACATCCAATTACCAATTTAGATTTAGCATATCCCATACCATCCAGATAACCATCATTGTTCCATAAGAATTACTACGATGAAGTAACTCGAGTCAAGTGCTCACTATCCAGGAGCGATGGCGATTCGAATCGATTCCTAACCAGCTGGTGATTTATTCCTTACACAAACCTCACTCACCCGCTAAAGTGAGATATTGATCACCGAGTCAACTTTTCAGGTATCTCGAGTTTGCCAGGAACCACATGTACCCGGGGGCCGACCGACTGCACTTTGGTCTTATCATCCCGCCCCATGTCCTACACACACTGCTTTCCCAAGACACGGTCTTGGCCATGGGCAATCTACTCGGCCCGAAAAAATCTCCCAACCAGCGGTCGGAAGGTACTTTATCCGGCCAGCTAAATGTAAGGCATGCGTTCAACATGACTCGAGGGCCAACAACGGTCGGTCCTTAATCGACACAGACGGAAACTAACAGCACCCCAGAACCCTGTCTGGTTGCCTCCAACTTTTCCGTCCGGTCTCCAATTATCCATCACACATGGTTACTTCCAGGATATCATTCTTTCCATAGCTAAATTCTTCCAGTAACCACCTATAATGTAGGTGATCGGATATCACCGATCGCTACCGGTCTAAGCAAGGCTAAGCAGTTATTCGATCCTGACCTAACAGGGTAAAAAGGTAATAAGGTAGGCAAGGATAGTAATAAATGCATCAACGGTTTCGATCAACTCCTACAACTTAATGCAACAATATATAACTCATATATAGAAAGAATTGCTTTTATAAATTAGGAGACTTATAATGCTCCGGGGCTTGCCTGGGATCCGACACAAGTCAGTTCAGTTAGCTTGCACCATCCTGGTGACATCTCGAGATCCTAGCACTCGCTTAGTCCTTCCATCTTGGGATGAGATACTCCATACATCGTCTTGGATTCGGCTCCAACATCACGTCCTTCACGTGGTTCATCTAGCGATACCTAGATGAGATGCAAGATGCAAGTGCATGAATATGAAGAATAGTACCATGAGACGCATCACAAATAGCAAGCAAGACAAGCATCGTTTACACTAAACACACTTAGTACTTTTTGCGATGCTTAACTTAACATCACACAATCTATCATGCTAAGATAACAAAGAATATTATACACGGCACATAAGTCTCACAAGATCTCAGGTGTATTTAACTTAATTACCAAGGACGTGAACCACACTTAGCAACATGCAAAGCAAGTCAAGGTGAAGCAACAACTATAACCGGAATATGCCAATTTCTGGACTTGCAAACAGCAGCTTCATAAATCAATCATATCTGGAGTTTTATAAATCCAAATGATATGAAACAAGACATTCTGGAAAGCTTAGGAAATTATCTACATTTCATCTTTAATCATCTCAGCATGATTCTCAAGTTAACTAAGTCAAATATATTCATTTACAGAAACTGGTCTACAATTGACAGAAAACAGCCATTTCTGAAACCCAACTTTAAACAGCTATAACTCTTAAACTACTTGGCCAAATGACACCAATTTTTTAATAGAAGCTAGATACATGAATCATCTACAACTTTTGTATAAACAAGTTTCACAACAAAGCACATTATCATGAAGAACTTTGCTAAGTTCCCAGATCTATCCATAAACCACATCGGCAAGAAAATAATTATTAACTTATGTTGCAAATACATAATTAGGCAAAACCAACTTTACCAACATGTCACACATGACTAAAGAACACCAAAAAACCTAGTGTCCATGACCAAATAAATTCTTTTAATGCATTTCTTAATTTATTTTAGATAATAAGGTGACTTAATGAACATATACCAAAAAGTGCACAATAACTTCTACAAAAATTACAGTGGCTCACATATCCTCTTAATAGTCTACTGTATAAATTTCACTCCATTTGGATATGTATAGCAACCTCTACGAAAAAGACAAGTTGCTAAAGCAAGAATTCATGTGAGAGCAAGATAAAACAATAACTCACTCATACTTCATCCAATACTCATGAAATTTTTATCACACATCAACTATCATATGAGTAGCATGCCACAAAAAAATTTCACTCCATTTGGAGCCCTAGATCTACAGTTATAAAAAAAGACAAATACCACTAGTATTACAAACCTAGCTGCATAAATATATTTTTACAGCTAAAACTTTAAAGTAAAACATGTAATATTATAGATCTAGTGCATAGAGAATTTCACA
The DNA here is from genome assembly GCA_904845875.1 of Miscanthus lutarioriparius. Classification (NCBI taxonomy): domain Eukaryota; kingdom Viridiplantae; phylum Streptophyta; class Magnoliopsida; order Poales; family Poaceae; genus Miscanthus; species Miscanthus lutarioriparius. The sequence continues at coordinate 31,199,420 of CAJGYO010000006.1, read as the reverse complement.
AGGATTCCAAAAAGTCCTCATTTGCTATTTTACGAATTTCCTACGATTTACTATGAATTTCCAAAGTTCCTGCAAAATAATTACAAACCAGTCCTTACGCACTATTCACATGAGTCACTGACTTGCAGTTAGAACCCTGAAGTTCGTCGAATTCTTGTAGGAGGTCCCTGACGGGATTTGAGCAGGGGAGGCCGTCGGAGCTCGCTGCTCCGGCGGAGGAGGCCATGGCGTCGGCGGCTGAGGGGCGGGGAGCACTGGTGGGTCCACGCGCACCCGTGGGTGGCGAAGCTTGCTCGAGGAGGCCCGCAGCGACCACGACGACGCCGCGGCCGCACTGTGGCGGGCGCATGCTAATCCTCCGGTGGCGGCGGCGATCACGGGCGACCGATGGCTTGGGCGGCGTGCACGCGAGATGGAGCAAGGCAAGGAGAAGATAGTGGCGGTGGCTGTTGGCTGCTGGCGCTTTCGGAGGTGGGAGGCGGCGTGGCCAAACTCGAGCTCAGCGGCGGCAACCATGGTGGCGCGTTCCGAAGCTGTAGCACCAGAGAGCGAGGGAAGGAGAGTGGGGAGGCGAGTGAGTGCTCGGGCAGCTCGGGCGTTCGCATTGGGGCGAGGGGGCAGGCAGCGTGGGCGGAGGCGGGGGCAGCGGGCGGCAATGGAGTCGCGCGGCTGTTGCATGGCTGCCACGGAGACAAAACAACGAACACGTGGCGTGCGTCTGCGTGCCCGACTTGGGGTCCGTTTTTGGGCCAGCTCTGCTCCGAACTGGGCTATGGGCCTTGAAGCAAAATTCTTCATCTTCTGATGCTCTACAAACTTGATTAAGGGTGCTCGGCCATTAGGCTATTGGATTAGCAGATAATTAGTACTAAACTTGATAGTGTCGTTGATTTGACAAATGACAAGCAAACATCCAAAATTGATGGTCGAAATGAAATGCAACTGGTGCCATCTTCTTGTATGTTCTTCCCCATCATGTAAGCTCCAACTTTTACATTTGGATCAACTGAAGTTGCTTAGCAAAATTTGGAGAACGCGGAATGCCAACAAAGTGATGACAATGGATTCGGACTTAGAATTTTTTTCTAAGTGCTGAAATCAGCAACAAATTTGATCTTGTGACCTTGATTTGACTTACTTCCAAGCTGATCTAGCTCTTAGTCCAAAAACAAAGTTTGTTCTACTCCACTCAAACTTCAACTTTTATTAAAGGCCCAACTTCATAACAGGTGCAGAAACTATAGTTCTACTTTGATCAAAGAAGGACCACGATAAAGCTTAAATTATCCGTTGTGACCCATTGGAGCATTTTCTTGGCATTTGCCCAACATGAACCCTTCATGACTTTTGTTGTAGAGTTCATCTAGAGTCGTTTTAGCAAGGTTGCAAGGTTTGGTGGACATCTCATGTTCTCATTCACTTAATAGTGCAATTCAAGCACTTAGTAAAATCATTCCAACAAGGATATAACTTATCATTTCATGTGACTTTTTGATTCCAAACTTCATGAAACTTTTCGAGTGTCCAATATAGATGGGTATTGATGTGAGACACATGAAGATATCCCAATCACACCACCTAAGCATATATCTTGAAAAGGGGTCTATAGGCGAGCAAAGGTGCAATATCCAAGTTTAGGTTGGGGCTCGTTTCTATAGGTTTGACCTTGACATCTTCATCATCACTTAATATACCATGTTTTAGCTCAAACCCATTGCTTAACTAGTGGCAAACACCTGGGGTGTTACAGGACAGACAACTTGTTTTGCTTCGTAGGTAGTGGCGGGCAATTCATTGTCCTTCGGAAGCATCTTCTTTTGGATTTTTAGTAACTCTCCAAATGCCTTGTCAGATACACCATTCTTTGCCTTCCATTACAGCAATTCTAGTGTGGTTTTCAACTTTTTCTGCCCTGCATCACAAGTTGGGTACAACAATTTGTTGTGATCTTCTAGCATCTGCTCGAACTTGATCTTCTCCTTTTCACTTTCACATTCTCTTTGTGCGTCACGAATGACCTGACAAAGATCATCAGCAGGCTCATCTTCTGTGGCTACCTCTTCTTCAGCTTCTCCCTTTGCAGTATCATTGAAGCACGCACCATCGAGAATAATATCATTGTCGTTCCATTGTTCTTCTTCACCTTCTTCCATTACAACGCCGGTTTCTCCGTGCTTCGTCCAACAAATATAGTTTGGTATGAAACCCGACTTGAACAAGTGTAAATGAAGAGTCCTGGAGCAAGGATATTCCACCGTATTCTTACATATGGCACATGGGCAGCACATGAAACCGTCACGTTTGTTTGTCTCGGCCGCACGTAACAAAGAATGCACGCCGTCAATGAACTTTTGGGAGCGGCGATCAGCATTGTACATCCAATGCCGGCTCATCTGCATTACATGACATAAATACCATATTAAAACCTAGATCATAATTAATTATTTATACAACATGTGTGCCACCACAAAATGTACAAATTTACGAAAGCATCGCTACAATGTAGACAATCCCAACTACCACTAAAAGAACTAAAGCTAAAATACATTTCAGGAGCACAAGGATTTCGCGACCAATCTCAACTAAAACAGACAGATCCCCCGATTGTGCAACATCTTTGGGCTTCTTCGGCTGGATCACTGCCTCATTAGCCGCTGTATCTGCCTGTTGTGCAAGATATTTTTGCACGAGTTCAACATACTCTTCCTCCCAGTAGAAGCCTGAACATCGTCCACTGCCATCCTACTGAAATTAAAACAAAAAATTAGAACTTTAATCACAACCATCATGAAAATAGGTATAAACTAACCATAATCATTAAATACGATAAAATAACTCACATTGCGATCCGGACACTTGTAGAAGATACGATCCTTGTTGGGACCCTCCTTCTTCACTCGGTACTCCATCACAATCTTCGTCTCATCACGACACTTACCGCATGGAATGAGAGGGAGGCCCGGCCTAAGTCGCTTTAGAAACCCATGAGAGGCTGAGGACCCGGAAGCAGTTGCCATCTACTCTCTATACTCATTTTTAATACACTATAAATTTCTCATTTTATAAACAAATAAAATTAAGAAACTATAAAATTATCTATATCTCAAAAACATGTTTTAATAAATAATCATCCGTACTAGTTGATATTGCTTACGTGATCATCTCAGCGAGCATTTCTCCACCGGACGGCACCGTACTTGGTCAAGGAAGAGTTCTGATTCTACGAGGAAGGGAACATGCTCGCCGAGATGAACACGGTCCGCAAGTTCAACTAGCTACTTTAACCTTCTTTTATATAAATATGCAAGCTTAAAGTGATTTTGAGCTCAAATTACTTACAAATGAAAAAAAACCACAATAAAGAACCATATATATATATAGTGAACAAAATGAGATAAGACAATGGTGAAAAATGAGAGTATGAGATTGGTAACCTTTACAACTGAAGAATCGACGGAGGAATCGAAGAATGGATGGAGGAACAATGGAGGGAGGGATGAAGCAAGAACACTAGTGCAGTGAGCTTCAAAATGTGCTGAGCTCGGGCTCGGGGAGGAAGAAGGAGATGGTCGGGATATAAAGGGGGACCTTTAGTCCCGGTTGGTGGATCCAACCGGGACTAAAGGTAACTTTCCAACCCCGGGCGCAGCCACGACTTGGGAGTAGACCTTTACTCCCGGTTAGAGCCACCAATCGGGAGTAAAAGTATACATTTAGTCTCGGTTGGTGGCTCCAACCGGGACTAAAGGTCCCTGCCACCTCTGCCTGGCGCAGTAGCCGTTGGGCAGGGACCTTTAGTCCCGATTGGAGCCACCAATTAGGACTAAAGGTATCTCTAGTCCCGGACGTAAAAAATATCAGGACTAGAGCCTATATTAACCGAGGATGAAAGATCTGTTCTCTGCTAGTGTTTATTTGCTCTTTGCAGCTGCAGGCCCTGGTGTGGTGTTTATATAACTTGGAAGCTTGCAGTTGCTGACAGCCAGAGAGAGAGCTAAGAAAGAGGGCGGATGGGGAGGACGAAGCTGGGCCTGGACAAGGTCCTCGACTGCTTCTCGCTCTCCGCCCTGTGCTCCAACGCCTGCGCCTGCATACATTCCGTGGAGGAAGAAGACGAGGACGAGGCCAACGAGCGGAGGGCCCTGGTGAGCAGCCAGCTGGAGGAGCTGGTGAAGCTCAGGGACTTCGTCGATGGAGCTGCCAAGACTCTTGCTTTCCATCTCGAGCCAAAGGTACGCGGACATCTATCTATCTAGTATCTACCTTGAGACTGTCTCAGATATATACGTACCTCTGCACTGCAGCAGAACATGTTGTTAACCTCTGCTCGTTTTTGCTTACCTTTCCGGGATTAATATGCTCTCTGCTGCATCATCTGTCTTGCGTGCTCTGTTTGATGCAGACCGTGGAGCTCAAGGTGTCCATGCACTGCTATGGATGCGCCAAGAAAGTCCAGAAGCACATCTCCAAGATGGACGGTATGACAACTGATCATCCTTATCCTTGGCCACTTTTGGGTCTGTCCGTCTGTGCTTAGGATCCTTTCATACTAGAATCATGGATTCATGGCCTCATGGGGGGTAAATAAAAAGAGATGGCATGTTTCTTATTTACCAGACCCACTGGTAAACTAGATATTCATACAAGTTTATCGCGCACAGCTGACACTTTCCCACCTTTGCGCAAGGGAGTTAAGAGACAGCCTTCGCTAGTGTAAAATTAGCAGTGCTTACTTCTGGAAAAACCAGTTCTCCTGGCCCGCTGGCCGGCCATACATTTTTAGCTGAGAAACGCTGGTACGTGGAGCAAATTTACGGACTGCAAAGCTCACACCCCAGGCCCAAATGCGCGTAGCAGTAGCATTACCTTTTTTTTTTTGCGGATTACATCCAACATTTCCTCGATGTTTGTTTCATCAAGAAAAGAAAGCAGTGTCCTCGATCAGTGTCCTCGATGCGTTCTTGCATGGTGTGCATTTCGTGTTAGTGAAACGAAACACTTGGGCGAGGAGAAATGGCATGGCGCACATCAATACGGAGTAGAGCTACAGTCCCCCATTCCTAGGCTCAGCAGTACGGAGTAGCCAGTAGAGAATAGACTAGCACGACCTCCTACAATAGGCGTGTGACTTGGATGCGAGCACGGTCGTCTCCGTCCAGAGAGGACAAAGTTACAGAGCTGAGAAGCATCCCGAGCGACGGGACATGACACCACCCGGGTCAAGATCGCCAGACGCACCAAGAAAAACGCGGCCCCGTGGTTGACCTTTGTGCGAGCCCCCAATCATTTTACTACTATTTCCTCGTAAAAAAAATCGTTTTACTACTACTAGAGTCCAGTACTCCGTACTCCTGTGCTCTTCTTGGAATCTTGGTGTTGCTGGATCGCACCGAACAGTGAACATGGATCGGCAGACATGCCGGGACCTGGCAGAGCCTCGGATTCATAAAAAAATTTAGGGGTTTGAATAAAAATACGGTAGCGATATAATTCTGACTGTTAATCGATTTTAAATGTCAGCTCTACCTATACGGGGGCTCGAGCCTCCCCCTCCCCGCATTGAATCCGCCGCTGAGAGAGAGTGAAGAATATATATAGTAGAGAGAATTTCTTATTTGACGCTGAGAAAATGAGTTGTTTCTTTTTTGTCTTAAATTTTTTTTCGTTCCCTATTTGATACTCACTTCAACTTTCATCCCTAATTTGATACTACCGTCAAATCCGTTAGCTAACGGTGTTAACTGGCTCTTAAAAAGACGTTTTTGCCCCTAGAAAAAAAGCGGCGAAGCAAATTTGAGAGGAAAAAAACCTGCGCAAAAACCTATGCCTTTTTTGCAGCTGGGCGTATGCATCAGAGGCGGGCGCAGGTTTTTTTTTCTCTCAAATTTGTTTCGCCGCTTTTTTTTTAGGGGCAAAAACGTCTTTTTAACAGCCTGTTAACACCGTTAGCTAACGGATTTGACGGTAGTGTCAAATTAGGGATGAAAGTTGAAGTGAGTGTCAAATAGGGAACGAAGAAAATTTCAGGGCAAGAAAGGAACAACTCATTTTTTCCAGTGCCAAATAAGAAATTCCCTCTATGTAGTACTACTGTACCAGAGACGAGGGCCTCCAGTGATCACCCATTGCCCGTGAGTTGGCGTCGTATCGGCTGGGCCTGGGCACTGGGCACTGGGCAGGCAGGCATCAGGCATGGCGACCCGGGCCCCGGCACATGTTTGCACTGTGCACATGTGCATGTCCGGCTCAGCTGCTTGTGTTGTGTGGTGGACTGGTGGTGCCTCCGCCACTCCGACGGCCCATTGCCGGGCGCCATAAAGAATGCCGTTTCTTTTCCTGCACCGGAATGGGCACATTTCTGGCTCCAGCTTGGGTTACACTTGTTGATGCCGGCTGCTCTGTTCGTTTTCCGAAAAGGAAAAAACAAAGGCCTTGGGACCCTGTTTGCTACTGGGAGTAGAGTACTAGTACTACTATACAGAGCTCACCTGCCCCAAGCACGATGCCTCTCCTCTCGTCTCAAGAAAAGGAAAAAGAAACAAAGGCCGCGTTTAGTTCATCCGCCGATTCGGCGCCGCCCAAAAAGCAGGCGCACTGTAGCTACAGTACCATTTTGTTTTTATTTGGTAATAATTGTCCAATCGTTAACTAATTAGGCTCAAAACGTTCGTCTCGTAGAGTACAACCAAACTGTGTAATTAGTTTTTGATTTCGTCAACATTTAGTACTCCATACATGTACCACAAGTTCGATGTGACGGGGAATCTTCTTTTTGCATAGTGCCAAATTCTGGAAACGGGGGAACTAAACAAGGCCAAAGTCTCAAATTAACCTGCTCTGTCTTTTTGCGCAGGTGTTACGTCGTTCGAGGTAGATTTGGAGAAAAAGAAGGTGGTGGTGACTGGGGACGTCACGCCGTATGAGGTGCTGGAGAGCATCTCCAAGGTGAAGTTCGCAGAGCTGTGGGTGGCAGCCCCCAACTCCAAGCAGCAAGCTGCGGAAAGGTTATAGGTGTAGAGGATCTCATCAACGCTCATGTCCTCGTATTCATCGTGCTACGGTGTAACTCAGGCGGCTGGCAAAGAACTTAGAAGTACTGTAACTAGGAAGGAAGCCATCATTGTATTAAGGAACGTGTTGCTTTGCGTTTTATGTAAAGGGCAATTGGGGAACATGTGCTTGCATAAACATGGTATGTCTCGCTCTGCGCAGACCCAACAGCGCGCTCAATCACCACGCAGGCGAGGAGCCGAGCTGGCGCCGTGCGAAACGGGCACCGAGCACGGACGCATGGCGCATGAGAAAAAGAATGGATGGCAGTCGGCCTGGTTTGGTTTCGGACCTGATGGGGGCGGAAAAGAGTTTTAGTATCGGGTTCTACCACCTCCGTCCGCTTACCCTTTCTGCTTTGATTAGTACTTGTCTCCTTAGGTACCTCGGAACAATCTCAACTCCGTTCTACCACCTCTTTTTTTTAAAATAGTGATAGACGGTCCTCAATTGTTGATATTCACCCTGTACATGGTCCGGTTCAAACCGGACCAACCCATGAAACCAGCCCATACAAAGTCGTTCTGTAATTTCTGCTTGGATTGGTTTGGGTACGGTCCGAAGCCGCAAAACCGTACGTGAGTACGTGAGGTGAGGTCATCTTGGCCAGCGGCGGCGTGCAGACTCGCCGGTGGCGGTGCTGTGGTCTCGACCAAGCTGAAGGTGGAGTCGGCCAGGGCAGCTATAGCCGCAAGTTTCGCGGCGGCGACGGCGACGGCGCGTCCATCTTGGCCTGCAGCGGCGGCGCGTCCATCTTGGCCTGCAACGGCAGCTTCGTCTCGACCAGGCATAAGGTGTGGCAGCCTGGTGCGGCGGCCAACACCGCAGGTTTCGCGATGGCAACGACGTGCGGATCCATCTTAGCCGGCAGCGGCGTCTTGGTGCTTCGTGCCTCGTCGCGATCTTCTGGAGCCCTCAACGGTGGGCACCACGCATGCGTCCGCCGCCGCAGTCTCTGCCGGGGGGAGGGAGCTGATGTGCCGTCCGCGATGGAAGCCCCCTGGAGCTTCAGCCGCCGCGAAGAGCCGCGTCGCCCGCGATCGGAGCTCCCCACACCTCCGCTGTCATCTCTTCAAGTTCAAGGACAGGCAACCCGTTGAAGCCATGGTAACCGTGGGTTACAAACCGTAGAAACCTAGATGCCTTCCGGGTTGATTGGTTTTTGACCAAAAACCGGTTTAACCAGACCATGTACAGCCTGAGTTGATATAGAGTTGCTATCCCCTACCCCCTTGCCATTTTTATCTGCATAGTTGCATGATGTCGTCCATGCATTATTTTAAGTTTAATAACTAAATTTATAGAAAAAGGCTCTAATATTTATGACATCAAATAAGTATCACTAGATACACCAAGAAATATATTTTCATAATCTACTTATTTGGTATCATAAATATTGTTAATCTTTACTTTAAAGTTTGACTTATTGGGATTTTATGAGTTGATTTATTTTGAGACATAGAGAGTAGGAAAGTAGTAGAATGCTTTAGGACAGAAAAGCAAAAAGAAAGGGACAAGGAAACAATTACAGGAAAACGCGAGGAGGAAACAGAAAATGGAAATCTTTGGTCACGTATCACCAAAAGCTAAACTGACGTCCTAAAGACTTCTGTAAGATGCCATGCACATTCAATAATAATTTCAGTAGATGTCTGCAATCTATTTGAAGCTCTCTGGTCGCAACTTGCAACACAAAACATTCAAACTGTACTCATCCCCGTAGCTCATAGTAGTTATCGACCAGGTATAGGTTGTTCAAAGAATCCAAACTACCATGCAACAAACTTTTGCTTCCACTCAGTTATAGTTCTGCCAACCGCTTTGATACAGAACAGCAACGCTCCAAAATTCACAGAACCATAGTGACCATCGACACATTTATTAGATTCTCACCAATTTGTAAGCAAAATTGCCTCATAGTGTGCCTTTTTCAGCAAAAAATATCCCTCTAGGCCTCCACGGCATTAAAAAATCCATCTAAACACCCAGCAATGTTTTATATATTCCATCAATTGCTCACATCTATACTTGCCGGTTTAGAGAATGAAGATACCCAAAATTAATGCCGTGGAATTATGCAGAAGATATCTTGGCATGTAGTGAGTTCATATCATTTATCCCACTTGTGATCCTCCCAACTTTATAAATAGGAAGACTTCGGCGCTTCATGCTCATAAGTCGCCCTCTCCTCTGTGAGTTCTTTCCTAAAGCTCATTCTCATTTCTTGAAATCTCCGATCGAGTCAGCCAGCACCACTACACCAGCAAAAAAATTGCCCAACTCTTCCAATTGCATCTCCCCATTGTACGGTGCTCTGTTTTGTCGTTCTAGGATCTTAAACTATTGTCTTCAACTCTTTCATCATGCCTCAAAAATAGAATTGTCCTTTCGTTGACCTGAAAGTCGTTGCCCACATATTCAGCTACAGCTCTGCGGCAGGGTACGAGCATTGCAGAGTCCATATTGGAATGAGGAGGATGCTCCACACAGCTGAAGAAGGCATATTATCTCTGGTCATTTCCTAGTTCATTTTAATTTATTTCCCTCTGCTGATTCTTCAGAAATGTGCTTGCTGTGCTGCATCTTGAATCTATGGTTTGTGTCTCAAGCCCTGTGGATATGGTGCCGATTAACTAATTGTTTAGAATGTCCGATGAGAACAAAAGACACTAGAGATTAACGAATCTATTGATGTGGATATAAAGGCAGTGTCCTGAGGATATGGATATATCCCTAGACCCTAGAGAATGCGGATTGATAGGTCAGCAGTAGGATGAAGCATCAATGGGTAAGGGATGAGGGGTATTTCGAAATATTGTTGGAATATGGGTTTGATTTATCCATCTGTGTTTCTGAAAGAACTCTGAAGATTACCTTGGGTTTAGAGGCTTTTTTTTTTTTTTTTGCCCTGGTTGTGCCTGAACTTCTCTATCGTTTAAATTCCGAAAGTGCACGCTGATTGATTTCTTCTTTAGTAAGTATATGTAAATTTGTTTAAAGAGGTTATATCCCAGCAGGCTTTACAAACAATTCATTTCTCATCTTTCTTTCACAGAAGGATCAGATCAAGAAAGAAGAACCAAAATGACGTCACAGAAGGACCTCTTTGATGTTTCAGGGCCAACGTATTTGACATACGTGAACTGGTGAGTTGGTTACCTTTTCTTGTTGAACCTCGAATGATCCTTGGCCTTCAAGTTGACAGGCAAAACAACTACTGTAGTGAGCAGCATCAGCTTAAATTTCTACTTCTGCTTGAAAGAATGTGGCCTATCCACCTATGAATGGAGTATTTTTTCACTTTCTCCTAGTTCTAGAATCCTGAATGGACAAGCCCGACGAACGCAGTGAAACTGCAAACTATAAATTTAGATCTATCTCCTATGCTTTTGTCAGACGACAATGTTCTATGTGATATATGCTACTGAGTTCTGTCAAATGAATTGCTTACCTGTATTTGTCGGCGTTGCTCCGGCCAGGAACTGCCCTCACCACCGGCGATCCGTCATGGCAAGCCTTGTGCAGGGCGTGTACGTCCTGGAGCGCGACCGGCAGTGCAACCGGCAGGGTCCCGATGCCCGCGCGCCGGTGTGGTGGAGGTTCTTCCACTTCGAGCTGTGGTAGGTGCTCATCGACGCCGCTGATGTCTCTATCTTCGGCGCCGTCTACGAGTTCCGGCCGCCGCTCCACCTCCTCGACCCGACGGCCGCCGCCAGCGCCCCGCACTACGTCGTCGCCTTCCGCGGGACCATCACCAAGAAGGGCTTGGCGAAGCGGGACCTGGAGCTGGACCTCCAGCTGGTCCGCAACGGGCTGGAAGGCAAGTCCCGGTTCCGCGCCGCCATGCAGGCGATCCACGACACCCTGGCGGCGGCGGCGGCAGCCGGACAGCACGGCCGCGTCTGGCTGGCGGGCCACTCGCTGGGCTCGGCCATCGCGACGCTGGGCGACAAGACCCTGGTCAGGGCCCGTGGAGCGGATCGGGGACCGGCGGCTGAGGCAGGTGATTGGCGGCGATGGCGGCTTGGATGCCGAACCTGTTCGTGAACCCGGCGGACCCGATCAGCGCCGAGGACGTGGGGTACTTCGACCACCGCAGGAAGATGGAGGCCATCGGGGCCGTCGCCGTGGGGAGGCTGGCGACGAGGAACTCGGTGAAGGACCTGCTGCTGGGCATTGGGAAGGGTGGAAGCGGCTGCGAGCCGCTGCACCTGTTCCCGTCTGCCGTGCTGACGGTGAACCGCGGGCCGTCGCCGGACTTCAAGACGGCGCACGGGATCCACCAGTGGTGGCGGCCCGACCTGTCACTGGAGTGCACCGCGCATTACTACACTTGAACCTTGATCATGCGTGGTGTTGGAGATCCAAGACACAAGAGTGTATTGGAACTGCGATGTTTTCATCAGTTTATTAACTGGGGTTGCTCCGTCCTCGTCTGAATTTTGATTGAAGCGACAAAGCTAGAAGTGTAACTTTCCAAACATCGTCCCCTTCGTCCGTTGAAGACTTGGAGTTGTGATGATGATTTTATATAACTTTAAAAAAAATCAAATTTTGCATGCGAGGAAGCATGGATAATGGCTGTTTTCGACTACAAGGTGTTGGGTGCGTATGTAAGACAGCTCTCCTTTGTCGCTCGCGCAACAGCCTTTGTCGTTCTCTGCGTTGTGCGCGACGATGCCCTGGTCCCTGTCACGCATCGGCGAACTGACGCACAAGTCTCGGAGGACCCCTACGCCCACGAGCTTCCGATCCAAAGAGAAACACGCGCTTGTTTGGGTCCGAACTGTGATAGGTACAAAACCGCGTGCGCTAGCCAGCTTCGAAAATCCCGACACCAACAGGGCCGTCGTCTCGTGATCGGCAGTCCGGCTCGTAAACGAAATCTCCCGCCAACAGCGGCCGAGTCCGAAGGCGCGACGGGCAGGTTCCAGGGCCATAAAACGCAAGCCCCCGGCGCGGCGAGGGGCACAAACACACGACAAATCCAGCACACGCTGCACGCATCGGAGATCATCGCGAGGGAGCTAGCTAGTTGGGCGACGCACTGCACAGCATGGGGCAGCGGCTCAATCCGGTGACGTGGCTCCTCGCCGTCGTGGTCCTAGCCCTTTTCGCCACGCCGGGCGCCGCCGCGCAGGTCAAGACGACCGACACGCGCTGGAGCTTCCACCTCCCGTTACCCAGCGGCGTCAGCGGCGCCGAGAACCTCGCGTTCGACGGCAAGGGCGAGGGGCCCTACGCGGGCGTCTCGGATGGCCGCGTCCTCAAGTGGGGCGGCAGCGCCGTCGGCTGGACCACGTTCGCGCACAGCGCGAACTACAGGAAGATACCCCTGTGCACGGCGGGCGTAGTGCCGTCGGCGGAGACCGAGAGCATGTGCGGCCGGCCCCTGGGTCTCCAGTTCAACTTCAAGACCGGCGACCTCTACATCGCCGACGCCTACTTGGGGCTCATGAAGGTCGGACCGGGCGGTGGCGAGGCCGAGGTGCTCGCGACCGGCGCGGACGGCGTCCCGTTCAACTTCGTCAACGGCCTCGACGTCAACCAGGATACCGGCGACATCTACTTCACGGACTCGAGCACGACGTACCCGAGGAGGTTTAACACGGAGATCATGATGAACGCGGACGCGACGGGGCGGCTGCTCAAGTACGACGCGCAGACGAAGAGCGTCACCGTGCTCAAGGCCGGCCTGCCGTACCCGAACGGCGTGGCCGTCAGCCGCGACGGCGCGCAGGTCGTGGTCGCGCACACCGTGCCGTGCCAGGCGTTCAGGTACTTCCTCCGCGGCGCCAGGGCGGGACAGTACGAGCTGCTGGCGGACCTGCCGGGCTACCCGGACAACGTGAGGCGGGACGGCAAGGGTGGCTACTGGGTGGCGCTGAACCAGGAGAAGCAGCGGCTGGACGCGACTCCGGCGACGGCTCCCGCGAAGCACTTGGTCGGGGTCCGCCTGGACGCCCACGGGGTGGAGGTCGAGGAACTTACGGCTGCTAAGGGTGTCACACTGAGCGACGTGGCGGAGAGGAGGGGGAAGCTGTGGCTGGGCTCCGTGGAACTCGAGTACGTCGGTCTCGTTGCTTGAGCGGCTGTGTGCCAAACTGCCAAGTGCCAACGTTAGCTATGGTCATGTTAGCAGGATTAGGAATTAGGAATTGGATTAGCAAGTACTAGCTGTTAGTTTCACGTCGTCCCATGTGGATTTAAACAGATCGTTATGTATTCTTTTTATTTATATATTGTGTTTATTATATTTTTATTATATAGACCAATTGACACGTACTGTTCTTATATTAATTGCATCAAAATTTCTAGGCTCTAGAACTTTTTTTTACCACTTGTTGTATTAATAGATACAGTAGATGAGTTTCCACCGTGACGCGAAAAATGTGAAGCTTTTTTTGTCAAAAAAAAAGGAGTGTGAAAGGTGAAAAAACTTGCACTGCTGTATTATGAGGCAACCCAGCAAAAGATCATTGGACTCTACCGGATTTTATAACATGTAATTAATCACAACATCAGCTAATACCTAAACTTCTCCATGCGGCAAATTGGCTCCACTGGCTCCCCAAGTAGCAATCCCTTTTGAACCAGTCCTCGTTTCTGATCATTAAACTGGACATCCGTTTGGCGTGAAACCGATCCTTCCCCTCTCCACATCAAACACAACACCGAAGCCTTGTTGCTGGACGTTGCCGAGCACGTTGAGGCCATCGTCCGCCGCCTGGAGCCCTAGGCAGAAATACGTCCGGCGATCCCCGCCCTGCACGGGGATGAGGTAGTTCGCCTGAGGCAGTGCCATGTCCGCACCACCGGCGAAGTGCAGCACGATGCTGGGGACACGAACAGCAGTTGCGGGCCCACCGTTCCCTCGGAGGTCGTAGCACGTGTCGAACACTGAGAATTTGGTGGCCAGCTTCCGCATCCCGGCCGCTGCCGCGTGCGAGTCGAAGGCGTCGCGCACCGCCGCGTACGCGTCCCGGTCGAACCGTGAGATGGCCGTGCCAGAGTCTACCACGATGCCCCCACGCCCGGTCGCCGGGTTCAGCGCGAGGCTGGCGCTGGAGAATCCGGTCACGCGCTCGCCGCCGACGCTGAAGCCGACCATGTCCACGTAGTAGAGGCTGGGCCGCCGCGGGTTCGTCCGCAGCGGGGTGAACGCCGTGGACGGTAGCTCCGGCGTGCGGCCGAACACGAGGTACGAGGAGCTGTTCTGCGCGCGGGACAAGCGGTCGCCGAAGCAGTACGAGAAGACGTGCCCGTAGGCCGGCGCCAGCTGCGTCGGGAAGGACAGCTGGCCCCGCCCGACGCCGAGCAGCCCGGCCGCCGACTCCAGCAGCCCCTCGTTGTCGTGGCCGCATCCGAGCGTGACGTTGTGGACGTGCGTGTCGTTGGGGAACACGAGCCTGTCGGTGGCAAGGTCGCCGCTGGACGCGGAGCCGTCGCCGTACACCACCATGTACACGCAGCCTCCGGTGCGGGCGTCGCAGCCGGGGTAGCGGAGGACGTCGCGGCACCGCGGCGAGGCGCAGGGGATCCGCCTGTGCGTGCTGGAGCTCCGCGGGTCGTAGAGCGGGGTCACCTGGCGGTAGCAGTGGCGGCAGGGCGCGCACTGGAGCCAGATGAGGTCGCTGCCAGTGTCGATGACGACGAGCGCGCGCGTGGGCGGGTCGCCGACTTTGATGACCGCGAAGTACTCGCCGCTGTCGAAGGGGACACCCGACATGACGGGGGAGCGGAGCCGGTCGCCGTCGTCGTCGGTGATCGAGTGGAAGGACGCCAGCTGTGCGGTGTAGGGAGCGGCATGGCGGCAGCGGCGGAGGCTGCCCGGTGGGGCGCCGCGCCGGGGTGGGAAGACTGCGTCTCGGTGGACGACGGGGATGTGCAGCGTTTTTGGTCGTTGGGTGGCGTCAGCGGTGAAGGTGACGAGGACGACGAGGAGGAATCGTAGCGGAAGAGCGTCGGGCGACGCCATGAGGGCACGATGGCGCGAAGTGGTAGACCGGTGAAGAGGCGGGCCGGACGTGCTAAAGATGGCCGATGGAAATTCTTCGTGTGCAGCATGCGTTTAAAATCTTTTCCAATTATACACTACGCCTGGTGTAAGTTTTCAGTTATGATATGAATGCTACTGGCTTTGTTTTAATTTGAAACACCCCTTGTGTTTATTAAACTTCAGTTTCCTTTAAAACCGTACCCTCCGCTATCATCAAAACAAGATAGTGCTCTGCTCTGGCATCTCAGCAATTGCAGACGACAGAGTTTGGTCCGAAGATGGTGCTTCTCTGCTCTGGCATCTCAGCAATTGCAGTCCGGCCAGCAAAGCATACGTCGGATAATCAGATGGTGTTTATCTCTCAACGCGGAGGCATCGCCGAGCTCACGATTTGTTCACCAAAGTTGCAAGTGCCAGTGGACCCCCCCCCCCCAACCCGAAAACGGCCCCGGGAAATATTCCAGAAAAGGGATCCCGCTTGGACGACTGACGGAACACGGGCGCAAAGGCATGCCCGAGAACGGCCCGGGAAATATTCCAGAAAAGGGCAGGATTATACAGTAAATTATTAGCTCATCATTTCTCGTCCACCGAGATTAATATAGTTCCACAGCATCAAGATTCAATAGTACTTCCAAGTAACAAAACGTTGTATCACTAACACCGATTCCATAATATTCGTCGGCAAATGTGGATTAATGTGGTTGCTAATGCTAGAAGTAAGGCAGGATTCAGAGGTTTCAGACATGGTAGCCCGTGACAGTAAATCCTCTACCGACGATCTCACCAAGGCAGAACCATGCATACAACTCGATGCCAAACATCGCTGCAACACCAGCATCCTCAACCTTCAGATTGCTTCTGTTCTTCCACAGGAGCTTCACACCATCAAGCTCTTTCCAGAATGACTCGTAACGACCAGGAAGGCTGCAAGAAACACATATCCAGTGTTAAAATTTCTGACGAGAGCACAATATACAAAATGCATAATTCTCAAATCGCGTGTTGTGAAAAAGTGTCTAAAATGCAGCAGTACAGCTTCATTTATTATTTAGGACTTGTTTAGTTCCTCCCCTAAAGATTACTCCCTATCCCATCGAATGTTTGACACAGGCATGGAGTATTAAATATAGATTAAAAAAATAACTAATTGCACAGTTTGCGACTAATTTACGAGATGAATCTTTTAAGCCTAATTAGTCCTTCGACAATGTGGTGCCACAGTAACAAATGTGCTAATGATGGATTAATTAAGCTTAATAAATTCGTCAAGCGGATTACTAACAGATTCTGTAATTTGTTTTTTTTATTAGTATCCGAACACCCCATACGACACCCTCATGTGACACCTGATGTGACACCCCAAAACTTTACACCCTGGATTTAAGCAAGACCTTACTTCTGTTTGTGAAACAAGCACTGGCTACATAGCCATTGAACATAAATTCAGGATATATGCATCCAGAAATCAATATTGCCAGGTTCCCCAATAGTTCATGTAGGTGAATTCCACTGACTGTCGTGACGTCCACCATCTTGGTCTAATACTTAGAATTTAACTAGCAAGTGAGCCTTCTAATATATTTCAAACATATTGTAGGCCTCCAACATTAGATCAAAACATATCGTTGATATCAAACTCAGCATGGGTGGCTAGCAGACAACAATAAATAATTTGACTGGAGTTATACATGAAACTTCAGTTGACATAAAAAGTTTAACAGGCAGGCAATTTATACAGCAGTAATTTCCTATGCAGACAAAACATCATGCATGTTACCCTAAATAAACAAGCAAGCACACCAAATCTTCTATTAGTTCAGCAGATGTAATTCAAACAAGAGGCAATAAACATGATTGATCAATCTCAATGTGGTGTAAGAGACATGATTCATCCAAACGTGTTATGCATTTCTTTTCTGATAACCAAATGCAAACTGCGTGCCACAAAAACTAGGACTCACACTAGTTAATAGAAGACAAGAAATCCTAAATTTTTTTGTGCCACTAAATTAGCATGTCACAATGATTAGGTGGGCTCTGGAATTGTTAATGTCTATTTGTGCGATGGAACCAATCAATTGCGTCTAACTCTAACCCAACATGGCCCAATCATATAATTTCATCAGATAAGAATACTTCAAGGCATCTAATAAGCACTTTGGGATCTTATATCAATACAAAAACCTAAACGATACTTGGTCGATCCATATAGGTTTTGCTGCAATTCTCAAGAGGCCTCCCATAAGCCCATATAACAGTGTTGAATCCCAATTTAATCATTAAACCTCCCATACGATCTAGAAGCTAACAAATTAACAATGCACACCACAAAAACCCTACAAAGGTGTTTCCTCCAACAGTTCGATACAATTCTAGTTACTAGATAATAATTTCAGTAATTTACACAGATTCTGTAGCACATACATTGACTCCAAGTTGCGTTGACACAAGCATCATGAACAACCTAGTAGATGCCCAGTGTTGCAGCGAAAGAGACAGAATTGATGAACCTCAATGTGTTGGAAGAGACATGATTCATCCAAACACAGATATCCAAAGCCTTCCTCTATGCTTACTGTGATAGCAATATGCAAATTGTGACATCACAGAATAGAATCCACAGTAGTTAAACCACCTGAATCATAAAGTTTTGGGTGCTACAGTGCTACTAAATCAGCACATCCCAAGTATTAGGCGGATTGTGAAATTCCTGATTGTCTACCCAGCACTACATAATTAAATAAGGTCATCAAACGATAATGGTGCTTGCATTGGTCAGACCCAACCCATACATGCGCCCTCGAACCTCCTCAGGAGGCCATAGATAAGCTACCATATCTAAAGGAGCAACTTCAGAATCCATCACGACGGCCAAATCTCCCATCTAAAAGCTGAAAAATTGATATACTGAGATTCACATGAGTACGCGCCAGAACTCTACAAAGCGTATCCTCCTCCTCTGTCCTATCAGAGTTGGTGGCGCGGGGACGAGAAGGAGCACTGACCTGGCGAGTCGGGTGTAGAAGAGCTGCTTGGAGAGCTCCTGGCACTTCTCGATGGTGGGAGGGTCGACGACGTAGTGCTTGTTCTTCTCCATGAGCGTCTTGTGGTACGAGCATCCGTGTTTGGCCACCATCCTCGTGGCCTCGCACGCCTTGGACTGCAGTTGCGCCAGCTTCGACCCCAGCGCCGCCATGGAATGTGCCGCCGCCGCTGCCAAAGGTTCGGAACGGGGCAATGCGGGTCAGAAGAAGAAAATTACAAAGGGGAAGAGAAAATTCCGGTGGTCGGGAAGCGCTTTGAGTCTACCTTCTGATTGTGGCCGGTGGTTTGAACGAAGGGGATGCAGAGATCCGAGGTGAGGGCACGAGTTGGAACTTGGGAGAGGCGGCTGCGAGGGGGCTGGAGGGGTTTTAGAGCCTGCTCCAGAGCCGAACTCCACCCAGAGTCAGGTGGAGCTAGCCAAACACCCCAACTCCAAAAAAATATTGAAGCAGCCCAACTCCATGGAGTTTTGGAGCCCCAGTACAAATTTGTGGAGCACCTCTTCTCCTGCTCCGAAACCGGCCAAAATAGAGGTAGACATAGAGTTAGGGTGAAATTACCCGCAATTGCCACTGGTTACACAAGTGAATCGTTATTTTTTCTATTCTCCCTGGCCCGACCCCTTCCCCTTCACGCGAGCGCCCACTCCTCCGACCCGACGCCCTTCACGCGAGCGCCCACTCGCCGCCGTCCGCTTCCAGGGGACGAGCAGGCCGGGCGGCGCCGCCCCCCTCTCTCCGCCTCTCTCCCCCGCCCCCTCCCTCCGCCTCTCTTCCCCGCCCCCTCCCTCCATCCCCCACCGACGGCCGGCGAAGGAGAAGACAAGGAGAAGGTCATCCTCAACCCTAACCCTAGAGAAGGGGAAGAAGGGCGCCTCTCCACCCACCGGCGGCCGGCGAAGGAGAACAAGGGCGACGTGAAGGCACCCCCGACGCTCCCCCAACCTTGCAAGGTATCCCCATCCCCATCCCCATCTCTATGCTGTGTGTTTTTTTAAGAACAGTGAGTTCATGGTCTGAATTGTTGTGTTGAGTTGGTATAGATGCCGGAAATTGTTTGGAACGTAGAGAACCTTCGGATCCTTTGTGGTTTGATGGCTGAGCAAGTCGAGAAAGGAAACCGGCCAAATACTTTCTTGAATTCAGTGGGCTATGCTGAGGTTGAGAAAGAATTCAAAGATCGGACGGGTATTGTATTGACCAAGAACCAAATCAAGAACAAGTGGGACAAACTGAAGGAAGATTTCAAGGCATGGAAAAAGCTAACAATGGGGCAAACATGAATTGGTTGGAATAATGGCACTATTAATATGGATGATGAATGGTGAAACAAAGCTAAAGCTGTAAGTGCTTGTTTTATGAATATCACCTACTTCTTAAATTAATTGATGGTGGAAGAAAGCTAGAGCTATAAGTATTTGTTCTAATATGTGTTGCTATTTTGCATATTTTCAGTCTATTCTAGGCTGTGGGAAATTTAAGAAGCAGCCACTTCAAAATAAAGAAGAGTTAGCAATTTGTTTCCAAGGCATTGTGAATGTTGGTTCTGATCATTGGAACCCTTGTGGTAACACTCCTACAGTGGCTGTGGATGATGTTGTTCGTGTGGATGATGAAGTTGCTGCACTAGGTGCGACACAAGAAGAGGATTTAGATGAGATTACCCCTTCCCCTAGTAGTGGCAAGAGACCGGCAAGGCTTTTCCATGTTACAGGCAAGAAGCCTAAGACAGCCAATGCAATCCTCATTCAAGAAGCATGCACTAGTATGGCTAGTTCAGCAAGTGCATATGCTGCCAAGAAAGAAGGAAAATTCACTATTGAAGAAGTGATGAAGGCAGTAATTGAATGTGATGCTGCGTATGGATCCGATGAACACTACATTGCCACTTCATTGTTTGTCAAGAGGGAGCAAAGGGAGATGTTCATGACCTTACCTACTAATGAAATTAAGAAGAATTGGCTCACTAGAAAATATAATGACAGGCTTGCAAAGTAGGAGTGCTTGTCTCATGTATCCTTTGCTACCTTGATGTGTCGTTTGCTACATTGATTTGTTTTAAGGCTTGTAATAATTTAGATTATTCCATGTTTGACAATTATTTTTAAGGCTTGTCGTATGAATGAACTCAGATTGTATTATTCCATTTTTTTCCTTGTTTCACAATTATTTGTCCATCAGCTTGTCACATGGTTGACCTTATTTTTTCTGACAGTAGTGATGATGACGATCAATTTTTTTCTCTCATTCAAGGTGGTGCAAATCTTGCTAAGGCTTATGTGAGCCTTTATATGGATAAGGCACCACCAAGGATATCACAGCTAAGTGGAATGGGATGGGTGACTGAGACCCTAAACACTCCAGGAGAATGCCACAGAATGTTTCGGATGAATGAGCGCATCTTTCTGGATCTTCATGATAAGTTGACTACTCGTTATGGTTTGCAACCATCCAAGTTCATAAATACTTATGAATCACTAGCAATATTTTTATTTATATGTGGTGGCTGTGAGACAAATAGAAAAGGGCAAAATAGGTTCAAGCATTCTGGTGAAACCATTAGTAAGAAATTTCATGAAGTTCTTGATTGTGTGATTGCAATGGCTAAGGATTACATAAGACCAATTGATCCCAATTTTCGGTCAGTTCACAAGAGAATTAGAAATGACAAAAGAGCATGGCCATATTTCAAGGATTGCATAGGAGCACTAGATGGAACTCATATTCTAGTGTCTCTTTCACCTGAGGAACAAGTTAGATACATTGGAAAGTCAAGAGTTCCTACTCAAAATGTGCTTGCCATTTGTGATTTTGATATGCGTTTCACATATGTGTCTGCGGGGCAACCGGGGGCTTATCATGACACAAGTGTACTGTACCATGCAATGGAAGTGGATAAGCAGGCCTTCCCGCATCCTCCTGGAGGTAAAAAAATAACTTACATTTTGCATGGTCAATTATAACTCGAATTCTTATGCTATTTTTTCATATCCACAGACAAGTACTATGCTGTGGACGCGGGCTATCCTAATCGTCCAAGTTACTTATCTCCATACAAGGGTGAAAGATATCATTTACCAGAGTGGCATCGAGGTATGGAACCAAATACCCCAACAGAAAAGTTCAATCGGATTCATTCATCTGTTCGTAATGTGATTGAACGTTCATTTGGACTATTAAAGATGAAATGGCCAATTCTTTATAAGATGCCCCATTTTTCCATGCTAACACAAAAGAAGGTTGTAGCTGCATGCATGGTCGTCCACAATTTCATACGTGAGCATGCTAGTGGGGATGTGGACTTTGCTAGATTTGATCGAGATCCGAACTTTGTGCCAACTATCCCGGAAAGGTACAACAAGTATGCTGTGTCTCGCCATGCCTCTGATACGTCTACTAATGAAGCAAGCTTTGTGACCATGGACACATTTCGTGATAGTTTGGCTACATCCATCGCATTAGCTTGGAATTAATGTAATCATGTTCTTAAACTTTGTATCTTGGATTATTTGGTTGGACGTGTATGTCGGATTATTTGATTTCATGGATTATTCGGATTATCTAAGAAATATTTGGATTATCTAAGAATTATTATTTCAGATTATCTTATATGTTGTTGGAATTTATTTTATACCTTGATTTGTGCTAGTAGTAGTACGAGTACGAGATGTCCTTGTGCAAACGAATAAGCTGCTGGGATCAGTACGTTGTGCAAGGGCAAAATGGGCAAACAACACTGTCTAAACACAACTCTAGAGCTCAGAGTACCAATTTAGCCAAACACCCCTTCCAGACAGCTCCAACTCCACTCAGAGCTAGCTCCAGCTGGATTTCTGGAGTGGAGCTGCTCTGTGTGGAGTTGGAGCCATAAGGCTTGTTAGCGGCGTTCTTGTCTTGGAGGGGAGGTTAGGGCCTGCTTTGTCCAAGTGGACTCCATTATGCATACGATTTTTCATTGGTAAAATCAAACCCCTGCAATAGCACAGTTACCATACAGAGATTAGCGAGCTCCGAGAGTTGTCAGACTCGAGAGAAGTAGCGTCCCAATGTCATATATGGTTTGTTTAAATTTTCTTCAGATTGAACTCAGTATTTTTTTAGAATAAAGATGAAGCAATTTTGATTAACGACTCGTTGAGCTTAGTTTGAAATTAATAAGTCTCAAATAATTCATGAAAACTATGATGATAATATTATGTCAATTTCAAAAATAGCTCGAAAGAAGTGCACTTGACACATTATCTGCCCCTACATGTAGCCCCGGCACCACATGTTGTTTCAAGTTCAAGTATACACCTTTAAGTTTCTGCAGTGCTTACGAAAACAATACAATTTCCCAATACAGGGCTTGCAGATCGGAAGAAAAATAAGAAGTACCATTCATTAGTTTGGCATCTGATAATAAAAGACAAGACGTGTCAGCCTTTATCTCAACCCAATGGCAGGGGGAAGATACCCATTAACAGACAAAGATATGTGTATTGCTGCATTACAAAGGAAGCTTAAAAACAGATTCACAGCAGGTATGGTGTCCATTACAGGCGAACTGACTTCAAGTACACGAGCTCTATGCTCATCAAACAACCTGGACATACATCCTTCCAGGCACAACAAATTTGCAAATCCGAGCAAAGTCTGTCCTTATTTCAGATGAGACAAGTAGGTCAAATGCAAAGAAATATAGGGAGCGAGCAACAGCAGAATCATGCTTCACTTGGTCCACCAGTGAAGGAAATCCTTGCGCCTGTTGATTTTCTTTTGGAGCTGAAGAACACCGTACAGTAGTGCCTCAGCAGTTGGTGGGCACCCAGGGACGTAGATGTCCACAGGGACTATACGGTCACATCCACGTACAACAGAGTAGGAGTAATGGTAGTAACCACCACCGTTGGCACAGCTGCCCATTGAAATAACCCATCTAGGCTCAGGCATTTGGTCATAAACCCTGCAGATAACATATGAAGTTCATGTTACACTAAAAAGTATGAGCTGATAATAAAAATAAATACCTTCTCTAAAACACTTCCCGATTATGATAGGACTACACCAAGGGTCAGCTTTGAGCCCTTATCTGTTTGCGTTAGTGATGGATGAGGTCACAAGGGACATACAAGGGGACATCCCGTGTATGCTTTTCGCGGACGATGTAGTGCTAGTTGATGAAAGCCGGACAGGAGTGAATCAGAAACTGGAGTTATGGCATGAGACTTTGGAGTCCAAAGGTTTTAGACTCAGTAGAACTAAAACTGAGTATATGAGATGTGACTTCAGCACTACTACTCGGGAGGAGAAAGATATTAGTTTGGAAGGTCAAGTAGTGCCTAGGAAGGATACCTTTCGATATTTAGGATTAATGCTACAGAGAGACGGGAATATTGATGAAGATGTTAGCCATAGAATCAAAGCAGGGTGGATAAAGTGGCGCTCTGGTGTCCTATGTGACAAAAGGGTACCACAGAAGCTAAAAGGCAAGTTTTATAGGAAGGCGATTAGACTTGCTATGTTGTATGGTGCAGAATGTTGGCCTACGAAAAAACGACATGTTCAACAGAAAAGTGTCGCGGAAATGCGTATGTTGCGTTGGATTTGGGGTCATACAAGAAGGGATCGAGTTCGGAACGATGATATACGTGATAGATTAGGGGTAGCACCAATTGAAGAAAAGCTTGTCCAACACCGGTTGAGATGGTTTGAACATGTCCAACGGAGACCTCCAGAGACACCGGTGCGTAGTGGAATCCTAAGCCAAGATAGTAACGTGAAGAGAGGCAGAGGAAGACCGAAGTTGACTTGGGTAGAGGCAATAAAAGGAGACTTGAAAGAATGGAATATATCCAAAGACTTAGCCTTAAATAGGAGTGCTTGGAAAACAGCTATTCACGTGCCTGAACCTTGATTGCTTCTGCTGGGTTTCAACTCTAGCCTAGCCGAACTTGTTTGGGACTTAAAGGCTTTGTTGTTGATGTTGTTGTTGTTGCTGCTGCAACGTCTACTGTTAAAATATGTTCATATACACGTCTCAGCAGAAGAAAACAAAAAATAGGAAATATTCGAAGCACCTAGAGCTTACAGCAAGTCACTATAGTGTACAGTCCAGGTTTGTAATTTAAAGATACCAAGCAATCACCCTCTTTCCTCCATTCCTATAGTTTTGACATTTTTATGTTCCAGCAAAATGGATAAGTAAATCAGCATCAGCCAGTCAATGCATGCTTACTTGTTTTCCAAATATTGTCAGTGTCAGCAAATACAGAGCATGTCTTTTCCAACATCTTTTACTAAAGAATTTATATCAATGTATTATTACAACCTCCAGTCAAATAAAGATGCCGCGCTGACCAAAATCAAATGTTATTTGAAAACTGGCCCCAATACCTTTATCTGACCAGAGGGTGTATCAAGTTTGTTAAAAGAGTGGTGACATAAAAGTACTTTGACTCTTTGAGTGGAAACTTTAGATGTTACTTAGACATGGTCATAAATACTTATGCAGAGAATTGACTTTGAATGCAATGGTGAGCTGGCATCCAAAATCGATGCTGGGTTTGCTAGAGCACTCCTGTCCTGTGTTTCAGCATCTACACTTCTACAGTCAGTTAGTACTAACAAGCATTGCAAAATCAGTACAAGATTAGAATTTAATTCTCCAAAACTTCTTAGTGCAGAAAACAATACAAAAGACACAGAAATGAAGTTTATGTTTGAACTTCAACAATTTGCCATTGACCTGCTAAAGAGAAGGAACACAACTTCATAACCACACACCTTAGAAACGCGCAACTCAAACAACAGGTATCATATGCAAATTTGTACCAAGAAATTTTCAATGTTGATTGGTATGATATGCAAACTAAGGTCATATACTATAACAATCTCCAGAAGACAATACGTAAACAATTAAAATGGTAGGTTTGGATTAACGGCAACTCAGTGTTCAGTAAAATACATATACAAATAGCCTCACAAGCCTATCATATCATGTCCGCGTGGAGCAAACTGATCGGTTACAATTATGTTCAAAACTTGTTGATACGTTATAATCATTTTTTAGAAGACTTGCAGATAATAAAGTCTATGTGGCTGTTTGTCAAATCAAAGTACCATATCATACTTCAACAATGCTATCAACATGGTGTTCTTGGGAACAAACTGAAAATTCTCCATGTAATTATCTGGGCACAACATGGTTTCTACAGACGCTATGGCCCATCATTAGTCAAAATCTAATTCTATCGATCATATTTCTTCGGTGCAAAGATATAAACCTATTGCTTAATACTCCCTACCCAGATCCTTTATGAGATCTAAGGACACCCAAAATCGAAATCTTAAATCGGCCTAATCAATCGAGATGAGGAATGTGTTACTGACTTGCGAAGGGCTGGAGCCATCTTGTTGGTGAGCGTGCCCGCGACGATCATACAATCGGACTGGCGCGGCGAGGGACGGAAGATGACGCCGAACCGGTCGAAGTCGTAGCGGGACGCACCGGCGTGCATCATCTCCACCGCGCAGCAGGCGAGCCCGAAGGTCATGGGCCAGATCGAGCCCTTACGCGCCCAGTTCATAAGGTCGTCAACCTTGGAGACCACGAACTCGGCCGTCTTCGACATCGCCGGCGGGGGCGCGCCCCCGTATGGCGCTGGGGACGTCGGGGAGGCGCCAGCAGCAGCGGCGGCGGAGTACGCCCGCGGGGTGGAGAGGAGGGCCAGCCGCGCGGTGCGCGGGAGCAACGCCATGGTCGGTCGCTAGGGTTTCCTCACCTCGTGGAGGAGGGGGTGGAAGCGTAGGCCGATTTGGGGATGGCTTCTCGGAGCTCTGGGGGCACAGGTCGGGAGGTGGCTGTCTCGTGCGTGGCCGTGGGGAGGTCGGGGCGCGTGTTGTGTGCGCGCCGTGAGTGTGACTGGCCCAAAGGACCAATAAGTATGTGGTCTTCTATGTAACGGCCCAGGCCCAACTCTACAATAATTTCTTAGCCCCGTCCAAGGCTAATTCACTAGTGGGCCTAAATTTCCTTTTTGTTGCAGAGGAAGCCCTATTTTTTTTTTTTTGGAAAAAAGTTCATTTGATCCCCTCAACTATTGCGTAAGTCTCTCTAAAAAAAAACTATTGCGCAAGTTCAATTTAACCCCCTCAATTAGAAAACTAGTTTTTTAGACTCATCCAACTATTGAAACCGTTCGATTTACCTCCCTGAGCAAGCATTGAAAGTGGTTTTAGCTGGTGTGGCACCACGTTAGCCATGTGGGAGGTAAATCGGGCTTTCACAATAGTTCAAGGAGTACAATTAGACTTTTATAAAAATTGTTGAAATATTTTTTTCAAAATAGATTTCAAATATTTTTCTAGAATAAATACACATTTAAAATTACTGAAATCAGATTTATAATTAGAAATTTTGTTTTAACTCAGAAGAAATGTGAAACCAGTTTCATATTTTTTTCTAAAATCATGATCCACATTTCTGTTCCTTACTTATAATTATTTGAATCTAATACGACCTCCTAAAATTTTAAATTGCGCCAAATATGAACTAGAGGACACAGACCAAGATAAACCTTGCAGACCATCATAGCATGGGTCGTCGTGCAACTCTCCCTGCAAACTTAAAAGGTTTCCTCGTTAGTAGTGTCTTGGTTAACCATCGACACATGCACGAAAAAAATCTAAATAAAACATATAATTCAAACTCTGATGGCATATTTACAACATGGACCATGTGGTTTAACTTTATAGTGGCGTTGTCTTCTTCAGGGGACATCGTAACAATGTCATGTGTAGACTCATTGGACCATCAATGGTAGTTAGTATGCGACTTCTTAGCCTCCCGAACCAACTTCTACATCTTGACCGACCACATCCGGATGGACACAACTGCTTCTTTATTCATCACCGCCATTATAGATTTGCACATGCACCGATAGCACGATTCAACACGAAGACAATTTGGCTAGGCTCAAGACGTTGGAATTCATGTGTTTCCTAAAACATGCCATGGTGCCTAGCTCAGAAAATATAGAGCATGATTTTAGAAAATCATGAAACTTGTTTCATATTTTTCTAAGTCGAAACAAAATTTCTATGATTTTTCTAATATTAAATCAAATTTTAGTATTTTTAAATCATTTTTATTCTAGGAGAGCATTTGGATAACTTTTTTAAAAAATATTTCTACAAAGTTTTTAGGAGCATGATTTTAGGAAAAATATGAAACAAATTTTGTAAGAATCTTCTAATATTAAATCACATTCTAGTATTTTTAAATGCATATTTATTCTAGAAAAATATTTGGATATTTTTTAAAAAAATATTTCTATAAATATTTTGTACAATCTAATTGACCTCTCCCTGAACTATCGTGAAAGTCCAATTTACTTCCCTCGTGGCTGACTTAGCTCCATATAGGAGGGTCGATGTGGCGCCATGTCAGTCAAACCACTCTCAAACCGCTCGGGGTGGTAAATCGGGCGGTTTCACTAGTTGGAGGAGTCTAAAAAATGTCTTTTTAATTGTGGAGGTAAATTAAATTGATGCAATAATTGAGGAAGGTCAAATATACTTTTTCCATCTTTTTTTACAAAATGAACAATACTACAACTCACAGTATCCCATCCGTCCCCAAAACAAAAAAAAATGTCCCTAAAAAAGTGTCCTTCATCTGGTAAAGTCAAACTATTTTAACTGGACTAAACTTATAAAAGATAGTATCGAGTATCAACTGTTATAATTCTAAATAGGCATATTATGAAGATATCTATATTATTTATATACAGGGGTAGATTTAGCATACAAATCAATTGATGTCATCTCTGTTGCAGCACGCATATGAACAACAATTTTGCATGGAAAATCACATAAAATCATTGTTGTCTTAACATGCATGGCTAGCTATGCCTATGTCTATATAAAGAGATGAGTTGCCACCAGCGAGATTGCAATCTAGCATAGAAAGCAAGCATGGACGAGGAGAACAGAAGATGGAGAGAAGGGGAAAAAATGGAGAACAGAAGGGCATAGTGTGGCTCCTATACTCCAATTTAGGAAGGGCAGTGCGACAAGAGGCCTTAGGCGGGATGTCGCAACAAGCAAGGGGTTGGCGCGACTAAGTGGGTCCCACCAAATCGCCACGCTGGTCCGAGTCACTAGCGTGACAGGTTCTATCAGGCAGTCTTATATATCACATCGGCCACACTTGTGTGACCAAACATTTGGTTATTATTAAAGTAGTGATTAAAAACATTGAAAATAAAAAAACATACAGGTCTTGGTTGCCCTCAGTCAACATCTACACTATCTCAATTTCAAAATAACCACGTATTTCGGTTCTCAAGGAGTTCTTTTTTTTTGAATTCAACTAATTTTATAGAAAATACTCCTTCTGTCGGGTTCATAAACCCGGGGTCCCTCATGGACCGGCTTCCCAATAAAGGCTCGGCCCAGCAGACAACGTTGCGAACGACGTGCAATTCCTGGGTCGGCCCAAAAACCTAACAAAGGGCTATCCAGTCAACGACCGGAAGGCCTAGCCAAAGGAGGAACGGCTGAAAGGTCCTAATGGCTAGAGGGGGGTGAATAGCCTAATAAAATTTCTTCAACAACACTTAACAAAAGGATTAGACAATTATGAGGCGAAACGAGTTTTGCGCTAGTCTACCAAAATGCAAGCCACCTACCACAATTATAGTTTATATGGAGTATATCAACACAATAGCTATATCACTACACTAAGTTAGTGTGCTCTCAAAGGCTAACTAAAGAGCCACACTAACCAAACTAACAAGCTCTCACAACTAGTTACACTAAAGAGCTTCACAACTAGTTTGCGGTAATGTAAAGAGTAGGCAAGAAGGTTATACCGTCATGTAGATGTATGAACCAATCAATCACAAGTGTGGATAACAATGAAGACCAATCACCTCAGAATCAATGATGAACACAATGATTTTTTACCGAGGTTCACTTGCTTGCCGGCAAGCTAGTCCTCGTTGTGGCGATTCACTCACTTGGAGGTTCACGCACTAATTGGCTTCACACGCCAAATCCTCAATAGGGTGCCGCACAATCAACACAAGATGAGGATCACACAAGCCACGAGCAATCCACTAAAGTACCTTTTGGCGCTCCGCCGGGGAAAGGTCAAGAACCCCTCACAATCACCACGATCAGAGCCGAAGACAATCACCACCCTCCTCTCAACGATCCTCGCTGCTCCAAGCCGTCTAGGTGGCGGCAACCACCAAGAGTAACAAGCGAATCCCGCAGCGAAACACGAACACCAAGTGCCTCTAGATGCAAACACTCAAGCAATGCACTTGGATTCTCTCCCAATCTCACAAAGATGTTTAATCTATGATGGAAATGAGTGGGAGGGTTTTGGCTAAGCTCACAAGGTTGCTATGTCAATGCAAATGGCCAAGAGAGAGAGCTTGAGCCGGCCATGGGGCTATAAATAGAGCCCCAGTGAAATAGAGCCGTTGTACCCCTTCACCGGGCTGAACACGGGCTGACCGGACGCTCCGGTCATATTGACCGGACACTGGACCTCAGCGTCTGGTTGAGCGATGAGCGCCACGAGTCATTGGCTTCAAACGTCGATCGCCCGATTTCAACGGCTACGTAGTTGACCGGACGCTCTGGTAAAACTGACCGGACGCTGAAGCCCCAGCGTCCGGTCGTTTCCAGTAAGCTCCTCGAGGCGTATTTCTTCGACCGGACGCGTCCGGTCCACCTTGACCGGACACAGATCAGCGTCCGGTGCAATACTCTCGGCACTGCGTAGACCCGTCAGTTTGACCGGACACACGCAACCAGGGTCTGGTGCTTTCAGACCCAGCGTCCGGTCAGAAGATCGACGCCAGCGTCTTCGCGATCAACTCGTTTTCACTTCTAACTTCTTCACCCTTGCTCCAATGTGCCAACACCACCAAGTGTGTCACCTTGTGCACAAGTGTTAGCATATTTTCACAAACATTTTCAAGGGGTTTAGCACTCCACTATATCATAAATGCATATTCGATACGAGTTTCCATCATTTCCATCATTTCGACACTTTGATCACACTCTTAAATGCATAGAGTATCTAGTGGCACTTTGATAACTGCATTTCGATATGAGTTTCACCCCTCTTAATAGTACGGCTATCAATCCTAAATGTGATCACACTCTCTAAGTGTCTTGATCACCAAAACAAAATAGCTCTTACAAATTATACCTTTGCCTTGAGCTTTTTGTTTTTCTCTTTCTTCTTTCCAAGTCGAAGCACTTGATCATCACCATGCCATCATCTTTATCATGCTATGATCTTCATTTGCTTCACCACTTGGAGTGTGCTACCTATCTCATGATTACTTGATAAACTAGGTTAGCACTTAGGGTTTCATCAATTCACCAAAACCAAATTAGAGCTTTCAACGGCGCCCGCTTCCGACTCTGGCCCGCCTCTCCAACCGGAAGGCCTCGAATCCGACTCTGACCCGCCTCTCCGATCAGAAGGCCTGACCGAAGAGGAACAGCGCTCGCTTCCGACTCCAGGCCGCCTCTCCGACCGGAAGGCCTGGCCAAAAGAGGAACGACGCTCGCTTCTGACTCCAGCCCGCCTCTCCGACCGGAAGGTCTGGCCAAAGAAGAACGTCGCTTGCTTCCGACTCCGACCCATGTCTCCGACCGAGGATGCACCGTACCTCTGTTTACAGCTCTTCTCCGACTGACGCAGTCGGAGCCGACTGGGGCCAACCAATCGGGGACGCCCGCTCGGTGAGGAGCAGGTAAACGGGCGGAGCAGGTAAAGCAGGACACTCAAGTCAAACTGCAATACCGAGGACCGTACCCTGTACACCTACGGGACAGTACCGACAGGGCATGTCAGAAAGGGTGCCCTACAACCTTCCAGACATGTCAGAACCCAAGCAGTGTTGTCGGCGCCGAAGTTTTACCCTACAGTGTTATGGGCGCCATCAATTCCCATATCAGGCGAACATGGTAGGACTCCCCACATCAACAGTGTTGTGGGCGCCGTCATTTACCATACACGGTGAACACGGTAAAACCATCCACATGCGTCTGACAACAACAATATTGTCGGCGCCTACTATCATCTTGTACCCGATGGCGTGGACAACAAGACTTAGTAGCATACATACTCTCTCTCTTGTAAGGTCGTTCCCTTTATCTATAAAAGAGGATGCGCTCTCTCCCAACAAAAGAGAACCATCAGTTCACTTACATCGATTCACCCTCTGCTAACTTTAGACACTCTAAAGCTACACAGAGCGCACGTTCGAACACTTAGCGTATAGCGGAGCTTCTGTCACTCTTGGCCTTTTAGACCAGAGTCCGACCAGACCTCTTGCACCTCCCATCTTACTCTCTTCCGTTTGTAACCCCACGGCAAACTTCGAGCACCTGGGCTCAGGAATAAAGTCACCGACCGACTCAAACTTGACGTAGGGCACGTTGCCTGAACTAGTATAAACCCTATGTCATTGAGTGCTAGGCCACATCTGATCACAACGTACGGTAAAACTACAAATATTTACGTGTTGGTCACTCTCTGCACCGACACCTTCTATCCGGTTATAATAGTCGTTTTAGCTTTCAACATGGTGTAGCATTGATTCTCTGAACCTAGACGTTGGTTGTGTCCGGATGCATAGACAAAACTGTGAATGTAGACAATTCAATGCACTGTGAGAAAGACATACATAGTGGGATAGAGGGAGTAGTTTCAACATTTGCTATAAAAACCGAGACCATGATTAATCTAATGATATTCACGCACCATATATATATATATATATATATATTAATATTTTGTGTCAAATATTTGTTGAAATTCAGAAACTTTGATTTCTACCGTTATTTTTGAGAGGGAGCGTATGTGCAGACACCAATCAGATGGCACTTGGGCGTGCCGCGTGCGTGTATCCGACGATGTCGATGTGGGAGTGGGACAGTGGGAGACTGGGAGTCCGTGACTCCGGTTCATCAAATGCTTTCACGCGGATCGCGGATATGTCAGAGCATATCCTAGAAATATGTACCTGAAATTTTGATGGAACGCAGATCTGCGGCGAATAGTATCTCTTTCAGTTTCACGGGGCATATGATGGGTGACAGGTTACCTGTCTTTTGTGGCGTGCAACAAGCTCGGAGATCGGTGCAGACAGACTTGAGACTCCCTAGTGCTGCGAGTGCGATTCGAAAAAGCAAAACAATTTAAGCCGCATAGAATACGCTAGCCTTACAAAATGTATGGCAGAAGCGTACAATATCACGCACGCTTGATTGCATCTAAATGTGAATGAATTTCGCATCGCTAAGAGCAAGTATTATGGCCGGCTGCAAGCCGGCTGAATCCCTGCTGGCAGAGAGAGAACAGGAGAGAGAGTGCGGAGCGGGCGTCTCGTAAAACGTCGGCTTGAAGTGGTTGGATACGCATGTGCTGTGTTTTTACTGGCTGCTCTGCTGCTGCGCAGGCATTGGGTGCAACGTGCTGCTAGCTGCTGCTGCTACATTTAATGGAAGCCAAGCTGGAGTTTATTTCGCCGGCAGCAGGCTGTATCATTGCACTTGCTCTAATTGTGGCTACAAATTGTAGTGCCCTGTTTAACAGGGAAGCACGCGCGCGAATTTTTGCTTGTCGCAATGGATTTCATCCATTAGTTTTATCTTTTGTCGGTAGGCAAGATACAACGAGCCATAGCCAATTCAGCAGCGACAGGCTCGATCCGGAGGGATACACCACACGCACACAAAATTAGTCAATAATACAGTTAATAAACGCTACTAATCTACGCCGTGCCTCGCCCGCACTTGCTGGAGCTCCTCTGGCGACGAACCCGATCCGGCAATAATCTCCTCAAATTCTCAACCAGAGACAGACGGCATCAGTTCTTGACGCCGAGCGGCATGATGGGCATGCCGGCGTCCTGCGCGGCAACGGGCATGGTGGACTCGAGCTTGCAGTCGAGCGGCGGCAGCAGCGCGGCCTCCTCCACGAGCGCCCTCCCGACGAGGCGCAGCAGCGTCTCCTCCATCTCGGCGCCGTCGGCCCACGGGTGCACCTCCGCCTGCAGCCGCGCGGGGTCCTCGCAGATGAGGTCCCACACGGGGTAACCCCTGCGCGGCATCATGAAGTCCTCCCGCGCCAGCCGCAGCGACGGGCAGTAGTCGCCGCGGCCGTCGCCCAGGTAGATGACGCGCTTCCTCCCGGTCCCGGCGGCCGACCCCGCCGACGCCTCGCGGAGGATGCGGTCCAGCACCTGGCCCTTGCACATATTGGGCGGGCAGGTGCCGACGCCGCAGCCGTGCGGGGCGGCGTGGTAGGGCCCGATGCGGAGGCGGCCGTCGGCGTCGACGTGGCTGGGGTTGGTGTTGATCTGGGAGAAGCAGCCCCGGAGGCCGTGGTGCTCCAGGATGGTCTCGATGAAGAAGGCGTTGGCGTCGCTGAGCACGCGCAGGTCGCAGCCCAGCGCGTAGGCGGCCTTGATGGCGGCGGGCACGCGCGGGTCGATGGGCGCCGCCCTCAGCACCTCGGCGACGTCGCCCAGGGTCCTGCCGCGCTGGTGCAGCTCACCCATCATGGTGTCCATGAGGGTGTTCCAGGGCATGGTGGGGAGGAGGCGCTCGAACAGCTCCGTGAAGCCGAGGTTGTCCACCACCCAGTTGTCGCTGTCCATGTCGATGATCGTCTTGTCGAAGTCGAACACCACCACGATCCCCGCCATGGGTATGGGTGGGTTTAGCTGGCTGGTTTTCCGGGGGCTGGCTGGCTGCGATGCTTTGTGTCGTCGTGGGTTGCCAAGCGCTTGTTTGCGGTGGATCGATGGCTGGGGAGCCGCGGTGGAGGCGGACTTATATAGCGGGCCGTCGGGGCCGGGCGCGGGTAGATGCCGGGGAATATTACGGTGATGCCTAAGAATAGCGAGCCGGTCTCGGGCGCGTCAAGTTTGGCGCGGGCGGTGGAGTAGATTCGGCGCGGCGGACCGATGCGATTCGCCAAACTCCCTTGAGAAACCATGCGTGGCGCCAGCTTCTGGTCTGGTTCGCGGTCGGGTGGGGCGGTGGCGGTGCGCCGTGCGTGGGATGCGGCTTCTCCGCTTCTGGTTTGGTATTGGAAAGGAAGGCGCTACTCGGTCGGCGGCGGCTTCTTGGGAAGGATCCGGAGATGCTGGGCTCCTGCATGGTGGCGAGGGAATATCCACTCCCGGTCCGTTTCGGGGAGCGGTGGTCGAATCGCTTTCGCATTTCCGTATCTGCGGACACCTCGTGGTTCACCCGAGCCAAGATTTACGTGCCAACGATTTTTCTTTTCTTTTCTGATTGGAATCGATCGAAAGAAACTTCTCTGTTCTGTGTTTACCGAAACTGGTCTACCCTTAACTTTTTTATAAAGGTAAAAATGCCCCATATCAGGCTGCGTGAACCAAGTGAAAATAACTGGACGGCTTCCTCTTTCTTTTTGATCCATACGTACATACATGCACGCACAAAACTTGAAGCTAGCTCATTTGGAGTTCAGTACAGCAGTCTCTGCTCCAGGGGAATGCTGTCGTGCTTATGGCACGAGATTGGGCAGTTTCGGCACAGGTCATGTACCACGATTTTTGTCACGTTTCCTGGGGGTGTCCCGTAGCGGATATTCGGCGGATGCGAAGAATCTCCCCCGAAGGTGGCTGGCTGCTGGCCGCTGGGCCGCCAAGGTCGGTCAGTTTGTGGTCCGGCCTGACTGTTTTGAACCATTAGAACGCGGTGTCCTCTGTTTTCGCCTCCCTTTTCTCCTTCCTCTTATCTTCAAATCATGCTTTATTTGTTCCTCCATCAATTTTTGCGTTCTATAAGTTCTCTTTCGGTCCAAATTCGACCATCTAGCAATTTGTTCTAAATCCCGGGAATCAGGAATATTCGCATTTTAGTGTTATATACATGCGTGGATCTCACATATGAGCGCACGTACTATCTCCATTTGTCCATGTTTGCATGCAAAAGCTTGATACATCGCGTCATGTGGAGGCTGGCTTAGGAAAGCTCATAGTTGTTTCATTATTCCACCCTTAGCACTAGCAGCTAAGATTCTCGAAACGACAGCATCAAGGAACTGGGACGTGAAACATAGAACATTATCTTTAAAACTATATATTTTCAAAAATATGGCACAATGGGATATCTTTACTCGTAATGTCCGTTCAAGAGATGGAACGTGTATCTAATATAATTGTAATGATATTCTTAGAACATGGAACATGTTTCATTTTGGTAATGCATGTTGTTCATCTTGAACAACTAGTAGAAACTTGTTTCACTATAGCCCATTAGATTTTCATCCGGTGTGCATACGACAGTTACACAAACAACGCATGTCATAGAATCGAATTTCATAGTGACAAAGTGAGGATGAGGAAAAATACGCTACCGCGAGTGTCCTAGAGCCCCGGGTTGTTTAGCCCCTTTTCGTGCCTTCAATGTGGATAAGAGTTCCCACTGCGTTTTGAATGATGTTACACATTATTTCCATTTGTCGTTTGGGAACGAAGTTCCCGAAACGTAGAATAAGACCATGTTCCATGTTCTAGGCGCTGCTAAGATTCTACCTTATCACACCAATGAAGAACAAATTCTCATCCAAAGTTAATATACTGGTTATATACCCCCCTCCTTTAGTTAATATGCACGGTGGAGAGCGCGCTGTCCCGGCCGGCCGCGACGGCGAGCGCGGCGGGGCGGACGGTGCCGAGCTTGGAGACAGACCGCGAGACCGTGGCGGAGAAGAGACCGACGGAGCTCAGGAGGAAGCGCACCACGTCCTCCACCGTGAGCCAGCACAGCTTGTCGTGGTCACCGGCGCGCTACCTCTCCCTGATCGCGGCCGGTGTGCCTGGAGCAGCCGCTCCGCCATGCGTGCGCGTGCATGCACCGGTGCACGAGGTCCGGCTGAAGCTTGCACGCTAGGCGAACAGCTTTGAGCGGAGAAGGAGAAAAGAACGGATGGAGCTTAACGGGATGACAGACGGCTCCGTGTAGGTATGTGGACCCAAAAGTCCATGAGGGCCCAGCTAGTGGAGGAAGGGCACCGGTGATCTCCACGTGTGCGGAGACACGAACCGAGACACCTAAGGCTAAAGGAGACAGGCAAGCTCCAGCCAGATCGACGGCCTCACATGTGCCAGAAGGGCCGCGATCTGATGATGTGTCCTCACCATCTCACCGACAGGTCCAAAGCCTCCAAGGTGCTAAACGGACACAGGGCAGGATTCATTCACGGTATCAGATCAGACGGCAAATTTCATTCGCATGCATGCATGAGGCGAAGCAGCTACCCCTTCAGTTTGTGTTTGCAAGCACTAGCAGACACATCTCGGTGATCAGATCAGATTAGATGCTCTTCATGTGGGCGAGGCCGCGCCGTGCGGGTCGGCTGAGAGTCTGAGACTTGGGAGCCCCATGTCCACTGAACTTCGCGCGATACCTGTCCATCGTCGTGGTAAGATTCGCGTCTCTTGTCACTAGTGCCAATCCGCTAGCTACCAGATTTCTCAGTCCTCACGGTCTTGTTACCAAATTACCTTAGGAGCTATTGAATAACTAGCGGCATCCGCTAGTTCCCTAACTAACCATCGATTTCCGACCACAAAACAAGGTGCCCTCATATTCTTCCTTCCCTTCCCTGCTTCCCCTGTGGCTAGCGGTACCTCCGCTGCCGTGTCGTCTGTCCACCATCCGTGCCCTGTCCTTCCTAACCACTCCGCTTATTCTTTTTACCCATCTCTTTCGTCGTCTCCTCATCCCTCTCCCGTCGAGGTTAGAAGAGTTATAGTCATTTATGAAAAAAAAAACATGTGACATTAGAATCAGATATACATATCACACCACATACTCAACTTTTACAACCACAATTGTAGCTTGAAACACTTTATTGGCATGTTGTATATGGAGCGGTACAGATGCACTTGTGGTACTGGTACGCATGTTTTATGCAAAAACATTTCATGTGCAAGTACAAATACCAATGAAATCTTCTACTGTTCAATTCACATACCATATAATAACAACTATAATTGATCTTTGCAACATTGTAATTGGGTACAACAATATATCCAATTAGAGCGTCTCCAAGAGTCTTTCTAAATCTCACTCTCTAAATCATCATTTGGAGAGTTATTTGCATAAAAATCGTTTTCTATATCTTTTGATATTCCAACAGTTTTTCTATATCTCGTGCACACTCTAGAGAGCCATTCTCGTGTTCTGTTTTTTGCTAGTGAAAAATCCGAAATAGAAGATGGTTATATTTAGATAACCATTTAGAAAAGCTGTTGGAGAGTAATTTTTCACCCGAATCTCTATCCTAACATTTAGGAAGAATATAGAGAGCTCTTGAAGTTGCTCTTATAACTCAATGCTTACTGGAATCTGTTTTCCTTTGCTCTTATAACATTTAGGCGCCGGCCGCTATGGTGGATGCTAGGACTGGGTGGTCGTCGGTGGGGTGGTTCCTTAGAGTGCTAGCTCTTCCTTGTTGTCTTCACTTGGCCACTCACTCTCCCCTCTAGCTAGCAAGATGTTGACAGTAATTAAATGCTCATTTCTGCCATCAACAAGAGTTAACTTTTGGGATGAAAATACACATCTTATACTTAAAAATGTTTTGAAAATGAAAATTCCATATTTTTTGGGAAGTACTGACGTGTAGGGACCCACCTGTAAAAAATGGACTGAATTCGGCCTAGTAGGGGGGCGCCTGACCCCCTAGGGCGTGGCTTGACGTCTACCTGAGGCTAATCCACCCCAACCATGGCCCGTATCAAGAAAACATGCTTAGAAACACACCTGAGCCTAGAAAAACATGCTAAGGAACACATGAATCCAAGGTGGTCCAAACTGGGCTCACAGGGGGGTCGGCCGACCCCCACCTGAGCCCAGTGGCTCTCAACTTTGGTCCACGGTGGAGAAAAACAACAAGGATCACATCCCACCATGGAAATCAAGTCGGTGGAAGATCAAAGACTCAGAGTAGCTATCACATGGATCCACGGGCCCACAAGGCAATCTACTATGACCAATTGCACCAATCCCTGGGCTACCCACGTCTACAATCGAGTGAAGACCCACCACCAAGCAAAAGATGGGCCAAAGGGGTCAGTAGGGGTGACCACACGAAAGCAGCTAATCGACTCCTCGGATCGATTACCTCTTTAGTATTAGCTCATCAGCTAATCGACCAAACTTTAATCGATCAATTCCAGGGCCTGCTTCCGGACGCGTGTGAAAACGCAAAATTACAGCACATAACACCTCACGTCCGCATCCGGATTTGAACGAAGCTGTAAATAAACCTTGATGAATAAAACTTTTAGATCCACTGCTTCTGTAATTGCTACCCCCTCATTGGGCCACGCGCGGTCTCCTCGAAATCCGAGACGGCCTTTCGTTATCCACGAGTCGAATCTATTTTTTATCGGCTTAAAAGATCCATTAGTCTCCCACTCCGGCTATAAATACACCCCTGAAGGATAGCCGAGGGATTACATCTATTCCTGCCTCTGCTTTTGTCACCGTGCGACTTCTTCCTCTTTAGATCTAAACCGTCACTCCTTTTTTCAAACTCATGGCCGATGGTAAGCATCCTGCCGGTGATATCTCGGAGGAAGAGCTCCCCATGCGCCAACGCCTCTATCGTCAGGGGTAAGCTAGATGTCGTCTACATCTTTGTTCTTTTCAATGGTCGTCTTAACTGACTTCTTTTGATCTGCAAAGCCATATCCCACGCTAGCACCCGTTGTCATGTGGCAGGGCCTTCTGGTGCCACCTGGGATATCGAATCAGTGACACTAGCCTGATCTTCAGACTACTCCTCTGAATCCTATAATGGAGACGATGCCTGCCGTTATCTCTGCGAGTGGAACATGGCGACGGACCGCTACTCGGAGGTGACTCGTGAGAGCGGTCATTTGGAGATCGCCTTGAGCGCCCCCTAGGCTGCCCTCGCTGCCGCGAAGGGGGAAACAAATGCTGTCCGGGCACAACTGGTGGCGTCTGATGCCAAAATTGCAGATAAGTTCTTCAAGATAACTCTGTATTTGTTTACTCTGTTTCCCTAATTGTCTCCTAACGTCCTTTTTTCTCTTGTTGTAGCCCTGATGGAGCAATCGAAGGGTGGCAAACGATGTGGCCGGTGCCTTGAACGCCCGGGGCGGTGTGTTGGAGGCCAGTCTCTAGGATGTTCCTGTGCGCGCCAGGGAGGTGGCTCTCCACGGTGTCCGACACGGAGCCGCCGTTGCCCTGGTGATTGCTCAAGTGCGCTCATGGAATGATCTCCATCCGCTGCAGCCCGACTTCCCAGACGGTGAGGATCCCGACGTCCAGCAGGAGTTGGTGGACAACTTTGAGGGAGCCACCGAAGTCGTAGCGCACATAATCTCGGTCGAAGGGATCAACAATCACGTTTTCTTCGCCCCCTAGATTGTAAATAGGGTTATGTCAATGAATAAAAATTTCTATTTGCACTTGTTCTCTGTGTTCTGGTCTTGATTCATTCCTTTTCATTTTAGCCCTAACAGAGGAATTGGAGGCCCTCCGTGTTATGTCAATGAACAACGCTACCAAGGCCTTGAACGCCCGAGGCAATCTGGTGGTGAATCGCCTCTAGGACATCCCTGTGCACGCCGGGGAGATCGCCCTTCACGATGTCCGCCACGGGGCTACGGTTGCCCTGATGACTGCCCAGGTGAACTCCGGGCATGAACTCCGGTGGCTCTAGCCTAGATTCGCCAGCGGAGATGACCATCATGAACTAGTGAAGGCCTTCGCTGGGCACACAGATGTTGCCGCAGATGCTTCTTCGGCCGACGGAATTGTAAACAAAGTTTTCTTCGACCAGTAATTTGTATCTAGGGATCCAACTATGAATAAAATAGTCGACTTCCCTTATGTTGATCTCCCGTCTATCTCTGTGAATGCCGTTGATGTTTGTCCTATACGACTTGTATTTTTCCTTTTCTTTTTGCACTATAGGCGATGCGTACCTCACCGGCTTTCGCCTTCTTAGGCTAAATTAGGATTTTTATTTTTTTGTTCTAAAGGCGATACTCTGTTAGCACCGTCTATCAATCCTGGCGACGATCCAAAATCAATTAAACTTGAATAATAACCTTAATCACCAAGGTCAAAGTCACATATCGAGCGATGTTTTTGAAGATAGCCGATGATGATTCAAGTATTAAACCAAAAATCACTGGCTATCAAGCTTCTTAAAAATGTTGCACTATTACATCCAAATTCGACTCCTTGAAACAGAACGGCTATATTCTGGTGAACTAGTCTACGAGAGCAATTTCTAGCCGTTCCATAACAACCAACTAGGGGACTCATCATAATAAACTCTCAGAGCCGATTGCTTGGATCGGCTGTTGACATTCATCGTTGATCTTGATGATGCCTCCTTCCTAGATACTACCAGAGAAGCATTCACAATCTTCAAATTCCCAATATGCTGGATCAGCTGTTGCCACACTCACAGATGTGTTAGCCGGAACCACTTCGACATTATCTCCTTGCCATTGAATAAGGCATTGGTGCATTGTCGAAGGGATGCAACAATTAGCGTGGATTCAGTCACGATCAAGGAGCATACTGTATGTTCCCTTGCCATCGATGATGAAGAAAGTAGTAGGTAGAGTCTTGCTCCCAATCGTTAATTTAACGCTGACCCCCCCGTGTCTTAAGAAGATCTTCTAGGCCCTTCCCAAGCTCACGGAAGGTAGTGTATGGCATAAGATTGACTGCAGCACCTCCATTGACTAACATCTTAGTCATCGGCTTTCCATCGACAAATCATTTCATGTATAAAGCCTTTAAGTGCCGATGCTAAGATGGTTTGTCAAATATGGCTGGTTGAGACTAGAGGGCTAGCTGAGCCACTGCTTCTCCTAATTCTTCTTCATCACACCCTTCTTCATTGGATTCTCCTTGTTTATACTTGGAAGGAGCTCTAAATTCTACAGGTAGGATGAAGACCATATCAATATTAGCCGATGGCTTACCCTTGTCGGCTGTTTGTTTGACGCGCCATGTCTGAGGTCTGTTGTACTTCTAAGCTTCCAACTCTCTGTTTCTCAAGCATTGAACCCTTTTCTTTTGGCTCCTTGTTAGACCTCCTAGACACCATTGGCCCTCTTGCCAAACATACTCTTTCTCTCCGTCACAACCGGCCCAATTTTGATCATGCACATGTTTGCCCAGCCGATCATAAACTCCTTTATTTTTTATGCGCTGATCCATGTCGCTAGATTGAAAACTCAGACGCTCATGGATGGACCGGCGGTTGGCTTAAGATTGCCTGAACTCTACATACCGATTACTGCACTCTGAGCAGTTACGTCATGTAGGCAATTTTAAACCTTCGTTCCAGCAGTGTCGGAAGAAAGGACAATTCCAATGTAACTACTTGTTCTCTCTCATACCTTTCCTCTTCGCACCGACGCTCATATTCTTCTTCTTTAAGCCGGCGGTGATAGTCCTCCTTCTGGCGTTGCCACTTGTTCAACAAGATCCTGGAAGTCACATGAGGATGCATAGCACCAGCTCTGGATGTCTCACCTTGTTCATATCGACTCTTTTGCTGATCGCTTTGTTTCTTAGCTACTTCATATTCATTAGCCGATATTTGAACCTTGAGGTCAACTGACCCATCTTCTTTGGCCTTAGCCGACGTCAAGACCTTTGTCTTTTCTTTAGCCAACTAGAACTCTACCATGTGCACCCCCGGGAAAGCCCAGGAAAGGATGCTTGTCTATGTCCATTATCAGTTGCTTAGCTGGCTCAAACTTGATCCTCCCTTGTTCGATGGCCTTCTGAATGTGAAAACAGAAGATTCTGCACTCATTGGTACTATGGTTAGTAACGTTGTGGAACATGTAGTACTTCTTCCCTTTAAGTTCTTCAGCCGAAGGGATCACATGATTTGTAGGTAATCTCAACTGCTTCTTCTCTAGCAGCAGGTTGAAGATCCTATCGACTTTCTTGACATCGAAGTCATAGGTGTTCTCTGTTTTCTTCACCCATGGACAAGATACAAGAGCCTTGCCCCATGTTCATTCAGCAATCACGACTTTTGGATCATCTCCATCAGAGTCTGTATCACAGGGGTCAGTCATAGCAACGATACCCTTTAAATACTTCTCTTTGCGTAGGGCTTGATGTTGACTCTTAAAGGCAGACACTCTTTGAACTAAATGGGCCAAACTTTCAAACTGCTAGCCATCAAACTTCTCTTTGATTAATGGAGACATCCCTTGAAGGGCTAATTTAGCTAATTGGCCATCAAACAGATTCAACGAGTTGAAACGGCTCCTTATTTCTCTGAATCTTTGAATGAACTCAGAGCCTGACTCATTGTTCCTCTGCTTCATGCTTGTAAGTCTGTAATCTTCTTCTCACCTGTCCTACTGTAGAAATATGCATGGAACTTATTCTCTAGATTGGCCCATCTAATGATCGAGTTTTGTTCTAGTGATGAAAACCAACTAAAGGCCGGTCCAGATAGGGACAAGGGGAAGAATCTAACTTTATATGCCTCCTCAACAGATGCATCTTCAAGCTGAACAAGATAGCGACTGATATGTTCCATGGTTGTCATCTCATCCACCCTAGTGAATTTAGAGAAATCTAGGACTCTGTAGCGTAGTGGGAGTTGTACAATGTCATACCAGGCCGGGTATGGGCGCTGGTAAGAGCCAACCTATCCTTTAGGCTTCAGACCGACCTAGCTCTGCATTATAGCAGTGATTCTATTGATGAACTCATCAGCATCCATGCCAGCAATTTCTTGTCTCGGCTGCCCTTAAGCCTGAGCTTGAGATCCTTATACTTGGACTTGTTGATCCTGGGCCAGAGACTGCTGGAGTTGTTGTGCATTATAACTGTAAGGGTTCTGATACCTAGGATATGGTATGAGCTCATACATGCTGGCATCAGAAACCAGGTGGTACCCTTCTGGATAGTCGATCTAAGCATTGTGAGTCACGTATCACTACAATCGACTGTTGAAGTAGTTAGGATCAACATTCTTGATGATCCTATGCACTGATGGGGCAATTTTATGTGCCGACTGAGGCATTTGATAGGAAGTACTGAATCTTCTCTGAGCCTGCCATTGCATAACCTGCTGAGTAGCTAGGGAGGTTGGGTGATGGACTAAATAAACTTGATTTTGTCTAGTAGGCTGCTGATTCATCTGCGTGACAGAGGTATTTGGTGACTACTGTGCTGGTGGCTGCCTCCCTACCATCTGAGCCTGCCCCCTGCCATTGGTAGGGCTTGACCTTGCCCCCCTATGGCTGGCAGAGCTTGACCTTGCCTCCCTATTATTTGTGGGGTCTGATCTTGAGCCTGTCCTCCTAGAAGATGTTGTATTGGTGGCTGTTGGAACTACCCACCATTCGGCTACTGACTAGTACCAGATATGTTGCTTCCCACAACCGAAGGATTAAAGCCATTAGAGTATGCTGGCCTAACTTAATCAACTAGCGCTCCAAAGAAGATTTCTTTCAAAACATTACCGATCGTGTTGGCCAACTCCTTATTGTGTCTCGTAAAGGCTTCATGAACAATCTTGTGGACCAAATGAGCAGTAGTCTTTGCTTCAACATCTTCACTTTATGTCCATGCAGGAGGACGCTTGGCAGGGGAGTCTTTTGGACGACTGAATCACGTGTCTTGCTGTAAGACAACAAACACTTTTCTCTGAATTCTTCCACCGCCCGCTCAATGAGTGCCTTCTGGTCATCAGGCAGGTCTTTAAGGTTGACCTTGAGGATCCCTTGATTGTCCATGTTGTCGATGCGGGACCCACAGGATACCCCGCAAGAGAGAGAGAAGATCTAGTTCAACTAGGGTTCTTCCCATGTAATCTTAATAATAGAACTATTAAGTAATCCTACTAGGAAATCTCATTGTAAACCGATTAGGACTCCGGCCTCCTGAATATATAAAGGAGGCCAGGGCTCCTAAAGAAGGGGACAATTGGTACGACATAACACTTCATAATCAATCCAACGCAAAAGGCAAACGCCGACTGGACATAGGGTCGTTACTCGATCTACGATCGAGGGCCCGAACTCAGATAAATCGATCGTCTCTTGCGTTCACCATCGAAGTTCAAGACAT
This sequence comes from Miscanthus lutarioriparius, assembly GCA_904845875.1. Lineage (NCBI taxonomy): Eukaryota > Viridiplantae > Streptophyta > Magnoliopsida > Poales > Poaceae > Miscanthus > Miscanthus lutarioriparius. Next base: position 31,155,164 of record CAJGYO010000006.1, on the reverse strand, counting down.
CACCGAAACTAAACGATACTACCACGGTACTTCGTGGTAGGCTATCGATGGTAAAACATCGACAATTGGCGCGCCGGTAGGGCCTTGGCGACTTTGCATCCGAGAGCTCGATGGACCTCAATAACATGATCTTCCGACGGGATCGATTTTCATCTTCGCTCGTGGATCTGCGCGAGGCGCATAACCACGGCAAGCTTCAAAGTCATCTCCTCAAAGATCTGGATCATCATGAAGAATCCTCTATTTCGGCTAACTACGACGGATCAACTCATCAGAAGATTCGCGCAGCTCATAATACCCGATTCGAATAAGATTCCATCCGACTCGAATTCAAGCTCCGTATCCGAGATGAAGTCTTATTCGAGTGCTTTCAAGAAGTCGAGTTCTTGTTTGGCAAGATTCCAGAATACAACCCAAAATAACTCGGATTATCCTCGAGTTTTTCAAAAGGCCGAAGTTCTTTTCCATTTAATGGACAACACGACAAAATCCTATCGGGGGACAGTTTGAAAGGTCTTTCAAATCAACACCGGGATACCACCGACAGGAGCTCGGGAGGGTCTCGTTCTAACGATAACATCACAAGATCAGTATCATCCATTGGCGAGGATCTGCTCTCGAGGATAGCGGAACCCAACTAGTCTCAAGACAACGACAACGGCTATTCTACCTTACCAAGAGGGAGACTCAATCTACGACGCCGAGGCTACATTAATGAAGTCATCAAAGAACTCCGGCAAGATGACAACTAACGACAATAATAGTAACAGCTCACGCACGGGAAGTGTTGATGGTTCGACGCCCTCGGTCGCCATTAAACCCCGAAGCACCCGATGTCGGTCATCGATGAATCGAGAATCCAACATATCACCCTTTGCTCGTGGCTACGATGGAGAAACCGAAAGTCGAGAGCGAAGCTCGAGAAAGGAAAAACAAGTTGAAACAAGGCGCCAAAGACTGCAGCGCCGCACAGAGAGAAAGCCTGGACTAGATACTGAGTCGAATTGGTGAATACGACAAAAGAAAATCACAACAAGAGGTCAAGGGAGACGACAAGTGAGTACGCCTTACGATAAGATTCGAGAAGCATTAGAAGAACTCAGGCAACTTCACATCACGGGAGAAGTACGAACAGCTCCGGGACTTGCTCCGGTCAACGATCCCAAGAACACATGAAGAGAGAACCCGATCAAGAATACCGCCGGATCAACAACCCATAGGCAAGAAGATCAAAATCAAAGGAAGTCCGCTTTTGAAAGACTTGGACCAAAGCGGAAGCCATAACGGGAAAGCAGAGGGAACATAGTCGGGGCCATCAATTTGAACAACCAAGGAAGACCAGGAGTAGAGGGCCTACCTGCAGACGACCTCACGTAATTATTCCCATCAAAACAACACTTGGCGTAAGAGGGAGCCGAATCCAATTCAAGGAAGCCGGAACGCATGATGATTCCCCTGCTTTTGCAAACAAAGTTGGCATCGATTCGATTACCTCACAAATTCAAACCGTCTAATCACTCCAAGTATGATGGCAAAACCGAACCAAGACAATGGCTCGTAATATATTCACAATCAATTGAACTAGCCGGAGGAGATGATGATATTAAAACCTTGTTCTTCCCCATGGCACTCGGAAACGATGCCCTCCAATGGTTTGATAAATTGAACCGTGGATCGATCGAACTTGGGAAGACTTGCAGAAGAGCTTTCTGCGAAAATTTCGCAGGTATCATCACACACCCGATCACTCATGCCGAACTAAAAGGACTCAAGCAAAAGGGGGGCGAAAGTCTCAGAAATTACTATCGGTGATTCGGTGAACTGCGGGCTCAAGTGCATGACATCACCGAACGAGAAGTAATTGAAGCTTTCTCTCATGGAATCATGGCTAGGTGGCAATTTCAAGATTTCTGCAAAGAAAATCCGAGAAACAATGAAGAATTCAGACGAACAGTAGAAAAAATGATTACTGCAGAAGAAAAAACACGAGAAAGGTTCCCGGATAGAAGCAATCAAGACAACCCGGATAGGCAAAATCATCGAAGTAACAGACATCAAGAAAGAAAGCGTAGACCAGACAATACCGTGGCAATGGCCGACAAATCAAAGAAGTTTTCTAAACCCAGAAGATATGAAGACATTGAAAACATACGTTGCCCATTACACCCTAACGGGAGACACACCATCGGAAACTGCTACACTTTCAATGATCGATACACGAGAAAAGATAGTAAGGAGAACACCAAAGAGGACAATCACAAGAAAGATGAAGACAACCACGAGGACAAAGGATTTCAAAAACCCAGGGGAACGGTAGCAGTAATCTTCTCAGGAGCTCCAGATTGCACAAGCAAACGTCAAGAAAAACTAGCACTACGAACCATCATGACAGCAGAACCGGCTACACCAAGATATCTCAATTGGTCACAATATCCAATCCAATTTTCAAGAGAAGACCAATGGACTAGCGTAGGGAACGCAGGCCATTACCCACTGGTTTTAGACCCAACTATTGCCGGGATGACCGTCACCAAAGTACTAATCGATGGGGGAGCTGGACTCAACATTATCTTTTCAGAAACTCTAAGGAAGATGGGACTACAACTCGCCGGGATGATTACACCAACAAGCACTCCCTTTTACGGAATAGTACCCCGGCAAAGCAGCCATGCCACTCGGACAAGTTACTTTACCCGTCACTTTCGGAACTCCCGTGAACTATCGAAAGAGTTTATCAAATTTGAGGTTATGGACTTTGATTCGTCATATCATGCGATCCTCGGACGCCCAAAGATCGGCAAAATTCATGGCAATACCACATTACCCGTACTTATTGCTTAAGATGCCGGGACCCAACGGTATCCTTTCTCTTCAAGCGATTTGAAGCGTGCTTTTGATCTATGACGTTCAGCGATCCAAATTGCGGCAAAAGCACAGCCGACAATGGGAGAAAACAAATAGCCACAATTCTTTGCGAGAGATAAGCCAAGAAGAATTAGAAATACCGGCTAAAAAGCCCAAGCATCATCACACCACCAAAAGAAGCCGTCAAGCAAATTGATTTGGGTAACTTTGGCGATACCTCCAAGACAAAGAACCATCGCTGCTCACCTCTCGGCAAAATAGGAACTCAAGGCTCACCAACTTTCTTCGGGACAACAAAGATATCTTCACCGAAGCCGGCCGACATGCCGGGTGTCCCAAGAGAGTTGGGTGAGCATGTAATTGATGTTAATGAAAACTCCAAGCTCAGTAAAGGTGAAGCTACGACGATTCTCACCCGACAAAAAGGCAACGATTAAAAAAGAAATCACAAAACTGATGGCAGCCGGATTCATCAGAGAAATCCTTCATCCGGACTGGCTAGCAAACCCGGTCCTTGTGCAAAAGAAGAACACAGATGAGTGGCGAGTAAAGCGTCGACTACATGGATCTCAACAAGCATTGCCCAAAAGATCCATTCGGGCTACCACGCATTGACGGAGATAGTCGACTCAACAATGGGTCCGATCTGTTATCCTTTCTCGATTGCTATTCGTGGTATCACCGGATCGCATTAAAAGAACAAGACCAAAGCAAGACTTCTTTTATTACCCTGTTCGGTGCTTTCATGTTACAAGACCATGTCATTTGGACTAAAGAACGCTGGAGCCACATACCAAAGAGCTATACAAACTTGCCTTGGAGATCAAATCGGTGAAAATGTGGAGGCATACGTGGATGATGTAGTGGTAAAAACAAAGAACCCATACACCATGATTGAAGATTTAAAGCAAACATTTGAAAACTTGAAGAGATGGAGATGGAAATTGAACCCAAATAAATGTGTATTCGGAGTTCCTTCAGGCAACTACTCGGATTTTTTGGTCGGTCCGGATGGGATTGAAGCCAGCACCAAGCAAATTCGAGCTATAACAGAAAAATGAGGCAACCTAGGACTATCAAAGATGTTCGTAAACTAACAGGATGCATGGCGGCCCTCAATCGTTTCATATCAAGACTCGGAGAAAAGGGGTTACCCTTCTTTAAACTACTAAAGAAGGCAGACAAGTTTGAATGGACAAAGGAGGTCGATGAAGCTTTCAAGAAACTTAAGGCATATCTCACATCCTCACCAATTCTCACACCCCCAAGGAAAGATGAAGACATGATGCTATACATTATGGCGACTACTATCAGAGTCAAAGACGACAATAGTCGTGGAAAAAGAGAAGAAGAAGGACGTGTACAAAAAGTACAATGACCGGTATACTACATCAAGTATTGTGCGAAACAAAAATCCGGTACCCGCATGTACAAAAACTACTCTACGCCCTACTTATCACCTCACGCAAGCTTCGCCACTATTTCGAAAGCCACAAAATTACCGTGGTGACGGACTTCCCACTCGGAGACATTTTACACAACAGATGCGACGGGGCGTATATCAAAGTGGGCGATTGAACTTGGAGCTCTTAACATCGACTTTACCCCACGGAAAGCAATCAAATCTCAAGCCCTTGCCGATTTTGTGGCCGAGTGGACAGAAATTCAGCAGCCTTTATCAGATACAATCCTTGATCACTAGAAGATGTACTTTGATGGGTCGCTCAAACTAGGCGGAGCCGGTGCAGGCGTTCTCCTCATTTCCCCAGAAGGAAAACAACTCAAGTACGTCCTTCAGATATTATGGCAAGCTACAAATAACGAAGTAATATGAAGCCCTCATCCACGGGCCACGGTGGCAATTACCCTCGGAATAAAGAGATTACTTGTATATGGCGATTCATTCAAAGAAGAGTCATCAACCAAGTAAACAAAGATTGGGATTGCACAAAAGAAAACATGGTGTGCTTCTCAGGTGAAAATACGGAAACTTGAAAAATATTTCCAAGGATTAGAAATTTTACACGTCATCAAGCGATTCCAACATTGCAAGCAGATGTCCTTGCCAAGCTCGGATCGAGACAGAGCAAAGGTTCCACCGTATTTATAGAAGAGCTATCGATTCCTCTATCAAACAACCCGGTGAGACATCCAACGAAATTCAAGGCTAAAGGCGTTCAGATCTTGGTAATCAACACCTCATGGACCCAAGTTTTCATCGACTATATCAAAAGAAAATAAACTACCAAGCAGATAAAGCGGAAGCTACCCAAGTTGTTCGCAGAAGCAAAAACTACGTTTTAGTAGGAGATAGACTCTATAGAAGAGCGACTTCATCAGAGTACTCTCGAAATGTGTTTCATTTGAAGAAGGCAAAGAGATCCTAGACGAGATACACTCAAAGTTGTCATGGAAATCATCTCGCTTCAAGAACATTTGGTTGGAAAAGCATTTCGCACCGGATTCTCTTCGCCAACCGCTCTAAAAGACGCAGAAGAACTTGTCAAAAATGCAAAGGTTGCCAAATGTTTGCAAGACAAGCCCATGTGCCGACTCACAATCTTATCTCGCATCCCACCCGCTTGGCCTTTTTTTCTCTTTGAAATTTGGATCAAGTGGGACCCTCAAGAAAGCAAAGGGTGGCTTTGAGTACATCTTTGTGGCAATCGACAAGTTCACCAAGTGGATTGAATATAAACCACTCATGAGTATAGCGCAACCAAAGCAAATCAATTCATCCAAGAAATCACGCACCGCTTTGGCATGCCCAATCGAATCATCACAGATCTAGGCTCCCCTTTCACAGCTACAGAATTCAGAAGCTGGGCACAAGACTGTGGTTTTAGTATAGACTATGCGTCTGTCGCACATCCAGAAGCCAACGGACAAGTAGAAAGGGCCAATGGACTCATACTAGCCGGATTAAAACCAAGATTATACGAAGAACTAATTGACTATGGGTCCAAATGGATTGAAGAATTGCCAAAAGTTGTATGGGGGCTACGAACTCAAATAAGCAGAAAGCAACAGCCACTCACCCTTCTTCCTAGTTTACGGATCAGAAGCCGTACTACCTGCCGACTTGATCTGGACATCACCAAAGATAGAACAATACGATGAAGGAGAAGCAGAACAAACAAGAAGATTAGAACTCGACAGCTCAGAAGAAGTCAGAGTAAATGCCACCCTACAATCAGCCAGATACCTACAAGGTTTAAGGCGGCACTACAACAAAAGTACCCATCCTCGATCATTACGAGTTGGAGACTTAGTACTAAGAAGGATACAAAAGACTGACGGACGACATAAGCTCCTCAGTCCATGGGAAGGTCCGTTCATTGTCACAAAAGTCACCGGACCGAGCACATACAAGTTAATAACCAAGATGGAAAGGAAGTAAGCAATACATGGCACATCACTGACTAAGAAGATTCTACGCGTAAAAACAAGACATGCAAGCCACAAGGGACCAACATTCACAATCGACGAAAGACGATATTCTTCGACAACATATGTATTTGTTCATATTCATGATCAATAAAGATGATATTCATCCACAGCATGTCTTATCATGACTTCCAACGAGTTATTTACCCGAAATAAAAAGCAAAATGGCTGAAAGTACGCCTGAGCTTCCCGGTCGAGAGCAAAATAGCTGAAAACACGCTTGAGCCCGCCGATGAGGGTAGCTAAAAGCTAACACCCGAAACAAAAAGCAAAATGGTGAAAAGCACTTCGAGCTTCCCGGCCGAGAGCAAAATAGTGAAAACACGCTTGAGCTCCATTGATGAGGGTAGCTAAAAGCTAACACCAAACAAAAAGCAAAATGGGTGAAAAGCACGCTTTGAGCTTCGGTACCGAGAGCAAAATAGCTGAAAACACGCTTGAGCCGCCGATGAGGGTAGCTAAAAGCTAACACCAAACAAAAAGAAAAATGGTCGAAAGCACGCTTTGAGAGCTTCCGGCCGAGAGCAAAATAGCTGAAAATACGCTTGAGCCCGCCGATGAGGGTAGCTAAAAGCTAACACCCGAAACAAAGAATGAAGCCAAAACTAGTCAACCAAAACTGAACTCTAAAGGACCCTCCAGCTCTTCGTTCCGAAAAGCAAGAGGCTCGGGGGCTACACTACATCCAGACAGGAATACTTTTTCCTCAGAAAAAGTACAAGTGCCACTCAAAAGGCAACATTCTATGCATTCTATGCCGAGTCGTTTTTTCTCATAGCGGTGCCAACACAAAGATTTAACAAGCGCTACTCAAAAGGCAACATTCTATGCATTCTATGCCGAAGTCGTTTTCTCATAGCGCGGTGCCAACACAAAGATTTAACAAGCGCTACTCAAAAGGCAACATTCTATGCATTCTATGCCGAAGTCGTTTCCTCATAGCGGTGTCAACACAAAGATTTACATCTAACAAGTCTGGTAGCGGACAAAGCACTCGACAAATCAAGGGTCTCGTCAGATAACACACAGAGTCGTTTGGTGAAAGCGAGACAGACGATATAACACACGAGTCGTTTGGTGAAGCAGCGGGACAAAATACTCAAGAGGACAAGTAACTTCGACCACACCCGTGCAAACAATACATCAACGAAAACAAAGAATCTTCATTTAAAGAGGAGTGTAATATTACAAGAAGCTTCACAAGAAGCCGGTCAATCGGGTCGAGCATTATCATCGGGAAGGAAATGTCAATATCTAGATTTTTACGCAACTCTCATGGCTAAACCGTCGACCTCGGGCTCCATCCTCTCAACGGCGTCAAGGTATTCTTGGCTCTCGGCTTCCTCTGCTATCTTGGACAGAGGCGCCTCAGAGCAAGGACCGGACACAGGCTAGCACATTTTGGTACATATTTGGGCACATTTCTTCGCAAATTCTTGAAACGACCGGAATCCATGGAATGAAGCTGCGCCTTAAGATTGCCCATCGTCCATTGAGTCCGAAGAACGTCGACATCTTGAACGAAAAAGATTTCCACAAAACATTCCAATTTTCAGGTGGCCGTCGCCTTGATTTCTCGGTCAAGCTTTCAATAGTTCTTTGGGCTGCACAAGATCTCTATCACTCAGCGCTTAATCAGCTTAGCAAGGGCAAGTTCTTCCTCAAAGATGAGTAATTACCTCCTCGGTCTTGTTATGACTAGAACGGACTAGAGCCTTCATCTCATCGATGCTCTCCGAGAGCTTGACTTCTCTCACTCGGAGAACTAGACAGACACCCAAGAACAAGTCAAGAAAGAAAAAGAAATCAAAATACAAGATACAGGCAGAGCCCACGGCACCTTTGCATTCATTTTTCGCAGACTCCGCCGCGGTCTCCGACTCCATTACCCGGGCACGAAGGGTTTTCTCCTCCTTTTGGTGCATCTGACGTTCTGTCTCCAACTCAGCCCGGAGAAGGTCAAGATCGGCTTTTAGAACACTCACCTCAGAAGACAACTTTCTCTCATTTTCAGATGAGAAAAAGAAGCCAGAATGATCACGGGAGAAAGACTGAGCCAAAACAGACAAAGAAAAATAAAGCGTAAGGACAGAGGAAAAACGAGCATGCAAAAAAGGAACGGCAGTAAAACCTACCTGAAGTTTTTCACCAAAAGAAGTCGATAGGCTCCCCCAGGCTGCGGTCAGCTCCGATAATCGATGGGTGGCATCGAACTGTTGCACCACGTCATCGGAAAAAGAAGGACCGCCGGAAGCAAGAGTAGGGGAAGGAGAAGCCGGATGGAGCGAAGAAGGAACGACCAAAGCAACCTTCAGGGAAGCCGGAGTTAAACCCTGAGAAGGACTGGTGACGGCCACATACGCCACCTCCGGAGTGGCTAAAACGCATAACCGTAAGTAGTAGCCCCTGAAGCCCCCACAACGACTCCATCAGCGAGAATCTTTGTGAGTCCCGAGGCTCGGAACTCGTTGGCACGGCGGGAGGCAGAGAAGAAGTCGAGGAAGGAGTAAGAGAAGACGAAACACTGAATAGTGATAAAAAGGAGCGCCGATAAGAACCAGAGGAAGGAAAATAAAGGTCAAAAAGATAAAGCTGGAATCTACTCACCGACCACTCTCTTCTTTATGAAGTTAAGAGAAGGCTTGCAGAGGGGAACCAGGACGGTAAAACGTCCCCGCCACCCGGCGACGAGAGCGGAATGGTGGCAACGGAGCCGAAGGAAGGAGCCAGCTGGAGCCGCAGAAGGAGCCAGAGCTGGAGGCGTGGAAGAGCTCCGTCATCAAGGGAGCGGTTGAACTTGCACGGAGCTTCCAAAGAACTCGATCACGAAGTTTGAGAAGAAGTCGAAGCAGGGAGCCTCGGAAGAACCCGCTCCGGCCTCCGATTACTTCAAAAAAAAGATCAATACTAAAGATCAAGACCAAGAAGAGAAATTCAATGCAACAGGAATATGAAAAACGACTCACCGACGCGTGATGAGGGGTACTTCATCATCTTCTTCATCCTCAGCCAAAGAAACCAGAGCACCTGCTGAAAAAATGAAAAGTAATCGGATCATGAGAGAGACAAGAAAATAAAAGAACAAAGAGCATTAAATGAGCTCACCTAAGAGCATGCTAGTAACAACTGGAGTACCTGAGAAAGTACTTGGTTTGCGAGGCTTCTTGGAGACAGGCAGGCCAGATGAAGACCCATCCGTTCGCCCCCTCTTCGGGACACTGTGAGGACCACGAGGGACTATACGAGGAACATATTCTTCATATACATCAACAAATCCGGAAGAAACCCCAGGAAGAGCGGTAGTGGTTTGGGACTTACTAATTGCAGAAGTCCCAGCGAGTCTACCTTCAGTCTCCGCCACGACAGGGAAAGCGTCAGGAGAGACCGGGTCGACAAAGTTCCACCCAAACTCCTGCGAAAACGGATAAAACACCGAGTCAAAGGAAAGCTAAGCAAGAGCAAACGCAGCTAGAGTGCATAAAGTACTCAAACAAAAAGATAGACAACTCACAGCTGGGGGCGGGTTGTTGGCTGAGAACTCGGTGACAGCTGGGGGAATAACGCTCACCCCTTTCAGCATCTTCTGAAGACGCTCGAGTACCTCCTCACCGGTCAGCTCAAGAGCTGGGACCATGCGTGAAGGATCCTCGGCCCCAGAATACTCAAAGCCGAGATGTTCCCGCTCCTTCAAAGGCTGAACCCGGCGACGAAGAAAACTCGAGAGGATACCAAAGCCGGTCAAACCCTGCTGCTTCAGCATGTTAATCCTATAAAGGAGCGACTGGATCACTTGAATCTCAGCAGGCGATTCAAGTTTCTTGTCCCATCGGTCATTCACCACAGGGCCAGACCCGGGATGAATGGCAAGGGAAGGGATTAAATTGGCAGCATAAAACCACTCGGCGTGCCAATCTTTTACAGAATCGACCAGATCATAGTCAAAAAACTTAATTTTGAGACCCTGACGAAACTGAATTCCACAACCACCAAGAACGCTGGTCTCTTCACGGCGGGGCTGAGGTTTCAGGCAAAAGAAAAAGCGAAAAAGAGACAGAGAAGGAGGGATTCCAAGGAAAGCTTCGCAAAGGTGAACGAAAATAGAAAGATGGAGAATGGCATTGGGGGTTAGGTGGTTGGACTAATCCCAAAATAACCAAGGAACTAATGAAGGAAAGCGGAAGCGAGAAGGCAAAAGTCCGTAGCGGACAAAAGAAACGAAGAGGACAATCTCACGGGACCCGGAGCTGGAACACGATGTTCGCCGGAACCCTCCATTCAGCGATGACTTTGCTTTGGATCAAGCCATCGCTAACGAGCTCAGCATGCAAATTGGTCTTCGTTTGTTGTTGGGGCCGACCAAACCTTCCGAGCAGCCCTCATAGCCACAAACTCCTGATTTTGGATCAATGAAAGGGATGATTCCTCGTCTCTGAAGGTCGCTGAGACTTGCTTGCAGTTTTCTTCTTTCCCATGAACCTGGTGGAAGCAAGAGAGGCGCTAAATAGGATGTAGGATGATGATGCTCAAGATTCTGCAGCCGGTGGCGGCGGTGATTTTACGAAAGCTAGGGTTTAAAGGCAAGAGTTGGGCAGCAAAGGGTCTTTAAATAGATTTTTCAACAATACAAAGCGGCCCACAAGGCCCGATAAAACACAATGTGGGAATGCGACGGTCCATTTACCGACCTTGATTAAAACAATGGAGGCACAAATCCATACAACAATTACAAACCAACAGGCAGATTCGAGACTTATCCGTCCAGCACCACGGCAGGTTTATCAGATCGCTACAAGAACAACTCGCCAAAACAAGAAGAAAGAAGGAAGAAAGAAAAGGCTACCTCACAAAGGAACAAGAGAACCCGGTTATTTGAGAAAGAACCCGGTAATCTCATGGATAACGGGGATCGCAACAGAAAAGTAAGAGATAACTCAGAAGACAAGATTAGTTACATTACAAGTAGAAGATTACAAATCTTAAAGACAAGATTTGTTACATTACAAGCGACTTCAAAAATAGAAGATTACAAATCTTACAAGACCCAACGAACTCGGCACTACGAAAAGCGAGGTAGCAAAGAGGAACACACACACGGCTAGGCTCTGGAATGACTACGTGTCCCAAATTGCTACTCGGAAGGACAAACCGCCATCAGCTACGCTGTTTTCTTCAAAGGAAGGACGTAGTGCACTCAAGGCGGAAATCGGCAGCACGGCAGGGCAACTTGGAGCAGAGAAGGCCGGCGGGCATCTGTCTACCCAAGACCGATGTGATACTGCATATGGTGTTGATCTGCACGGAGACGGTCTCAAGACAAAGCGACGAGGATCAACCGGAATCGCCAGATGAAGAAAGCGAAGCCCGCATCACAAGACTTCCTCCAACTACCACCACATACATCTGGCACAATCTTTGTCGGCATGGATTAGCCTACCTCTAATCCCTATCACAAGACTTCCTCCAGCTACAACAAAACACACAGGAACTACAAAATATGCCCGGGGGTTGCTCTACTTCACAAACTACCATGCTCATATCCACGAAGGTTTCAACGGAATATCCAATAGATGAAAACTAGCACTCCGGGACTGTATTTATAGACCAAAGGAGCGGCGCACATGGACCAGGAGCACCGATGAAATAAGCCTCGACAAAGAACACAGTGAAAGAAAGGGGAGGACTCAATAATGGACGACTCAAAGAGAGAGGAAAAGCAGTGCTCAAGACGAGCATATTCGGAAGGATATACCATCACAATACAACCCGTGAACAAAAAGCATTTACACTCAACCACCACCATACAACTACATATGACAAAGACGAGACTATCAAAGAATACGCCAAGACCTCTCATCCGAAGTTCTTCACGAACAAAGCAACGACGGTATACGCCGGGGGCTCGGCTAGCATCACAGATTAATCAACACTAAGCCGGGGAATCCGCACTCATTTCAACTTCTCCCGGGGCTCGGAACCAAAGACAAAAGACAAAAAGTACAAGAAACTCAAGACTACAACAGCGACAACGCATCAAGACTCTTCAACCGACTTCTTTTTCAAAAGAAAAGAACTCGGAGAAAGCACGAGCTGCGGGATACATAACCTCGAAATTTTTGAAGATAGAATCTGGACCCTCCAACTTTTGCAAGCAAAAGTAAGAGGCTCGGGGGCTACACTCGGTGAGTGCAATTTTTATAAAAATTGCACCCACCCAAAAAAGAACCGGACATAGGCTCGTGAGGAAATTTGCACACCACGAAACTACTCGGATGATGGTTTAATCCAATACTAAGGGACCGCTTCGGAAAGATACCACGAAACTACTCGGATGATGGCTTAATCCGGGACTAAAGAACCGCTTCGGAAAGATACCACAAAACTACTCGGATGAGGACAAGATTCAAATCTCGAGGGATTACTTTGAGCACGGATTTTCAAACAAACATAAAGGATCAAGACCCTCCAACTTTTTGTTCCAAATAGCAAGAGGCTCGGGGCTACACTCGGTGAGTGCACTTTTTCTCCGAAAAAGCGCACGCCATCAAAAAAGACTTCCTCAATGCAGACTACTTCAAGACATTATGACAAAAAGAACCGGAGAACGAGCCATATTCGAGTTCTTTTTGACAAAACTTCAACGAACAATCGAGCAACTTCAAGACAAGATCCTCCAGCTCCTTGTTCCAAATAGCAAGAGGCTCGGGGGCTACAACCAGATGGATGTACTTTTCTTCACAAAACACTCACCACTCGAGGGTCCCAAGAAGCGCTACAAGGTTTCACTCTAGAAAGCACTCGGATAACATTTTGTTCTAACCTAACAAGACTTGAAGGAGCAAAGCGAGACTTTCGAGAGCTCAACCATGAAGTGCTCGGGGGGGCTTGTCGATCTGGGACCCACAGGATACCCCCGTAAGAGAGAGAGAAGATCTAGTTCAACTAGGGTTCTTCCCATGTAATCTTAATAATAGAACTATTAAGTAATCCTACTAGGAAATCTCATTGTAAACCGATTAGGACTCCGGCCTCTGAATATATAAAGGAGGCGGGGCTCTAAAGAAGGGGACAATTAGTGCGACATAACACTTCATAATCAATCCAACGCAAAAAGGCAAACGCCGATTGGGCGTCGGTCGGTTACTCGATCTACGATCGAGGGCCTGAACCAGGATAAATCGACTGTCTCTTGCGTTCACCATCGAGTTCAGCATACGCCGAAACCCGAACGATACTGCCACGGTACCCCCGTGGTAGGCTATCGGTGGTAAAACATCGACACATGTTGATGATTGTGGTCCCACCAGGCATGCCAAACTGTGTCGACGGCAAAAAGCGATGGGGAGCCGCCGACATGCAGTAAGCCGAGAGAAAACCACGCGGAGAAGATCTCGAGCTCTCTCCAGGCTTAAGGCAGACATTGGATCGAATGGTCGTGACCGAGAGCATACCAATCAATTTGACCCTATAATTGACAAAGAGAGAAAGTTGATCAATGATTTAAGGTGGAACATGTCAGTGTTTGTCCAGACAGTTCCAAATATATGGCCAAGTGGCCAGCAAGATAAGGCTATGGACCAAAGAGTCGATATCCAGCATGTCCATGATGTAATGTAAACAGAACAAGCATATCGGCAATTATTATTCACTTGGTTATGTGGATCTAATTTAGTCGATGATCATGAAAACATGCAGAAGGTGTAATGATAGACGTGTAAGCATACATGTGAGATACATACTAGCTTTAACTAAGATGAAAACAAATAAAAGCATGTAAACAACCAGTATATCCTTAGCAAAAAGGGTATCGGCTAAGATAGCCGATTCCGACGGTCGTGTCGTACGGCATACGATCACTCATCCATTGGATACAAATAAATCTACAAACAACTAGACCCAATCTACTATACCATCAACAGGTCGAGTCGTCTGATGCAGCATTGACAGTAGGACCCTAGATCAGATACCGACGGTCGATAGATCTACTTATATCGCAAAGAAATAATGAAAGCATGTCATACACGTGGAAGCTCAAGCCATCGGCTAAATAGCCGATGTTGATGGGGGCATGGCGGGTGGCTAATGCCATGCTCTTCTTAATAGATAGATCTATTAACCGATAATATCTAATCTGACATGCTATCAATAGATCGAGTCAGCTGACGCAGCATTGATAGCAGAGTCATACCAGATACCGGTGATCAATGAATCTATCTCTTAACAAAACACAACTTCAAGCACCCACCATGCACGATCAAGATCGAGATGGATTAGTCATCAAACAAGATCTAACGTCAAGAATTGAATTCAATTGTGATAGTAATCAGTAGACGATAGATCAGAACAATAAGACCAATAAATCTCAATCTAGATCGTACAATTGGTGATATTGTGTTGAACAGTAAACTATTTAGCACGATATCGATAACTTTGATCAATACCAACGTTTACAAGAGATCAGTCATCTGTTGCAGCCTTGTAAAAGTTGATACGAATCGATAACTAATCTATACTGCAATTTGTAAGAGATCAGTCGTCTGTTGCAGTCTTACAAATAACAATATAGATCGAAAACTAACTTGTATTGTGACTTGCAAGAGATTAGTCATCTATTGCAGCCTTACAAGTAACAATATAAGTCATGACGAATACTCACAAATAAGCCGGAGGTTAGGTCATCCGATGTAGCCTTGCTTGCCCAAAAAACTTGTCTAAATCTACTCTACTCCTACTCCTAAGGGGTGGCCTGAGCCAAAAAGTAAAGATACTTGTTTGGTTGATCGATGAGAGATGTCTATTACGATAGCCGAGGTTCACTATTTATACCCAAGGCTTGATTACGAGTCTTGGTCGAACAAGACCGGTTATGAAAACTTAGAAATGAAAATAAAACTTCCTAATTTAAGATAACTTGGACTCCAATCATTCCTTTCTATGGAGCCCGACACGTCTTCTTGCTTCATATCTTGCCGATCCTACCGATAGGGCCCATTCCTTTGGAACGATGATGCCATCTTATTTATTTGATAGTGGCCTAGTTTAGTTGATCCTTGCTGAATATCTCAGCCTTCCTTTGATGAACTTAGACCTCGAGGTCCCTTCTTCTTGAACAAAATTTTGGTGTCAACAGGCTCTCAACACCATTTACAATGCCATTGATTCTAAGGTGTTTGAACAAATCAAGGATTATGAAAGAGCTAGTGAGGTATGGAAGAGATTGGAGGAAACATATGAGGGCACACCGATGGTCAAGAGTGCCAAGTTGTGCATCCTCAAGGACAAGTTGACAAGCTTCAAGATAAAGGATGATGCTAGCATTCTGGAGATGTTCCATAGATTGCAAGTGATCATCAATGACTTAATGGCTTTGGGTGAGAAGATCAATGATGATGATGTCTCTCATCAGTTCTTGATATGCTTACCTCTAAGATTTGAGACATTGAGATTGATCATCATTAGAGGAGGATTGAAGCAACTAACCCCCAACCAAGTACTAGGTGATGTTATGACCATACCATGTGAAAAGGGAAGGGGTTAATCAAGAAGAGAAGAAGGATGAAGACAAGAAGAAGAAGAAGAGTATAGCATTCAAGGCTAGCTCATCATCTAAGAACAAGGGCAAGTCCAAGAAGAAAGAATCAAGTGAGGATGAAGATGCTAGTGATATTAATGATGAGGCTATGGCTCTTTTTGTGTGCAAGATGGGCAAATTCATGAAGAAGAATGGCTATGGTGCAAGAAAGAGAAGAAATCACAACAAGAAGTATGTGAGAAGATGCTACAAGTGCAAGAGCAAGTATCATATTGTAGCGGATTGCCCTTATAATAGTGACATGATGAGGATGACAAGAATAAAGAAAAGAAGGAGAGGAAGGAGAAGAAAGAAAAGAAGAAGATGATCTTTCAAAAGAATAAGAAAGGTGGAGGCTAGTGGTCACTTGGGATAGTGATGTCTCAACTGATGATAGTGATTCTAGTGATGGTGACAAAAAGTCTCTCAAAAAGGCACTAGCAAGCATTGCCATCAACAGCAAGCCTTCCACCTTTGACTCTCCATCAATTTGCCTCGTGGCAAAGCCTTCCAAGGTAAAATACGATATGAGTGATGATGATGATTGTGAAAGTAATAATTGTTGGAGTGATGATGCTGATGAGGAGTAAACACACTACTAGAAATGTGTTCATCAATGACGATTCAGTCGTGACGCTTACAAATTTCATCACAGAACAAGCGCTTTCTATGACGAAATTTCCAGCTTCGTCATAAGTAACAAGTGACGGAGCTTTGGCACGAAGAATAATGACAAAAACAAAAGAACCGTCATAAAACAACAAAACTAAATCATCATAGATCGTTTGGCTCGTGTACCACCTCGAGGACGTGGCATCGTGGTCCCACCAACAGGTCCCACCTCGAGGACGTGGCGATGTGGTCCCACCATTGGGTCCCAACCTCGAAGAAGTGGCGATGCGGTCCCACCTGCGGGTCTCAGCCTGAGGACGTGGCGGCGAAAAAGTGGGGCAGCGTGGCCCACACGGTCTAGGTGGACCTGCATCCTTCCGCCTCCCTTTTTTTGCCAAAAAATAGCGCACACAAGGAGATTCGAACCCGCGACCTGCTGCTAGACATGTTGGTGCGTTACCACTGGAGCACTCGCCGTTTTGTGATAAGGGCATGTATGTTTTTCTATTTGTAAACGTATAACATGATAATTGATGATTTTTTTCCTAAATTTTTCTAAAATCATTCTCTATCAATTTATTTTGTTGGTTTTGTCAATATATACATATGAAAAGTTTGAGCAATTTAAATTTTGAATTTCAAAAAAATGCAACTTCAGACAAGATTTTGGTTCCCCAAATGATTTCAGCTGAAAAAGTGATAAATACCAAAGTTGAAAAACTCATCAAGATCTACAACTTTTGTATTGTTCATTTCTTCATATGATAAAGTGGTAACGACATTGTTCACAAATGTGACACATCTCTCACGAGGTTTTATAAACTATATGAGACATGTGTAAGATTAGTGAACAATGTGTGCTAAGAATTTGTCAAATGAAAAAACAACCAAAATAAAAGTTGTATATATTCATGAGTTGAACAACTTTGGTACTCATCGCTTTTTATGTTGAAATCAATTTGGCTCTCAAATTTTGGTTCAAACTTGTCGTTTTTCAAAATTTCAAATTTGAAAGGTTCAAATTTTGTCAAATGACAAGATGACTAAAATAAAAGTTGTAGATATTAATTAGTTGAACAACTTTGGTATTCATCACTTTTTATGTTGAAATCATTTTGAGTCTCAAATTTTGGTTCGAACTTGTTGTTTTTCAAAAATTCCAATTTGAAAGGTTCAAATTTTGTCAAATGACAAGATGACTAAAATAAAAGTTGTAGATATTAATGAGTTGAACAACTTTGGTATTCATCACTTTTTATGTTGAAATCATTTTGGGTCTCAAATTTTGGTTCGAACTTGTCATTTTTTAAAATTTCAAATTTGAAAGGTTCCAATTTTGTCAAATGACAAGATGATCAAAATAAAAGTTATAGATCTTAATGAGTTGAACAACTTTTGTATTCATCACTTTTACATATGAAATCATTTAGGGTTTGAAAATTTGGTTTGAACTTATCAAATTTCAAATTTCAAAATTTAAAATGTGTAAAACATTGTCACATCCAAGTTTGATCAAACTTAAATGCTGAAGCATGATTTTAGAAATTTTTAGAAAAAAACCCATCACATTTGGAGTTAGTATGAGATAGAACAACTAGTTACAAAGTGTATCCACAGATTAAAAAGAGAAATCACACTGTTCTAGATGATCCTTACATGATCATAGTGAACAGTGTGATTTCTTTTTTTAATCTGTGGGTCAATTTTGTAAATAGTTTTTCTTCCTCGTACTAACTCCAAATCTGATGATTTTTTTTCCTAAATTTTCTAAAATCATTCTCTATCAATTTATTTTGTTTGTTTTGTCAATATATTCATATGAAAAGTTTGAACAATTTAAATTTTGAATTTAAAAAAATGCAACTTTCAGACAAGATTTTGGTACCCTAAATGATTTCAGCTAAAAAAGTGATAAATACCAAAGTTGAGTAACTCATCAAGATCTACAACTTTTGTATTGGTTATTTCTTAATAAGACAAAGTGGTAATGACATTGTTTAGAAATGTGACACATCTCTCATAAGGTTTTATAAACTATATGTGACATGTGTAAGATTAGTGAAAAATATGTGCTAAGAATTTGTCAAATGAACAAATAACCAAAATAAAAATTGTAGATATTCATGAGTTAAACAACTTTGGTATTCATCACTTTTTATGTTGAAATCAATTTGGGTCTCAAATTTTGGTTCCAACTTGTCATTTTTCAAAATTTCAAATTTGAAAGGTTCAAATTTTGTCAAATGAAGAAATGACCAAAATAAAATTTGTAGATATTCATGAGTTGAACAACTTTTATATTCATCACTTTTTATGTTGAAATCAATTTGGGTCTCAAATTTTGGTTCGAACTTGTCGTTTTTCAAAATTTTAAATTTGAAAGGTTCAAATTTTGTCAAATGACAAGATGACCAAAATAAAAGTTGTAGATAATAATGAGTTGAACAACTTTGGTATTCATCACTTTTTATGTTGAAATCATTTTGGGTCTCAAATTTTGGTTCGAACTTGTCATTTTTTTAAATTTAAAATTTGAAAGGTTTAAATTTTGTCAAATGATAAGATGACCAAAATAAAAGTTGTAGATCTTAATGACCTCTACAACTTTGATGTTTATCAAATTTTCATTTGAGATTATTTCGTGTCTCAAAATTATTTTAGTATTTTTGATTTTAATTTTTTAAAATTTAATTTTTTTCTCATTTTAAGGGTTCAATTTTGTAATTTTAAACTATTGTAGTTGTTTTAGTTATTGTATATGTAAATATATCTATAAAAAAATTATAAATTTTTGTACTGTATTATTTATTATTTACATGTGAATGATTCATTTTGATTTAGAATTTTTAAAAAAATTCAACTGTAGGGGCGGCTTATAACCTCAGCCGCCCCTACAGTGAAAATAAAAGATTGAGGGTCATTCCCCTCCCCTCCTTCCACTGCGTCGGCCCCGGAGGCGAATAGGGGCGACTAGGGTTTCAGCCCCCGGCGACACATCGCCGCTCGACTACACCAAACCATCAGCCGCCGCCTCCCTCACCCCACCTGACCATCGCGGTCGTGGCTGCCTGGCGCAACACACCACACCTAATCCCGGCCAGTGCGCTCCACTCCCACCCCATTGGAGCAGGTCGAGGCTAGGGTATGGCGCATGGAGGAGGCAGGCGGTAGCACCCCACCCTAGCCAAGCACTTGCCGTCCCACCGTCGCCCCCTCTGTCTTCTAGTCAGCTAGGGCTAGATCCGGCCAAAGCGCTGCGATTCTCACCGACAAGTGCAGAGATTCAGGTAGTGGAGTATCTATTCCGGCCACGGGCACGGCAGATCTGGCGGCGGCGCAACCCTGCTAATGCTCGTCCATGCGATGCGACTCGAGTCGTGGCGCCGACGACCTTCCTCCCGACGTCGCGCGCGTCTCGGTGAGGCAGGCCGTAGTGCTCATTCCAAAGTGGTCGATGCCCCTTGCCCGGCAACCACAAAAGTCTTGTTGCTTGCCTTTTCCCGCCTACCCCGGTCCATCTCACGCTATTGCTCCTTTCTATTGGTTCCTCTGCAGGGGCTATCTGTTGATGTGCTTGGGCTCGAGGATTTCTTACGCGCTGCCTATCTCTCGCACCTGTGTTACTTGTGGTGACGCCTCGCTTCAAAGTTACTTTGCTTTAGATTCGATAATATTAAAAACATGCTTTGTTCTGATGCAGAGCCAGACTGACAGAGTGGCGCTACACTGGGTGACGGGTGGCGCTACACTAGGTGACGGCAAGCACAGGCACATCAGGACGTATGTTGTAAAAAGGTACAGAAAACATGTGTAGTCCCTACATTCAGTTGCTATTTGCTATCCGATTTATTGAATACTTGAATTATATTGTGTTGGAAAAAGTGGGTGCAAAACGTTAGATTGCTCATCGGCCAATTGCGCATAATTTCTGACTGCATTAGATAAACATGATGGAAATAATTCTTGGTCGCAGCCAATATTCACTACGTGAAAATGGTTTCTAGCAACGAAGCAAATTTTTTGTAGGGGCGGCTGGTGATGGAGCCACCCCTACAGTGACGTGCTGAGAAGCCTAGAGACTAGCCGCCCCTACAAATAGAACAGCAGGGGTGGCTGGTAATACGAGCCGCCTCTACAAATAGGTCTAATTTATAGGGGCGACTCACTCACCAGCCACCCCCGGTGTAAGTATTTGTAGGGGCGGCTGGTGATTCAACCGCCCCTACAAATGCCCGACGCCCAAACCAAAATATCATCTGCCCTCCCCTCTCTCTCTCTCTCCGTCTCGACTCTTCCTTCCCCTCCCTCTCTCTCTCTCCCTTGTGCCGCACCCTCCCTCTCCTCCGAGCCCCTCCTCCATCTCTCCCCCACGCCGCCCCTCCCTCTCCCCCACGCGGTGACCCTCCCTCTCTAGCGGAGGCGCAAAGCGTCGCACCCCCCCTCCTCCAGCGCCGGCAGTCGTGCCAGATCCGAGGTGCATCGCGACATCGACATCGCCACAAAAGCCCATCTCACGCTCCCGCACCCTCTCCTCCTACCCCATTCCTTCCGCCTCCCTCCAGCGCCGCTCGCGGGAGCCCGCGTCTCCGCCCGCCTTGCCGCCTGCAGTAATCGCTCTGCACTTCGATCCCTTTGGTTTTCGCTAGTTTGTCCCTTCCGGGCATATGGGGTCTCCGATCCGGTGATCTGCTCTAGCCTCCAGAGTTGCAGCACGACTCTGGGTCGGTATTGGCCTCTTGGGGCCGTAGGAATCGGGCGGCTAGATCTGTATGCGAATCATATCGTGGGCATCCGACACTTCATCTCGCGTGCTTCACCAAAGTCGTCGTTGTCATCCCTCCGCATTTCACTAGGTGGAGATCCTCCATTCCAACCTAAGTCGATTTTTGTTTGTTTCCTTTTGTTTTGCTTGTTACGACGCCGCTAGGTTGCTAGTTGTGTTTCTCGCAGAACCATTTCCTCGTTGTCTATGATCCCTAGAATGCAAAATCTAGCCTTATTAATCTATTGCGGGTTTGGGTATTATATCAAGAAATTAGCAACAAAGCCTCCCGATTTTGTTCTCGTAATAATGTGATTCTGCTTTCAAGTGAATTCACTAGATTGGTCGACTATTGTCACTCACGTCGATTGGGATTGAAACGTGCTCACGGTAATTGTTGAATCAGAACCATTTGTTATGTAACTAAGTCATCATCTTTGGAATTTGCAGAATCCTCGATGGTCTGCGCAAGGGCATTAACCGACTCAAGAAGAGAACTCTCAACCCGATCCATTGTAAGTATTTTGGTGAACTCTTTGTTTGTTTGCTAGTTTCTTTAAATTGCATCCATATTCAATCTTCTTATCATGTGATTTTATTTCCACATATTCATCTTGGGTGCACCATCACAATATGGAATCTTTGGAATCTATTGCTCATGCTTAAAAACAAATCATAGTAAACATGCTTAGCCTGTTGGAATCTACATTATCTCCATCAAGTGATGCTTAAAACAAATCATTTTAAATGTAACTACGCGTTGTAATGCATATGCACATGTATCTAGGTTGCTTCAAAAGTACAACAGTCTTTGCTTTGCTTCTTGAGTTGGTTTTTTTTCTTTTGCGAGCTAGATGTCTAAAGGTGGGAGACAAGCCACTCCTCACACAGTATCAATATTTATGCGAGTAATATGACTTGCAAGATCTGAAACTATGCCATGTTTATAGTTTGGATAAGATCAGTTCCTTCCTGATTTGTATCTTGAGTATATGTGCACTTAAATGCCTGCAAATAGGAATCTCTAACATATAGGAATCTCTGAGTGTACTATATTTTAGCGACTTCAAGAACCTATTTTTAGTTGACATCATGCTTTTATATATTGTGGTGGGAGGCCCTTGCCCTTTTATTAATCGTAATATCTCATTAATCACCTGAAATCATTGCCGGAAGGTTCTAGTGCACTAGGTCTTCCTGTTGCAGCTGGAGCCTACCTATATACACTATTTTTTGTAAGTTCTGATTTTCTCATAATTATGGTAATGCACATGTTGATGCAATGTAAAACACATCTCCCATGAAATTTGGAATGCTAGTTTAATTTCTATGCACTCAATTTTTCTTGGTGAGCTCTTTTTCTTCTGAGATCACAGAATAGGCATGGTGCTCTTGCGGTCAAGTGGACTACAACACAATGTTTGCATCTGCATTGGACATTAGCTGTAGTAATAATATTAATAAATTATGCAACCATCCGAAGGCTCTAAACGACATCAGTACCTAAAGGAGGTCCATTGCTCCCAATGCATGAGGGAATAAATATACTGTGAGGGTGATATCTTCTAACTACTGTTTATCTTTGACATTCTTCATACTTGTGCAGCCAATGTTGTATGTTCAGGTGCTCCTCTAGGTTCAACTATGATCCCAATGGTTCTACCAGATGGCCGTCTTGTATACATGTAAGTATTTCTTCTATCCTAAGTATTATTCTATAAAGCTTATACAGCATACATTACATTACATTGATTTGCTAGCGTATGCACAACACCGCTACATCTGCTCCCCAATGTTGTCGTTGTAAACCAGGTTGGTGGGAGTCCATTGATAAACATATGGTGGTTTGTCGTTAATACATCATTTACGGAGAAGAAATGGTTTGATCAATGTGTGCTTATAACATAAAGTCATAAAGTTATCCGTAGTATGGCGAGGGATGTAAAAAGTGTGGCACACCTACCAAATGCCTTGTCTCTCATTAAAACACATGTAATTTATTTAGTATCCGTGGCTCTTAAATTTGACAAGAGGCAGACCTAGAGAATCTAGGTGAAAAGAGTATCTCTGTTGTAGAAGTAGTTTTTGTGAAATTTTCTTTGGTCCTTGCATCATTTTTTCTTCGTCTCATCTTAGATCTTAAGAGCAGTTCTATGAACCAACATTGCGTTGATATTACCCTGTTGATTCCTTCATATTTTCCTTGGTCTTTGGTAGACCACAGCCCTCTGAGGCAGCAGCTGTGCCTATGACTTCGCCTCCGCCATAGAAAGGGGGTCGTCATAATGGTGACGGCCGGTGGTGGTGGTGGATCCACTCTGGTAGAAGGCGTCGGAGGGAGATGAAAGTGGTAGTAGTAACAACAACGACCCATGAGGGTCGGCACCGTCCCTATTGATGTTTGTAGTGTCACCGTTAGCGCTTAGAAATTAGAACCTAATATACATTTAGAGTATCTCTCTCACACCAAGATTACAACCATGCAGGGCTACCAACTAATCTTTGAAACCGTACTTTCTAGTAGTTATTTTCGCCGTGCATCTCGTATCAGAATAACACTTGTAAATTGTCGGGATGCTTGATTTGAATTATATATATATATATGTTTTGGTCGAATTTGAATTGTAAATTTGATTTTTTTAGCGAAAAATGTCTCTTGTAGAGGCGGTTGGTCTTGTAGCCGCCTACAAATCGATTTGAGAGACAGTGGTGTTATCAGTGCCCTTTATAATCGATTTGTAGCGGCTACAAGACTAACCCCTTATTAAATCGATTGTAGGCGGCTAGTAACACCAACCGCCCCTACAAATATATGATTTGTAGCCACCCTTTTATAGGGGCGGTTGGCTGAGCCGCCTCTACAAACGATCTGTAGCCGCCCCTAAAAAGTGTTTTTCACGTAGTGATTTCTTATATTGGATAAATTTCATTTTTGTTGCATCTCACCAATCTTGTGGAAATTTAAATATTTGTGATACAGAATCATTGTACGCATGTGTCTATAATAGTTTATAAATAACAAGTAAATCTACTACTACTAGTACCTATATATTTTACTAATGTATTAAATATTTAGCTGAGCCATAGCTCAAGCACTAGTTATGTAGTTTTGATTAGTTTTGATGTTCTGAAGCATTGCACACATATATGTGATTCTGCATGTCACACTATCCTGCATGTTTACTTGTTTTTCAGTACATCAGCTAGTTTGTTCCTTATGCACATGTCCTTATGTGTTCTTGTGCTATTATAATAAGACTTAGAGAACATGGACCTAGTATCTAAAGAAATTTGTTTAGTCGGATAACAATCCGTTTTCTTGCTATTGCCAAGAGAATTGACAATTCTACTTATTGAGGCTCATATGTGCAGTGGAGGAAGCAAGCATGGCTTGAGCAACAGCATGGACATGGAGACCCTGTCGAAAAATTGAGAATGGGTCAGTTCCCTTTCTATTTGATTGTTGTTTTCTATTCGATCAATGTGAACCTGCACACTTAATCCTCTGTTCTGCCCCTTTTCAGTACTTTATTATATTTGCCTGAAACCTTAACTATTGATTTTGATTTAGAATCATTGTCTAAATGTGCCTGAAACCTTAACTATTGATGCTGAGGAAAAGCTGGCGAGGACACAAAAGGAGATGGAGGAGTACTAAGAAGCTGACTGAGATAAGCAACAAGGCAATGGAGGAGAACAATGTCTTTGCTCAAGCGTATCTTGGCCATCAACAATGCTTCTTCGACATTTGCCTTTGCCAGAGTCTTTGGTTCATTAAGCAAGGGATCTGCTTTGGTGATTTTGTTTATGTAGTAACTTATGTTCTTTGGTGGTTGGCAACTTTTATTATTTCTGTGATGTTAATGTGAACTCGAGATGAAACTAGTAGTTCAAATGTGATGTCTAGTGAGTTATGTGAACCGAGTTTAGAATTGTTGATTAAGTTGTTGGTCATTGGAATCTTTGGATCTATTAATTTATGGAAGCTTTTGGTCATTCCAGTATTATTTGCATTACGTAATGAAATCGGCATGTGCACTTGTGATGAATTATCCGATCTTTCTGTGACGATTTGGTAATTGATTCGTGACGAATTTCTATTTACTTGATGGACGAAAATGAGAACCTATCACAGCAAAGCCTTGTGGCCCAATAAAAATTAGACACGTGGACCATCCACATCATTGGCCACATCACCGCCACGTGGTCGGACACGTCCACCGCAATGTGGACGCCGCCACGTGGACAAGACACGTCACCGCCAACGTGGCAGACGTCGTCTGGCCGCCGCCTAACAGACGGCAAGTCATGACGAAAAAGGGGCTATATCAATGACGAAAATAGATCGTCATAGAAAGAATACACTTCTATGACGACGACCATTTTGTCATAGAACAAATGCACATCTATGACAAAAATATGGACGCGCCACGTGGACAAGACACGTCACCTGCAATGTGGACGCGCCACGTGGACAAGACACGTCAGCTGCCAGCGTGGCAGACGTCGTCTGGCCGCCTAACAGACGGCAAGTCATGACGAAAAAGGGGCTATATCAATGATGAAAATAGATCATCATAGAAAGAATACACTTCTATGACGACGGCCATTTCGTCATAGAACAAATGCACATCTATGACGAAAATAGACGTTTCATCACGGTAGGTAAAATATGACGCGCATTCAATGACGAATACCATATCGTCACAAATTCGTCATAAAATAATATATGTGATGATTTTTGAGTCTTTAGTGATGAAAGAAGAGCATCATTGATGTACACATCCCTAGTAGTGACAAAGGAGGAGCTCATGGACATATGTGAGCAAGTATATACTTGCTTTGAGATGAAGAGAAAGGAGTGCAAAGAATTACGCAAAAAGGTTAAATCTCTTGAGCAATCCTTTGATGAGCTCAATGCCACTCATGAGAAGCTAATGAAAGCCCATGAGAAACTTAGCAAAGCTCACTCAAAGCTTGAAAAAGCTCACTCCTCTCTCCTCGAGCAAGTCAAGAAGGAGAAAGCCAAGAAGGAGTAAGTGATTATGTCATGTGATGTGGGACTAACATGTGTTATTCTTGATGAATCCTTTTATAAGCCCATTGTTGTTGCTCCCACTAACCCTTATTATAGCACTACTACTTCCACTTCACCTTTGAGTGATGGTTTCACTTGTGAAGCCTCACTAATGGTGGAAAATGAGACCCTCAAGAAGGAGGTCAATGAGCTCACTCTCACCTTAGGCAAAGCCTATGGTGGTGAGGACCGCTTGCTTATGTGCTTGGGTAGCCAAAGAGCATCTCTCTACAAAGAGGGATTGTGCTATACCCCTAAGAAAGGCAAGGTGACCTTTGCTGCTCATACGACTAGTTTTGTGAAGAACAATGGTCGGTTTTGTACTAGTTGCAAGCAAGTTGGTCACAAAGAGCATGATTGCAAGAACAAGAAATCACATGCTAATGTATCCTCAATTAAGTTTGATTCTTGTTATTTGCTTACCAACGGTGCCAATAGTGTGAAGGCTAAGTTTGTTGGTACATCCATGTTGAGCCCAAAGAAGGAGGCTATTTGGATACCAAAGAGTTTAGTGACTAACCTTCAAGGACACAAGTAAGTTTAGATACCTAAAAAAATTAATCTTTTTTGTAGGTCAATTACAAAACCGAAGGAAGGCATTGGGTGCTTGATAGTGGATGCACACAACACATGACCGGTGATTCAAGAATATTCAATTCAATCAACACAAATGATAGCAATGGGGTTGATAGTATAACATTTGGTGATAATAGTAAAGGCAAGGTCAAAGGGCTTGATAAGATTGCAATATCCAATGATTTGAGCATTTCCAATGTGCTACTAGTAGAGAGCTTGAACTTCAACCTATTATCGGTGTTAAGCATTGCAATTTGCACTTGCATTTCATGAGCACAAGCATCATCCAAGCATTCATGAACATGAGCATATGAAATATCATCTCATTTTTATACTTTGTCACATGAAATGTTGATTCATATATATACGCTAATGCTCACATATGCTAGGATTTGCATGTGACCAATGTATAAAATGTTTGTGGGACCTTAAGAGTACCTTAAACATGTTTATAATGTCATATGGAACAACTTTGGTATTAATGACTTGGACCAAGTTGGCCTCTAAGTCATGGTTATAGTGTAAGTTATCATTTTCATGTTGCATGATTGACCTAAGTTGAACTATACTCTAGAGACTTTTTATGGTAGTGCACCCTTAATAAGAGTTGTATTACTTGACTAGAGCAACAACTTTTATTTTTGGGTCAAGACCTAATTCGGTGCATAGCATGCTCAAAAATAGCTCACAAGTAGCTAGAAATGTTGTTTTGAAGTCTTGAAAATTTTTCTAAGTCTAAACTGCGTTTACAGTTTCAAGTGCTGCACTTTGGGATGATATTACTCGTGAACCATTAATATTTAGGCCAAAGTCCTTTTAGCAATGTTGTAGATCTCGTGTAGCTCTACAATTCTTGTTAAAGAAGTTTTTACATTGGACCAACAGTTTAGGAGTTACGGTCGCTTAAAGTAGCTCTGTCAGTCACGTTCATCGCCTCTGATAGCCGCGTCCACGCCGCAGTCAGTGGCCGACCGGGGTAGGCCAGACGTACCGCGTGGCGACCGTACATCGGCATCGGCCAGGCCAGTCTGGCCAGCGCGGAGGGTTATGTCGCGCACCTACGCTGCTCGCTTCCTTCACTCTCGTGCCTCGCTTCGCTCTCGCCCGCGCTAGAGCAAAGCGCAGCATTGCGCCACCGCGCCATCACCGTCGCTCCGTCATGCTCGCTCGCTGTCATCGCCGCACCATTTCCCAATTGGTTGTGCCAACAGCTCCACCATTGTCACCTCTTCCACCCCGACTAGCTTGCCCCTCTTGCCGACCCAGGGTAAGGACGCATTTTGCTTCGCCGCCCACGCGCCATCATCGGAGTGCCGTCGAGCTCCATGCTCGCAGTGGCCCAGCCATTCCACTGCCTCGCATGCATCCATCTCCTTTGGTCCAGCACCCCGCTAGTGTCTAGTAGCGTAGGTCGAAGAGAGGGTTCACCGCTCCGCGCACGGCCGCCATTACCGTCGTGGCACTAGAGCTCGTCGTCGTCGAGCTAATCGACCGTGACCCTCTATACTCTCGCACCTTCAGTAGGGTAACCCTAGGTCTAGCTAATGGCATGATGGATACCTCTCTCCAGTTGCCATCTCACCAGAACTAGGAGAGCACCGCCGTGCTCCGTGCGCCGCCGCGTGGGCATGTACGCGGTCAGAGCTCGTCGTCACATCACCGGAACCCTAGCCACCTAGGTTAGCTCCGATAGGTTGCTACGAAGCTATAGAGCACCTCACCGGAGCATATGGTGGCTGAAGGACACCGGCGTACCGCCACGCAACCACCGCCGTCTGCCATTACCGTTGGCGAGCTACATCTAGTGAGCTTCCAGGCTAGCTGAGCACACCTATCGACGCGGCTTGATGATACGAGCACGTAGGTGTTGTCATCGTCACTGGTGAGATATCGCTGGTTGGAGCACCTCCTCTGCTTCTATGTGTCTGACGGGTGGGTCCCCGTTGACCGCGGGCCTCGGCTGTCAATGTGTATAGAATTGATTTTATGATTTATTTCACAGATTTGAATGCATGTTTCAAAAATTCATATCTCAAGCTAGGAGTGTCCAATTTTGGTGAACCAAATTTTGTTAGTTTCATCTTAAAGTGTAGTATTGGATTAAAATATGATATGCACAGTTTATGGTATTTATCTGGGAGAACAAAATGTAGCTAGCTAAATTCTTTTTAAATGATTTCTGTCTTGTAAATTACATAACTTGAGCTAGAAAAGTGATAAAATTGTGATTCCAATTTTTCTGGTCTTATGTTGGCATGCTCTAGCTAGGAAAAATATTAAACTTATAGTAAACATACTTTTAATATGGTCTTCATATTTAATCCAAATTAATTGCTAGTTTCTAGTTAAATTAATTGAGGTAAAAATACATAACATATGATCATGCAAATTTTTACACAATATTCTTATGCTTGGAGGAATGTAAGAAAATATTAAATCTGTTGTTTGACACTTTTCACTATGCTAAATTATTTTTGCTAAAATCAGCCTATGTAACTTGTCTTTTTTGTAGATGTAGTTGTACTTATTCAAATGGCATGAAATTTATAAAGTGGACTATTGGAGTCATTTCTAGGCTACTACAATTTTATCAGAATTTATTAAGCACTTGAATTATTTATCCTTTAAATTACCCTATTATTTAAGGAAAATAATAAATGGATATAAATAAGTTTGTTATATTTGACCATGATATTTTCTATGGTGCTTGTGATGCATATGATCTGTTGATGTTATTAGTTAGGCTTAAAAGCAATTGGTTGCACGCAACTAGTTAATTATTGCTTTATAATTCAACTAGATGGATGCATGTATAGTTTCGGTTGAGTTGATAATTTCATGGTGATAATGGTATTTTCTATAAAACTTGTTAATAAAAAAATTGTATATAACTTACTTATATACCTTGTGTTAAATTTTCATAGTCACAGACCTTATGGTTTAAGAATTATGGTTGTTAAAAGTCTGTTGCCAAGAATGCTTGCTCTCTGGATAGATCTGAGAGATTGATTTGTTTGACCTAGATAACTATTGAATCACATTACAATGATTAAAAGAAAGTTGTAGGCAATTTCATAAGCTTTCCATAATATCCACAAACATATTATTTTGATGTGTACAACTCTAGTTATGGTCAAAACAATTGGCTGCTGTCTTGTAGTCTAGAAAATAATTTACAGAAGTGTTTGCTTAAGTAGTAGAGAAGAGATATGCGCCTACTCAATAAAATAAGATGAAACTTGTTATTACTTTAATGCAATGCTGTTGAAAACACTTATGAAGATGCATGCATCACATCATATCATATTATACATGTCATCATATATGCATTCGTGATATCTTATTACATGCTCATGCATATAGGATCATCCGAAGAGATAACTCTCCTAGAGTTCAATGAAGAAGAGGAGGAGGATCAGCAGGAGACGCCTCAGGTCGCATCTCCAGGAGAAGAGGAGCAAACTCTCAAAGATCTCCCTGAGTGCCTGGATCACCAGCCGACCTCTTTTCTCAATGGCAAGCCCCGAAGCATTCTAAGTCTTTCATGTTTTACAAAATATTACTTGAGTCCTTTATGTTTGATGCTTTAGGTTATAAGAGTTGATTGGAAACACTTGATGTATAGAACTACCTTGTCTAGTTACATATACCTTTAACCCTGTGTAGGTCTAGGATCAAATCTATGCATAGCCATGCTTAGACTGATAGAAGTCGGGTGATTTTCTGTCACCTACGAGATATAGGTAGATACCAAAGCACGGTTGACTATATTTGCTATCGTGTAAAAGAACCATAGGGTAATGTAAATGGAGGCCGGGCGGAGTCTATAAGTAGGTTGACTCATGTGATTTCGTCTGTGCCGATTAAGGACCATATCATTGTTGGCACTTCTGACAAGAGTAAACGCATGCCTATCACTTAGCTGGCCGGATAACTCGTTTCGACCGCAAAGCCGAGTAGCTCAACTCAGGCCGGGTCCTATTCTATAAAAGTGCGCACTCTAGATGGTAGTAAGAATGTGCGGGGAGGTAGACATGAGCCCAAGGGCAGGCCAGGCCTAGACGTCCTGGCAGCTGGTTGTCCCTGATTGTGCGGCGCTGGGTGAACCCGTGAAATGTGGACTTGAGTTGTACCAAAGGTGACCTAAGGTGACCATTGATCTGGTCTGACTAGGTTTGTGTTAGGAATAAATTCCCAGCTGGTTGAAATCGATTCGAATCGCCGTCTCTCCTGGACAGTGAGAAACTTGGCTAGCCCCAACATCGTAGTAATTGTGTTATGGAACATGATGGTTTGGATAAACATGGAATTACTACACCGGCTATGGATACTATTGTATGCTGCTAAATGATATACTACATGTTTGGCACAGGTTAGTTGCTAATCTAGAGATGAATAGCTATAATTAACTTGATGACCGAATTATAATTGTACAACCGAATCAATCGCTTTTTATGCAAAATATTGTCAAGCTATCTCCACTTATAAGGCCTTGCATGATCCTTGGAGTTACATTATTTTTGGTTTATGACATGTAAGTCTAGCTGAGTACCTTCTTGTACTCAGGGTTTTATTCTCATTGTTGTAGATAGTACAGTTTATTATGGCTATTGCAAGAACTGTTTCTGTCCCGCCGTGGATGAGGAGTGAGCCCTGGATAGGCACCTCTTATTAATCCTTCTTATATGCTTTTGTGGGAGTTCGATCATGAACTGGCACTATGTATTTGAACTATGATGGCAGATGTTAGTTTCAAACTTAAATTTGCTTTCGCTACTATTTACTGAACTTGGTTTGTAATAACCTTAATTCATACTCTGATGAATGAACCGTATTTGTGAACCTTATGTAACATGTGACATGTATGTTGAATCATGTACGATCTTGGTTGTATGTTGATGGTTAATCGAGACCCGTCGTGGTACTTGACGGACTACCGGGTTTATATGGGCTCAAGTATGACAGTACGACCGCTTGCGGGCTGCCATTGTACTTGTGCTCTTATAAATTGGTCGGTTCTGTGACAGCCGGTAGCACAACTTTGTGATCTTGGTTTCAAGTGCATATTTGGTGTAGATGATGTAGAGATCATAAGTGTAGATGACTCTAACTTAATATTCAAAGGATTTAGATATGAGAATCTATATTTAGTTGA
The DNA here is from genome assembly GCA_904845875.1 of Miscanthus lutarioriparius. Lineage (NCBI taxonomy): Eukaryota > Viridiplantae > Streptophyta > Magnoliopsida > Poales > Poaceae > Miscanthus > Miscanthus lutarioriparius. The sequence goes on along the minus strand of CAJGYO010000006.1, from coordinate 31,123,102 downwards.
TTTTAATGCTAGAGAAGCTCAATTGTCAAATTGTTTGCTCGCTAAGTCTAGCATGGGTTGGTTATGGAATAGAAGGCTTGGTCATGTTGGAATGAAACAATTGAACAAGTTGATTAAACATGACTTAGTAAGGGGCTTCAAATATGTCACATTTGAGAAAGATAAGCTATGTAGTGCATGTCAAGCTAGAAAACAAGTTGGTAACACACATCCTAATAAGAGCATGATGAGTACATCTAAGGCATTTGAGTTGTTACACATGAACTTGTTTGGACCAACCACATACACTAGCATTGGTGAAAACAAATATGAATTTGTGATTATGGATGATCTTACTAGATACACTTGGATGTTCTTACTTGTTGATAAGAGTTATGTGTTTGCAACCTTCAGACATTCATCAAGAGAATACATAATGAGTTTGAAACAACCATAAAAAAAGTGAGAAGTGGCAATGGTAATGAGTTCAAGAACATAAGAATTGATGAGTTGTTTGATAAGTTTGGAATTAGACATCAATTCTTGGTCAAGTACACTCCACAATCAAATTGCCTAGTTGAGAGGAAGAATAGAAATTTGATTGACATGGAAAGGTCAATGTTGAGTGAATACAATGTTAGTCATTCCTCTTGGGATGAAGCAATCAACACGGCTTGCTACTATAGCAATCGACTCTATTGTCACCCAATAATGGAGAAGACACCATATGAGCTCTTGAATAGAAGAAAGCCCAATATTGCATATTTTTGGGTTTTTGGTTGCAAATGCTATATATTGAAGAAAGACACTAGATTGAGCAAGTTTGAGAAGAAATGTGATGAAGGTTTCTTGCTTGGTTACTCCACTACTAGCAAGGCTTATAGAGTTTCAAATTTGGCTTGTGGTACTCTTGTGGAGGTTCATGATATGTAATTTGATGAAACAAATGGTTTTAAGAGGAAGATGAGAATCTAGATGATGTAAGAGGCACTCAATTGGTCAATGCAAAGAAGAACATGACCATTGGTGAAATAAGGCCTAGAGAAGTGATTGATGTTAAAGATGACAAAATTAAGTGCTCTCTAACTCAAATGTGCAAGCTAGTAGTTCTCATGATCAAAGTCAAGCTAGTACAAGTGATGACAAAGTACAAGATCAACAACAAGTGGCTAGTTCAACATCTCAACAAAATGATCAGTCAAGTGCAAGCAATCAAGTTCAAGTGCTCCAACCAACAAATGTTGCAAGAGATCATCCTTTGGACTTCATAATTGATGATATCTCAAGAGGTGTACAAACAAGATCAAGATTGACATTATTTTATGAGCATTTCTCATTTGTGTCATCCATTGAACTAAAAAAGATAGATGAAGCTTTGTTGGATGTTGATTGGGTCACTGCTATGCATGAAGAGCTAAACAACTTTACAAGAAATCAAGTATGAAAATTAGTTGAGAGGCCTAAGGATTATAATGTGATTGGAACTAAGTGGGTTTTTCAAAACAAGCAAGATTAAGATGGGATAGTAGTAAGGAATAAAGCAAGATTAGTGGCTCAAGGTTGCAAGAGTGAAAGCAATTAGGATTTTGTTAGCCTATGCTTGTGCCCACAACATCAAGTTGTACCAAATGGATGTGAAGAGTGCATTTCTCAAGGGGTACATCAATGAGCTAGTCTATGTTGAACAACCACCCAGTTTTGAAGATGAGAAGAAACCAACCATGTCAACAAGTTGAGAAAGGCTTTGTATGGATTGAAGCAAACACCAAGAGCATGGTATGAGAGATTGAGGAATTTTCTACTCTCTAAGGGATTTATAGTGGGCAAGGTTGACACCACTCTCTTCATCAAGAAGATTGGAAATGATTTGTTTGTGTTACAAATCTATGTTGATGACATTATCTTTAGATCAATCAATCAAGATTTTTGTGAGGAGTTTGGAAAATGATGGCAAGTGAGTTTGAGATGTCTATGATTGGAGAGCTTAGTTACTTCCTTGGTCTTCAAATCAAGCAAATGAAGAATGACACATTTGTGAGCCAAGGCAAGTATATCAAAGATATGCTCAAGAAGTTTGGCATAGATAAGAGCAAAGCTATTAGTACACCAATGGAGACTAGTGGAAGCTTGGATAGTGATGCTAGTGGTAACACGGTGGATCAAAAGATGTATCGGTCTATGATTGAAAGCGTACTCTATGTGACCGCATCAAGGCCGGATGTGATGTTTAGTGTATGCATGTATGCTAGATTTCAAGCCTCACCAAGAGAAAGTCATTTGAAGGCAACAAAGAGAATATTGAGATATTTGAAGTATACACAAAATATTGGATTGTGGTATCCCAAAGGAGCTAGATTTGAATTGATTGGATACTCGGACTCCGATTATGTGGGATGTAAAGTTGAGAGAAAGAGCACATCGGGCACATGTCAATTATTAGGAAGATTACTTGTGTCTTGGTCATCAAAGAAATAAAATAGTGTAGCACTTTCAACCGTCGAAGCAGAGTACATTTCAGCCGGTAGTTGTTGTGCTCAATTACTTTGGATGAAGGCTACTTTAAGTGACTTTGAAATCAAATTCAAACAAGTGCCATTGCTATGTGACAATGAGAGTGCCATAAAGCTCACTAACAACCCGGTTCAACATTCAAGAACAAAGCACATAGATGTCCGTCATCATTTCATTAGAGATCACCAATAAAAAGGGGACATTTGCATTGTGTCGGTGCAGAAAGTGACCAACACGTAAATATTTATAGTTTTGCCGTACGTTGTGATCGGAGGTGGCCTAGCACTCAATGACACATGGTTTATACTGGTTCAGGCAACGTGCCCTACGTCCAGTTTGAGTCGGTCGGTGACTTTATTCTTGAGCCTAGGTGCTCGAAGTTTGCAGTGGGGTTACAAACGAGAAGGAGAAAGATGGGGGGTACAAGAGGTCCGATCGGACTCCAGCCGGAAGGGCCGAGAGTGACGGGAGCCCGCTATGAGCTAAGTGTTTGAGCATGTGCTTGTGGTTTGAACCTGGTGGTTCTGCTGTTGTGTACTAGTGAACTTGATCGATCTGATAAATCTATCTATTGGAAGAGAGCACATCCCCTTTTATAGATGAAGGGGATGGCCTTACAAGTGAGAGGGAAGGAGTATGTTTGCTGCTAAGTCTTGCTTCCCACGTCGGCGGGTACAAGATGATGGTAGGCGCCCACAACACTGTTGGATGTCAGATGCACGTAGGAGGTTGTGTTGTCTTCTTCGGGTATGGCAAACATCGACGCCTGCCACACTGTTGATACCTGGAGGCATGCAAGGGGTTTTACCATGTTCGCCTGGTACGGTAAATGCCGGTGCCCATAATACTGTAGCGGAAAATGTCGACGTCCACAACACTGCTTGGGTTCTATCATGCCAGGGAGGTCGCAGAGTACTGTTTCTATAGGTGTACAGGGTACGGTCCTCGGTATTGTGGTTTGACTCATGCGCCTTGCCTTACTTTCTTCGTCCATTTCCTAGTCCTTACTGAGCGGGCGTCCCCGGTCGGTTGGTTCCAGTCGGCTTCGATCGCGCAAGTCGGAGAAGAGTAGTGAGCAGGGGTCTGGCGTATCCCTAGTCAAAGACACGGGTCAGAGTCAGAAGCGGTGTTTTGGCCAGGCCCTCCGGTCGGAGAGGCCATCTGGAGGTGGGCTGGAGACTGAAGTGAGCGCTCCGGTCGGAGATATGGGCCGGAGTCAGAAATGGGCGCCGTTCCTCCTCGGCTAGGCCTTCCGGTCGGTGATTGAATCGCCCTTCTGGCCTGTCGTTTAGGTACTTGGGCCGGCCCATGAGTTGCGCGTTATTTGCAACATTGCCTGCTGGGCCAAGCCTTGTTGGGAAGCCGGTCCGTGAGGGACCCCAGGTTTATGAACCCGACACATTGAGAGTGTGGGCACCGCAACTTGCTGATATTTTTACCAAGACACCTGATGAGAAGAGGTTTTGCAAGCTAAGGAATGAATTAAACATACTTGACTTCTCAAATATGTGTTGATGTACCCCCATTATATGATATGCCTCTCCTTCGAGCAAAGCAAGGTAAAATTGTTTGACATGTCATTCATCCTTTGCTAAGGACTTGTTTAGTGCATCTAGTCATTCCTCACATGTCTTAGGCTCATTCAAGACAAATCAAATGAATTTGATGCTTGTATGGTACCACTATTGTTTGTATGCTTGAAATGATCTAGTGGTAGCATATGACATGTTTGTGGGCTTGTGAACCTAGTGTTTAATTTAGAAAATGAACTATAAGTGTTTAACTCAACATGGTCAAGATAACCCTTGAAATGAGGTATGAAGAAGCTTGCCTTTGGATCAAACCGAGTTAAATATCTTTTACAAATGATCTAGATTGAACCAAATTGGGAAAATGATCCTCACATAACATGGTTTCACCCGTAACCTATCTAAAATTTGAGCTCACCTTTTGTGGTATTTGATGTCAAAGGGGGAGAGTCATAAAGATAGTAAGATAGGGGAGCAAACAAATGAAATGACTTTGTAAGGGAATCAATTAAAATTTGAAGCACACAAGTAGGTGGAGCAAGCTCATAGACTTGTATGTTGCATTTGTATGTGCATTACATATGTTTGCTTACATGGCACAACTTTTTAAATTCAAATATCCATGCTTGTGTGGTGTATGTTAGATTGTAGAAAATGATTGATGCAATGAAAACTAGCATGCATAAGATAGCTAGATATACCTTGATTTTGATTTTAAAAGTGGTACTAGAGCCTTGTTTCTAATGTTGATCTCACGAGGTATCTAGTGGTTGTAGTTTTTCAAGTGATATCTAGCAAATCATGGTGCTAAGGATGGTGTTCAAATGGCAACTCCGATTGGTATCATGCTTCAAAGGTCCATTCTTTACACCTTAGCATCATTTGGTGCCATTACTTCCCCACACTTCCTAATACATGTATATGTGCAAGCTTTCAAATCCAAACTCTTAGCACATATGTAGGGGAAGCTAATGCTACCAATTCGGATTTATGAAACTTGTCCATACCCTTTACACATGGTAAAATGCTTGGGCAAGCAACATGAATCCAAAAATCTTTTATTGGATATCTTTGTGAAGGGTTGTCATCAATTACCAAAAAGAGGGAGATTGAAAGCCCTAGTTTGATTTTGGATAATTGATAAAACCGTAGGACTAACCTTTGATCTAAGTGTGTGAATTAGATGAGGTAGTCCAATCCAAGTGTTGGAGCTCGATGATGGTCATGGAGAGGGTGATGGCCACAAATGAGATGATCAAGTGCTCCAACTTGAAAAAGAAGAAAGAGAAACAAAAACCAAGGAGATCAAGGCAAAAATATAAGATATGTTTTTTTTGCACTTAAGACACCATAGAGGGTGTAAGTGCGTTTATGATCGATAGCCATACTATAAAGAGGGAAAATCTTTGGCTAAGCTGTTATCGAGTGCCACTAGGTGACATAATTCTTGCATATGCATTTAGGAACCTAGTGTGCTAATTTTGACCCATGTAAAATGCTTTGAAAAATGCTAACACACGTGCACACAAGTTCTACACCTTGTGGTTAGTATATTGGAAGCAAGGGCGAAGTGGTTGTGGTCTTAGAAAAAGAAAAGGAGGAGAAGGCACGCGACCGGACTCTGGCGCTGGGGTGACCGGACTCACCCCGAGTGCATCCGGTCAATTTTAGCCATGGAGGCGCTACGTTGGCCGAAGGCGATGAAAAGCGACCCGACGCTGGCCTCGGATGCGCGCGGTGCGTCCGGTCATGTGGTGCAGTGAAGGCGTGGCGCGGCTTGGCGATCGGACACTGGCGGCAATGCGCGACCGGACGCGCAGGGCCTGCGTCAGGTCGTGGTTGACGTACGCTGGCGTCAGCCTCGCGGGGGCGTGCAGCAGAGCAAAGTGCCGATCGGACTCAGGGACGCGTCCGATCACTTGTGACCTGACACGTTCGGTCATAAAAAATCGGCTCTGAAACCTTTCTGTTCGCGATCTGAAGCTCGGTGGTTTAGGGTTCGATCGTTCCAGCATTGAGTCCGGTCGTTACTTAACGTTTCACATGACTGAGAGATGACCGTTGAGATTAAACGCGTAGAATTCAAAGGCATGACACGTGGATGGCCAGGGCCGATCGGACGTAGCCGACCGGACGCTGAGGTGCGTCCGGTCAGGCGAGTCCGATCGCGCCTACGCAGGACTAATGGCTCTATTTCGTGAGGCTGTCTATAAATAGTGTTTGGCCGGTTTAGGGCTGACTCTCTTGGCACTTTGACATTCTTGACATCCTTGTGAGCCTAAGCAAACACCTCGCACTCATATTCATCATTTATTCATCATCATAATAAGGTTGGAAGTGATTCAATGTGTATTTTCTTGAGTGATTCCATCTAGTGCACTTGGGGATCATTGTGGCTGCGGATTTCTTGTTTCTCTTGGTGGTTGCCGCCACCTAGATGGATTAGAGCAGCGGAGGAGCATCGGCATGAGTTGGTGATTATTCGTGTCCGTCTCCCGATGATTGTGTGGGGTCTTGTGCCTTCCCCGGCGGAGCGTCAAATGCAACTCTAGTAAATTGCTCGTGTCATTGAGTTACCCCACTTGTGAGTAGGTTCTTGCAGCGCCATTTGTTGGCTAGGTGTGTGATACCTATTAGCCGCCAAACCACCAAGTGTTGGTCGACATAATAGGGACTAGCATGTCGGCAAGCACGTGAACCTCGAGAGAAAAATCTTGTGCCCCTTGTATGATTGGATTTCTCCTAGTGATTGGATTGCCTTCATATTGTGATTGGTTCATTCCTCGGCACGGCGGTATAATCACCCTATTCACTCCCTTATATTTCTTGCAAATTAGTTGCCAAACTCTTTAGTGTAGTTAGTCTTTTAGAGTTTGTTGGTTTGGTTAGTGTGGCTCTTTAGTTAGTCTTTGAGAGCACACTAGCTTAGTGAATAGTGACTTAGCTTTTTGTGTGTGCCTAGTGATCATAGCAACTAGAATTGTCGGGATAGGTGGCTTGCAACCCTTATAGAGTTAGAGCAGAATTGCATTACACTATTTATTATACTAATCAATTGTTCTAATGCTTTGTAGAGTTTTTAAATAGGCTATTCACTCATTCTAACTATATTAGGATCTTTCAGAGGCGAAAAGATGAGCTAGCTCTTGTATCTTATCTTCTTTGTAAGACGTGAAATATATTACTATCTTGTTTATTCAAATGTGTTGCCCAGTCTAAGTGTTACTATTCCTTTGTTGTAGTAACCAGGATGTCACGCACGCTCCATTGCGCGCGGAAGGATGGCGCGGTGAAGTCAACTAGGTTGGTGCGTGCATTGAAATGTGCAGCTAAAGTATGTTTGCAGCATTTACAGAAGGAAACAATATAATTTTGAGTTTTCTGGCCACATAAAGCATGAAAGGATGAGATTTTAGCTCGAATTTCTTTTTGCCAATCTAGCTAGAAAAATATATAAAATTACATGATACCAAGAGCAAAGGTCAAACATTTCTTAAGCTGTCACATTAAAATTATCAATAAATTCTTTACAGGATTCTGGTTGGAACTGAAAAGGCAAAATTCAAAGCTCAAGAAAATGTCGACATAGCAGGCTAGTGTCGAAATAGTTATATTTGTTTACTTTCCTAATTTAAACGTCTCGCATATCGATATGAAATGGTAAAAAGCACCAGCGCAATGAATTGGGCAAATGAAATCACCTTTGCACTCTAAAAGTCGCACCTTTCCTGCAAGCAATCAATAATAATAAACCCAGAGAATATAGATATGGCACTGAATTTGGCTCTCCAACGACATATAATGATGTGCATTTTGTCAAACTATACTTTAATTAAAACCCTTCCTACTCTAGGATAGAATGAAAATATCAGTAATGCTCGGCGGTGGGCATCCACCCGACCGGACGCCGCCTTCCTGGGCTTGTGCGCTACCGTACTGGCCCAATAAGCCTACCTCTCTATACGTCTTCCCCATCTCTCTCTCTCAAAAATATCCCCGGACTTGCTCGCCCGTCACGTGCTTTTCTGCGCTGTGCGGCCGTCCACCCGCCCCACTCTGCATCGCCGCCGTGGCCATCTCCCCCGCGTGCACCCATCCTGCGTCGCACTGCCCCACTCCGCCTCGCCGCCGCGGCCATCCCTTGTTGCGCCGCCCCACTCCGGCATCCCCGCAGCGCCCCACTCCGCGCTCACCCGTCGCGGCCACGGCGTGCACCGCGCCACCAGGAGAAGGTCGTCGTCGGCTGGGACAACGTCTGCCACAATCGGCCGAAGACACCACGACAGGATGAAGCGCATGTTGCAAGCGTATGTTTCAAGTGTTAAAGATGTTTCAGAGGTATGTTGCAAGTGTTTCACGCAAATATTGCAAAAGTAGATCGAGATGTTTCATATGTTGCAATGGTTGTACACGTATGTTGTAACCTTTTGTTCCTAATGTTTTACTGTTTTCTAGACGTATGTTGCAAGTGTGTTTATTTGGATGTTGCATATGTTTCACACATATGCTGCAACTGTTTTATCTAAATGTTGCTTATATTTTACAATGGTTTTTAAGTGTTTTTCAGGTGTTTTCACAAGTGTTTCAGATACATGTTTTAAGTATTTCATCTGCCTTCAGACTTATGTTGCAAGTGTTGCATCTGGATGTTTCAAAAGTAGATCGGATGTTGCATCTCCCTCCTCTCTTTCTGTTGCCTCGCCTTAGTGTCTCCTCCTCCTCCCAGTACCGGGCTGGGCATCCGCTGCCCCTCACCCTCTTCTCAATGCTGGTAACGTTCGGGACGGTGCGGGCCCCGCATGTGCATGCGAAATAGTGCGGGAAAATGGTAATGCGCGGACGTCGGGACGCCTCGTCTGTCTGGACGTCCCGCGCTAGCAGGCCCGTGGAAATATAGGTTGCAAGCAATAATGATGGATCCATGAAAAGCCCGAGCAAGGAATATATAATAATGTGATGAGACATGCACACCAAAATCCATGTGTAGTTAACTCATCTTTATACAGAATGTAGTATGAAAATAAGGAGAATAAAGACTGAAAGCAATTGCAGGGATGATCTCCATAGATAGATATGACTAGCGGGAAGGGAAATTTGCAAAGCATTGTGAAACGGGTAAAACGACTCATTTATAAAAAAAAATGGGCATAACTGATGTGGTGATGCACCTATTTGTAGAATAAAGATTTATATAAAACATGGGGGAAATAACTAGTAGATGAGGTGACTAATAGCATGCACAAACATAAGGAACACAATAGTCAACAGCTATGCTAATGATCTATGGGGCTATTAACAATATATAGATATGTTTAACCAATTGTAGCTATGCTGATGAGCTACTGGACTTATTATGACTGAAACATTATGAATGATGCAATATTTGCATCTTTCCTTTGGCTAAAGAACATTCTGTTCTTATAATACGTACTTTTCAGCTTGTTTTTTTAGCCGGAACAGTGTTTTTCTCTCACAACAAATCAGCCGGAACAGTGTTTCGGTTTGTTTTTTCAGCGAAGCGAACGGGACCTTTAAGCAGTGTGAGAATCAAATGGCAAGCTCCAAAGGAAATCAGGTACCACCTGCCTACGAGGTTTTAAGTTCATGTTTTTCTTATGCTAAGGAGAGTACACTAAGATTTCGGATGAGCCCATGAAATAAATCGCAGTGTTAAAGAGGTTACATAACCCCTTTTTATTTCTGAGATGAGTCATGGTTACAAAATCAACATGTTCTAGTATGAAAGGAAATGATTTTGCTGAAAAACAAATTAAATTCAAGAAGAAATAATAGGGAGAAATTTATCATCAATTGCAAAAGACAAACATTTGGGCAATTTAGAAGTATTTAAATAGCACACTAATGATGATAACTGTCGGATGTATGGGCCTAGGGTACCTTCACCGTCCGTATACTCGGCGTTGTCCTCTTCCTCCACCAACCATCATTGACTTAAATCGGCAACATGCAAAAGCAAATAAACTAGGAATAATAAAAAATCGACGGATTTCAGTATCGCGGGAAAGGGGGTGGGCAGGTGAGGGGGCAGAGAATCAATCGGCTTGGTGTGTCGCGAGGGGTGAGGAAAGAAAAGGGGAGGGGGGAGTGTGTTTCTCGCAGTTGAGGGAGGGCAACGCGAGGGGTGGGGAAGGGGAATGGGTGTTTCTCGCAGTTGAGGGAGGGCAACGCGAGGGGTGGGGAAGGGGAATGGGGGTGTTTCTCGCAGCTAAGGGAGGGCAACGAGATGCTGCCCCATGACAACATAGAAAAATACCAGTGAATAAGTAACAAGACCACAATACTCGTGAAATTACCAATTTACCTTTCAATTCGTTAAACCCTCCAAAAACATAGGTAGTCGCACGTATAGTTTCGTACTGCTCCTACCTATTTGCTATTTTTCAATTTTTTTAGTACTTGATATTTTTTTCACCATTCAGTCTCTCCTAATAAACGATATATATTCTTTTAACCATCGGTAGAAAACCTGAACTGAGTATAGTTTCTCTTCTCTAAAATAACGATTATGTAAATGAGACACGACAATAGCTAGCACTGTAAAATTATCGTTGCTACTCCAAGAGCAAGTGAACTAAAGTAGTCCATAAGTACTAAAATACTCTCTACTGGCCAGTTGAAATACTATGGACGTATTCTATATAGCAGTCCATAGCAAAAGATATCTATGGACTTATGAAATACCCATAAGAAATAAGAAATATTTATTTCTCTCTCTCTCTCTCTAAACCCCCCGAATGTCTCAGATAAGATGCATAGTTATTTATTAGTGGGTCCTATATTATTTTAGTATACACTGTGGCAAAGTAGTCCGTATAGATACCTAACATCGAGCCCACTGATTAAGACTACCTAGTCTAAATGCATTGTGGTTACCTATTTAGACTACCTAGTCCCTTCCTAAGCCACTAATTTGATTTGTTTATCAATAATACTATCCCTCCATTCTAAATTGTATGTTATTCTAGGTTTTCTAGATTATTTAGACGTAGTCTACATCTATATACACAGTAAAAACAATATATTTCTCCCGTTTCAACAAAGGGATTACCCCAAAAAGCTAAACTACTTTGGGCTACTTTGGCAACCAAAAATCCCGCTGGGTTCCCTGTGTTTTCCCTGGGGCAGAAAACCACGTGACAATCTCCCCCGGGTAATCTGCCGTGCTGTTTGGAAGCACACCAAACCTGGAATTGCTGCCCGCTTCCCTTCGTTTTCCACGCGGGAGAATTCCACGAGTCATGAGGCCGGGAGCATTTCCCCTTCCCCGACCCCGTCGCTCGCGAGGCCGCCGCCGATGCCGCCATCACCCCCGGCAGCTGATGGCCGGCGCATTGCTACTGGCGTGCATCTCCCGGTGGCCAGCGATTCATCTCTCACGAATCGCGGCCGTGTCGCTGCCGCCACAAGATCCACCTCTCAGGAGCAGCACCTCCACCTCAGCCTCGTCCTTCCAGCATGGCAAAATCTTGTAGATCTTGGGGCCGCTGAGCTGCCGCATCCTCCTCCCTACTCCTGCGTCTGGCTAAGCACCGCGCCATCGACCTATTTCCATGCCTAGTTCAACTGAAGCGCGGTGAGTATGCACCCTATCGTTCTTGTTTGGTGAGCTGTGAAAAGGATGGGGATATCTGGTATCTGATGGCTTTTTATGCTTGCTTATTTTTCTTGTCATATTGTGCGGTGATTTTTGCGAGATTTGTTATTCATATGTCTACCCGATCAGAACTATTTGCCTCGTTAATTTTATTCATGCTCATAAGTATGCAGTCTGGGTACTGCAAAATTTGTGGTTCTTGTCTAACTGATTCATGGTCAGTAGTAGCACGAAATTAGGCTGGCTATTGCAATTAGTTGACGAAATTTCAGTAGTAGCTAACAGATTAGTTGCAAATCATGGTCAGTGATTCTGGAAAATAGTTGTTTATCACAAAAACTTGAATTTTTGCGTCTGTTTAACCTGCAAGAAATTGGTGTTCTGAAGAAGTTTAGGAATATGTAGCTGTTCAGGAACGTCCGATGGGTTACATCAATGAATCTGGACACAGATATGGCTTTTCTTTCGGAACCAAAAACAGAACTCTATTCATTCATTACTAACTCCTCTGTTCATATAGTACAACATCTGACAAGAAACTGAACTCCTGATTTTATGCAGCTAATCTTGAGAGGAGAGATAGTGACCTGGAGGCAACACATATGTGTGATGCCTGTCTTATCTTAGAACTTTCTTCGATTGCAAGCATTGATCGAGTTTACAAGCATATACCCTCTTATTTGTTTTGTTGCTTCATTTCCTAAGGTAGCGTGTACTATTGAATGCACTGTTATTATGACTTAAGTTGAGTAGTTTTTTTACGTTATGAGTTTGAAAAGTTTCACAATTTCAAGAAGTTCCTAAATGTTTTAGACTTCAATAATGCTCTTGGTATATATGGCAACTTGGCTGAGTTTGTTGCTTGGTTGATATTTCTGGTGTAGCTCCTGAAGCATGATATATGCATATGTTTTGAACTGTCAGCGGCATATTTTGTTGTCCTTGAAACCATGGTCAGTAAACTTGATTGGTGATGTATCCACAAAATATAAGTACCACACATTGTTAGGTATTGCCAACTTATCTGGAATTGAAATTGTGTTACCAGCTTATCTGGAATTGAAAGTGTAAATGATGGTGCACATTTCTTGTTCTTGCTTCTCTCCCTGATTTGATTGCTCTCAAATACCAGATCTAAAGCCTCGTGCGATTGGAAACTGCAATATAAGATGTGGTCACGATGATCCAGTGCTGGTGAGTTTGTTGTTGATACACAAGTCTATCCTTTCTAGGCTAATTAAGTTTTGAGGTGGCACCAGATGTCCAGACTTTTAGCCTGTCAATTTGTCTGCCTTTTACTAACAATTTCTTAGTTTGGAACATACGGCGTACCTGAAGGCTAGCGACTTGGTATTATTTGAAACTAGAGGTCGACATGAAAGCTAAAGACACATTGAATTGTTGAAAATAACTTCTAAATTTGTTTAGAAATTACTAAAGTTTGTGATTCATTCTTAAGTTCATTAGTACTAAATTAGGACCTAAGGTGCATAAATTCAGCTGAGATGTCGCTCATCAGTTCATTGGGGAGCTATTTAATAGCTAGCACGTTTGTGCCTTACAGAATGTATGATTTGATTAAGGAAATATATTTTAAAGTATAACATCCTTTTGTTTCTTTGTTTTTTGTTTTCAAAATATTTCCGCGAACTGTGTTTGAATGTGTTTATTTGGAATTCAAAACATTGTGCAATTTACATTACAGGCTTAGAATAAGCAAAGCTCATAGTCAATAGCCATAATAAACATGCAAGTTCTATAGGTTGACATTATGACGTGTAGTCTGCCCCAACCGCGAGCTGCCTCGTCAAACCTGCAATTCTACAACTCGGACTGTGCTTCCAAACATCGACATGAATTGGGGGAATGGCTCCCAGGAAACGATTATCCAATTAATTCCCCGTAGGGTCCGTGCCCTGGGCAAATCGGCCCCTGTTTCCAAAGTAGCCCTTATAGTTGTTGAACCGAAAAAAGTACTCTCTCTCTCTCTCTTCTGCTTCCCGGGTTCCAGTTGGAGAGCGCATTTGACACGTCAGCAAAGCACACGCACAGGTGGCAAGTGGCATGCATGCCAGATACAACGAGTTATCCAATCAGAAATCGCAAGAGATATGCTCATCCAGGCAACGGCCGAACGGGTGAGGCTATCCTATCGTCCCGCCATTATTTAAACTCAACTCCGGTTGCCTGCCTCCTCACCGCAGCCAGCACAAAACAGCTCACGAGCTCTAACCCAAGCACTAGCAGGAAACATCCTCCGCGATCATCAATGGCGGCCTCTACCATGTCACACTCCTCCCCGGTCCTTGCCAGCAAGGCGGCGAAGAAGGTCCGGCCCAGCGTGTTCGGCGAGGGCCGCATCACTATGCGCAAGACGGCCGCCAAGCCGCCTAAGCCCGCCGCCGCGTCCGGCAGCCCGTGGTACGGCCCGGACCGCGTCCTCTACCTCGGGCCATTGTCTGGTGAACCTCCGTCCTACCTCACCGGCGAGTTCCCGGGAGACTACGGCTGGGATACCGCTGGGCTGTCGGCGGACCCCGAGACGTTCGCCAAGAACAGGGAGCTGGAGGTGATCCACTGCCGGTGGGCCATGCTCGGCGCGCTTGGCTGCGTCTTCCCGGAGCTGCTTTCCCGCAACGGCGTCAAGTTCGGCGAGGCCGTCTGGTTCAAGGCCGGCGCCCAGATCTTCAGCGAGGGGGGCCTCGACTACCTAGGGAACCCCAGTCTCGTGCACGCACAGAGCATCCTTGCCATTTGGGCATGCCAGGTACAAATTAAATCAGTCCGATTCAGACCCCAACTCGCCTAAGCAGTTTGGATTTTGCTCTGATAGACTGATATTACAATGCAATGCGATTGCAAATTGCATCGCTGATCACCTGATCGACCAGGTCGTCTTGATGGGGGCCGTGGAGGGGTACAGAGTGGCCAGTGGGCCGCTCGGCGAGGTGGTCGACCCGTTGTACCCTGGTGGAAACTTCGACCCGCTGGGGCTCGCCGACGACCCGGAGAAGTTCGCGGAGCTGAAGGTGAAGGAGATCAAGAACGGCCGCCTCGCCATGTTTTCCATGTTCGGATTCTTTGTCCAGGCAATCGTCACCGGCAAGGGGCCACTTGAGAACCTCGCCGACCATATCGCTGACCCCGTCAGCAACAACGCCTGGGCGTACGCCACCAACTTCGTCCCCGGCAACTGATGATTCATTTCGAGGCAACCTCCGGCCGGCCAAGGAAACAGCGCGATTGTGCCAAAGGCAAGCGTTGCGCACGCACCCTGTATTTGGTCGTGTCATACTGTCATTTGGTATTGTTTGATGAAACAAGGATGATGGATACTGTAAGTCTCAGCTCTGTTTCTTTAGTTTGATCGCAGTAGTATTAAAGGAGGATTAAGGATCGCTTATGCCCCCGTGGGCCGACTTTTTCCAGGCATGCTGCGCTACGGCCATTCCCAGGCCAGACCAACTGGACAAAATTGTCAGCGTTGTCGGCCCATGTAAACCTAATGGTATCCAATCTAAGAACGGACTTGCTAGCCCGGACGTTCGATCCGGGCACTAACGTCTGACTCTGCCCGCACAGGAGCGAACGAGCGCCTAGAGCATCGGGCTCAGGCCGCTTCCCACGCGCATCCAATGTGTAACATTCGATCTATTTTTGAAACATTCAGATACAACAGTTGCAACATACCAAAGAAGCCACATGAAACACTTAAACAAGCGTCTGAAACACTTGCGAAAACGTCTGAAAAACATTTGAAAACCATTACAAACACGTGCAACATCCATATAAAACACTTGCAAACATACGTATGAAACACTTGAAACATATGCTTGCAACATACATGTGTATGCAACATCTAGATCTACTTTTGCAACATCCAGACAAAACACTTGCAGCATTCGTCTGGAACAGATGAAACATTTGGAACATACACTTGAAACATACGTATATAGCCATTACAACATGTGCAACATCCCGATCTATTTTTGCAACATCGATATACAACACTTGCAACATACCTCGAAAACATCTGAAACACTTACTATTGCAACATACGCTTTAGTGTAGCATCTTTTTGTTGCTTGAACGAATGGAGGCTCGTCGACGCGGAGCGGCGTGAAGGTCGCCGATGTGGAGCTCGTTGGCGGCACGACTCTCGGTAGGGGCAGGGACAGGGGCAAGCAGATGGAGCACGGCCGCGATGGAAGGCACGAGTCCGGGAGGAAGCTAGCGAGTGCCTAGCGATCAGGCTCACCGCGCACGGCGCAGGCGGGCGGTGGGGGTGGGGGCAGAGGGCGAGGACAAGGTCCGTCGCATGAGCAGAGCGAGCGGGCGATGTAGGTGGGGACGGCGTGGGCTAGGTCCATCCGGGACAGAAGGACGCCCTACTACTCGATCCAAGAATATCGAAATGCGGAGGTATCCGAACTCCGAAGAAGAAAATCATGCACTGTCCACGCAAATTAGACATGACTAGTCACATACAGCTCTACTCTCCTTAAAGGTGGCGCTCGAGCTCGAAGGCATTCCTCCGCATGTCTGGGCCGAGGACACCGCTGCCAAGATCCTGGTGCCAAGTTGCTGGTTACATGCAGTCGATCCACAATCGGCGTCCAAGGCTGATCTATCGGCGTACAAGCTATCTGCTTGGACATGCGACCCACGAGCAATTCCCAAGGTCATATGGCTCCACATCGTCGAGAATGAAGTCGTTCACGTCAGGCACGCCGATGCGCCATACCTCCGGCGGAAAGACGTTCTGGGCTACCGTGTGCTTGTCCCACCTCCGCCACGTCACCGACTTCGATCCGACAAACTCGTCTCCACCGCCTTCACCGCCGGAATTAGACAACGGCGGCAGCGGTCACGACGGCAACCCCGACCGACATCACTTCTGCTGGGGCACCGAGTCGCGCATCCAGGGGTTCCGCTGCTCCCGAGGCATCGTCGACGGCGAGTCGGCTGCCAATGGCAACCTCGGCTCCGGCGTCGCATGGGGCGCCAACCGTCAGCCGACACGTCCTCGTTCTCCAACAACAAAAAGCAGGAAAGCAAGATGCTTCTGGCGACCTCCTTGACCCAGTCTCTGTCAGGGATCGTCCAGTGGGCTAGCGTGTACAGCCCATACAGGTCCATGGCAGCAGGGGACAAGCCCATATAGGCCCAAGGCGGCAGGGGACAAACACTACAAAGGAAGCAAGCTGCAACAGTTCAGGGCATCAAACAGTTTATCAGAACAGAATACCTTTCCTTTGGTTTACTGTTCTTCTTCCTTCCCAAGTCTACCTTTCTGTACTAGTTCTTCCTTTCTTCACTGCTCCGATCTCCCTTCTCCTGGGATCTTGTATCCTACTTGCTTGAATCTAGTTATATGTGAGCAATCTAGTCGGGGGATGCTAACAGTCTCGCAGAGCGCTGCTTGCGGTGTGGTTGCAGAGGGTCCACAAGTTCGAGAGCCAAGCACAAAGATCCAGCATGCAGCCAAAATTGGTTGCGAGGAACCTTGCCAATTCGAATTTTCCCTGTACTGCAAAGCTGACAGACCGGCTGGTGTGCAGCCGGCCTCGGATCCCATGGTCCTTGAGGCAGGGCTCCACAGCGGTCTGGTACTTGCTGCCAGCTGCATCCACGGAGGCGACAGCTGGGATCAAGGCGTTCAAACCAACTTCGGCGACAGCCACGCGGCAGGCAACGCGGAAGCCGCTGGAACACGGGACAACCATGTATGCGGGCCTCCTGCAACGGCCCATGAAGGTCTCCTGGCAGAAACCATGGCGGAACCAGCATCGCCCGCGGCAGCAAACATGCCAAGCGACGCACAAGATGTGGAGCACAGCGCGGAGCCATGCGCCAAGTCTGCTCATGGGCCCGCGGGAACTACTCCCGGTATGGGGATTGCCACCGCGGATGACGAGGTGGTCATGCCATCTCCTAGTGCGGCGGTTGAAGCGGTCAGTCCACCTGGACAGGCTCCACACGTTGCGACGTCAAGTCCGGCCGCTACGCCTTCAGCCGCTGCACCGGTGGCCACGACGCAGGCGACTAACGTCGGGTCACCCGCGGATGAGCCCACACCCACTCCTCGGGAGGCGGCACGCCGCCTCGCCAACTTCACAGCCGAAGTGCAGCGCAAGCGGCAAACCCCGCTGATCAAAGCTCCGCCGAAGCAGAAGGAACAACCCAAAAAGCCGATCATCCCAATGAGAAGCAGACGCATTGCGGCACAACAATTGGATCACATCCCGGCATCCAAGCGGGGGGAGGCCCTCCTAATGAAGAAGATGGGGGTGCTCCCAGCTACAGCCGCGCCATCCTCGGCGAGCAGGCGAACGTTCGTTGCGTTCTTCGAAGCCAAGCTATCTGCCAGCGAGGTCGAGGCTTTCGACGTGCTGTTCCCGGCCACAAAGACATGGGCCGGTAGAGCAGCGCGGCGGCCTATGGCCGTGGGGGCCTGATCATAGGCCGAACTCCACCAGGATGTTAATCCCCATGGATAACACAACCATTCTCTCCTGGAATGTGCGCGGCCTTAATGCGCAGGCACGGCGAGACAATGTTCGTACGCTTGTAGACGACATTAGGCCATCAATAGTCTGTCTGCAAGAAACAAAACTGGATGTAATTCCCACTTCCCTGATACTTTCAATGTTGGGTAGAGCGTTCCCGGAGTATGCTTATCTGCCGGCATCAAGCACCCGCGGCGGCATCCTAATTGCAGGCCGCCAGGCGGACGTCTCGTTCTCTGATGTGCTCGTGGGCTGTTATTCGGTCACTGTCTCTGTCGAGGCCGCGACGAGCAATGGGGATGGGCAGGGCAAATGGTGGCTCACAGCCGTCTATGGTCCGCAAGAAGACGGCGACAAGGTCACCTTCCCCGAGGAGCTAGAAGCAATCAGAGACGCCTGTGCAGGGCCTTGGGCGATAACAGGCGACTTCAACCTCATTCTGAACGAAGCCGACAAGAACAATGAACGCATAGACCGAGCAAATCTGCACCGCTTCCAGCGAACGGTGGTTGCACTGGAGCTACAGGATATGCACCTGCACGGCAGAACGTTCACTTGGAGCAACGAACGCTGGTCCGGCTCGACAGAGTACTCATCTCCGTCGATTGGGTTGAGAAATTCCCAAACGCGCATTTACTAGGTTTTGGCACTGACGCCTCAGACCACTGTGCCCTGCTGCTACAAAACAACCTGGGCCAGATGACTAAAGCCCGGTTCCATTTCGAGCTCTTTTGGCCCAAGTTCGACGACTACGAAGACATCATAGCGCAAGCATGGCAGCGGCCTAGCCTGATCAGCGATCCTCTAGCGCGCCTCGATGCCATGGTCAGGAATCTGGTTCGAGAGCTCCAGAGTTGGTCAGCTACCAGAATCAGGGACATCAAAGAATAGCTACTGATGGCACGTGAGTTGGTGCTGCGGCTCAACATCGCTCAAGAACGACGACAGCTCTCTGATGAAGAACTCGGTCTGCGCAAGCGCATGAAGATGCGGTGCCTCGGATTGTCTTCTCTGGAACGGACGATGGCCAGGCAAAGATCTCACATCCGCCAACTCAGCGACGGGGATGCCAACACTGCATATTTCCACCTAATCGCAAGGGGCCGCAAGAGGAGAAACTTCATCCCATCGCTAACTGTAGCTGGTCGTGTACTGGCAGAACATGCAGACATGGAAGAGGCACTCAATTTCCAGGCATTGGGGATCCACCCCATTGACCTCAATGACCAAGAGATGCCGGTTGAAGCTGCAGAAGTCTGGGCGGCCATCAATGCAATGCCGAGTGACCGTGCACCAGGACCCGATGGATTCACCAGTGCATTTTATAAAGAATCTGTCTAGCTAATAACATGTTGTTTTAGCCCCTCTCAACAACTAGATTTTTTTCGTGCACTTACACTGTCTTATAGCTATATTTACATCGTCTTATTACTATATTTACAATGATTTCTTCAGTGTAATATATTGGACAGAGCGATGTAAGTTGAGAATAACACAAATATATATCAATTTTTTAAAATAAATTACAAATTATTTCTATAAATTTCAAACATCAGAGAAATATATATCAAATTGTTTACAAATGTTATCAAATACAAATGGAACAACAGATAGCAGATCTCGTCTTCAAGCGGGCAGAACCAGGGAGCACACATGTAGCTAGCACTGTCCTGCGATCACTCGGTGGATATTGATAATATCGCGCTTTTCCGTGGCGGTTGACGAGTGCTACACGTACTAGCTAGCTTTTGACCGGAACTAATCTACCAAAGCTACTAGCTGGAGCGGAGCGGCTGCCCGCGCGCGCTTTGTGTGGTGGTCAAACTGCGCCGCATGCACGCAAGCGTCGGATCGGATCATCGGACGCTCAGAAATCCGGTTGTTGGAGGCCAACCAAATAACCGGTTGTGAGATAGCAAATCTGTTTATAAAACGACCTGGCCGATCATCCAGAACGAGATCATGGAAGCCATCGAAGCCTTCTTGCTTGGCAACACCAGGAACATGGAAAAGCTTAACAGTGCGCTCGTGGCGCTGCTGCCGAAGAAAGCCGGCGCTAGCAGCCCGGCTGAGTTCAGACCGATCACAATGATCCACACCTTTGCGAAGCTAGTATCCAAGATCCTGGTGTTGCGCTTAGCTCCGAGGCTAAACGAGATGATTGACAAGAACCAGAACGCGTTCATTCGAACACGATCCATCCACGACAGTTACAAGTAAGGATGAAAACGGTCGAACTCGGTCGAAAAACTCCTCAACCGTTTTTTACTTTTACATTTAAAATACGAAAGCGAAAGCGAAAACGGACAAGCCGGACACGAAAACGAACACGAACTTACGGAATATCTAGAATTTCGGAAACGAACCAATTCGAGCGGAATTATGTCGAACACGGTCGGTATGCGAAAATTCAATACGAAATACCGACCCACAGTGCATAGCATTAAACAAGTGCACGATCAAATACATAACAAGTTCACAACTAACAAGTGCATGATCTAGTTCAAATGCATAGCATTAAACAAGTGCACGACCAAATACATAACAAGTCTAGAACAAGCAATTAACATAACATGAACGTCTACAGTTCATCAGCATCATTCATGATGTCAGGAATAGGATCACTTTCCATGTCTTTTTCTTCCTCATTGTCCTCCTCAGCGTCCTCTTCCCCCTCCTTGTTATTGTCCTACAAGTTTGCAAAGTAAATTAAAATTAGATGTAGCAACTAGCAACTAGCATGGCACTAATCACTTTGGTCTCCATCTGTGTTCTGTGTCGCTCCCAAACATTCATCTCGGTTGAGACTGAATGACAACTTGGTTTATGGAGAGTGTTGGTCTGCTGATAGAGTTCCACTCAATTCTAATCAACTGAATGACAACTGTTCCCAGCAAAGGGCCCTAGTAAATGGAATCTCAGATAGCCTTGCCCAGGTTTGGATAAGATGCATTGAGAACTGCCACTCGAAGACATTACAGCAGCTACTTCTTGACCATGGGAAACTAGTATCAATCAGGCAATTTGAGGGTAAGCATGTCTTATGTTTTTCACTTTTTCTTGCTATCAACATGGAATATCTTTAAGTGGGTTACTTATCATTTATCGCTTGCTGTCACTAAGATGCTCATACTACTTTCTCTGAAAGCAAAATACGTGGTCCTCATTGATTAGTCTTTTTTTTATGTTTTGTAATACACTTAAGATTTCATCTTCAGACATGTGATTCAAGTCTGTAAGAAGTATGTCAGTGGTATCCACAAAGGTTGAAATAAATGCATCTCTCAAAGTTGAAATTGAGTTAAATTCTCCATATGGCCCAGTATTTTAAATGGTTGGCTACCTATTCTCTGTTATTGAGTTATAATCTTCATTTTCATATCTGTAGAAGCAGCAATTCAGCAGCAGGAGCAGCAGCAATTAGCATATTTCATAGCAAGCAGTCAATAAACGTACCTCAATTTTCAGCTTAGCCACAACATTAGTCAAAGCATCAACCTCAAGATCACTCACAATTGATCCAACCATTTTAGAATCTGAACAAAAAATTAGAAAGGAAAAAAATCAAAGCGTTATTTTCCTTCAATTACAAGTGTGTAACTGAAAAAACAGATAAGAATGTGCACCTTTATTTGCTGCAGCAACCCAATCCTTTGTGCAAATTAATGCCTGTACCATCTCGGGATCAAGACGACTACGATAGGGATCAACAACACGATCAGCAGCACTAAAAGCAGACTCGGATGCTACTGTTGATACTTGTACATCCATTACATCCCTAACAATTTCTGAAAGGATAGGATACTCTTCTCTCTTGTTTTTCCACCACGCTAAGATGTCAAACTCACCAACAATTTTCAGTAGTGGTTCCAACAAATACCTCTCCAAATCATTTGACTCAACCACAGCAGGTTCACTTGCATCATATAAGAATTCTTCTAGGTCATGGTCTGTATTTCCCATTAATACATCAGATGTGTTACTAGGTGCAGGGGGTGCAGCCACTTCACTAGTTGTCTTTGATAATGCATGAGCAGAACTAATATTATAAAAGTTGTACAGTTTCTTTACCACACTAATAAACTCATCAAGTTCAGCTTGATAATGAACCCCATGGAACTTCTTCATGTAGTACTCTATGAGCCTTTTCTTATACCTAGGATCAAGAAAACAGGCTACAGCTAGAGCAATGTTGGACTGCTCCCAATATTTCTCAAATTTTGCACTCATAGCAACTGCCATTTCTCTAATGGTAGCATCTTCACTAAAGCACCAGTCATCAAGCAAGATTTTTATATCACAGAAACCTCTATAGAATAAGTTTGCAGTAGGATATGAAGTGCCAGAGAGAATTTCAGTGAGATCATAAAATTTCTTCAAGCAACCATAAATTGTCAATGCATTGTCCCATTCATCAGAAGATGGAGAAATCTTAGCATACCTACGTCGATTTGAAGACTTCAGCCTAATAAATGCATCCTTGTAGTACAAGGCATCTCTCAACATTAGATAGGTAGAGTTCCACCTTGTTGAAACATCCATTTGAATACCCCTCTTTGTATCCAACCCAGCTTCGGTGGCACGCTTCATAAGCTCTTCCCACTGCAATGGAGACCCTTTCACAGCTAGTACAAGTGATTTGACCTTGCTGAGTGTTCCTCAAATGACTTTCAACCCATCTCTAGCAACCAAATTGAGAATATGGCAGGCACATCTAACATGAAAAAACATCCCATCACACACTAGGGAACCATTAGCATTCTCTTTCAGATCTGAAATAATATCATTGACAGCCACTTCATTTGAACTAGCATTATCCAAAGTCAAAGCAAACAGTCTATTTTCAATGTACCATTTAACCATAACTTCAGTGAATGTCTCAGACAACTTTGCACCAGTATGCCTACCTTTTACATTGAAGAAACCAATAATTCTCTTTTACATACGCCAACTATCATCTATCCAATGAATTATAACACACATGTATCCTTTGTTTTGGCATGAGGTCCACATATCCATTGTTGCACTAAAGCGGCAATTCATAGTTTTCAAGTGTGCATACAGAGTTTCCTTTTCTTGGAAATAATTGTCCATTATTTCTTTCCTAACAGTGACACGAGATTTTATCGGAAAGCTAGGACGGAGAGATTTTATGAAATCAATAAGATACTCATGCTCAACTATATTGAAAGGATATTCATACATGGTTATTTCCAAATTCAATTTCTTAAAGCTAGCTTCTTGGTCATATTTGAAAGGCTGAACATGAGCTGCTACAGAACGAGGGTTCTTACCAACTTTAAGCTGTTGTTGTCCCTTCACAGTACTGTGTTTTGACTTCAAATGGTTCTTGAATGCAGTCGTCCCATGGACGCCCTCAGCTCTGTACCTCTGATCACACCTAGCGAAATTGCAGTATCCCCAATCTGCTTTTCTTCCACCTCTACGTACTCCTTTTTCTTTGTGAAATAATTCTAGACCCACGATGTGCATTTCTTGTACCTCTTGCCAGAAAGGTGAGCCTCCTCTTCATCCTCGCCATCCTCTGGGTCATCATTGTCAACATTTGGAGTTGTGGTTGTTGCTGGTGCACAAGCGGGTCCAGCGCCACTGCCAATGCAACTAGTGTCAAAATTTGGAGCACAAGAACCCATCACTGACACTAATGCTGCTACTGATGCTTCTGTAGTTGGACTTTCACAAGTTCCACTAGGGCTAATACTCTGAGATGCAGACCTTTTGCCCCTTGATCCTGCCAAGAGCCAATTGAAACATTGCTAAATCAGTGCATGCCGATCCCAAATAATCAAGCAAAATGTCAGGAAAATTTGATTGTTTTTAGCCGTGTATCAAGCTAACTACAAACCCCTCGCACCAAGCACCGCATTCGAAGAAACGAAGCTAAAATCAAAGGTCGGGGTCCTAAGGGTCTTAAGCCTGCGAAAAATTGAACCTTTGCCTGCAGCTCTCCCAAATCGCACCGCCACATCCTCTCAAAAGAATCAAGAAAAATCAAAGAGCAGCACAAGCAATCCGCCCAGGATTTGTTGTGCTTCGACAAAGGTGCAGGCTTGAACCGGGGGGAGACGAGCTAGTGGATCTATCCTTACTACAGAAGGAGATGAATCAGTACCTGGCGCTGGAGAGGGAGAAGCCGTTGCTGCCGGAGCTGCCGGCGGCGCACGCTCTTGGTCTTATTCTTGTCCTTGCTCTTCGTTCCAGGAGCAGAAACACCTCCTCCAGTGGGCACCATCGATGGGCGGAGTGGCGGCGCTGCTGGGTCATTGGCCTTGGTGCCGGCGGCGCCCCGCTCCGGTCTCCGGCGCCGTCACGAATAGAGAGAGAGAGAGAGAGAGAGAGAGAGAGAGAGAGAGAGGGAGAGAAGCAGAGGTGAGGGAGGGAGCTCAGCTGGCGGCGGCGGTCCTGGACGGCGAGGCACCAAGCTCCGGTCTAGCGAGGCGGAGAGAGAGGAAGCGAGAGTGAAGAGAGAGCTGGGCGCCGGCAGGGCAGTGGTGCTCGGCGTGAGGGAAGCAGAGCACCGGGCGATGGTGGAGCCGTGGAGGAGAGGCAGGGGAGCGGCAGTCCGGCGGTGGGGCGAGTCGGGGACTCGGGGCGCCGCCAGCGCCAGAGAATAGGGAGGGGAGGAGACGAGGAGCGAATGGGATTAGGGTTGTCTAACTTGGGCTGGGCCGTAGTGGGCTGTACTGCTATGCAATCGAGTGCTGGAGCAAATTCGGTTCGAACCGAATTTTGAATTCGGGATATTCTGAATTAAAAGTAGAAAAGTAGAAATCGGTTGAACAAAGCCTAAACCGAATTCGATCCGATTTCGAATTTGGTGTTCCGAATTTCGAATTCGAATTTAGTATTCCGTATTTTGTCCGAAAATACGAATTCACTCGGGTCAAATGTAGAAAACGATGCGGTTTGGTTCGGGATATTTCCTTTCCGTTTTCATCCTTAGTTACAAGTATGTATAGCGGGCTGCAGCACTGATTCGGAAAAGGAAGACGCCAATGCTGCTCTTGAAGCTTGACATCTCAAAGGCTTTCGATATATACCCTCTCGTGGCCGTTCCTGCTGGAGGTACTTCAGGCGCATGGATTTGGGGAGCGATGGCGTCGATGGATTGAAGCTCTTCTGTCCACAACAACATCCAGAATCATCCTGAACGGTCATCAAGGGCCACCGATCAGGCACCTGAGGGGGGTGCGCCAAGGAGATTCTCTGTCGCCCATGCTATTCATTATCGCAATGTATGTGCTGCATAGATTATTTCTCAAAGCATCCGCTGATGGGGTACTTAGAAAGATGCAGCCGTCTGAAATCAAGTTTCAGTGCAGTCTATACGCTGACGACGTGATACTGTTCATCCGTCCGACAACACAAGAAGCGACGGCGGTTAATTAGAGGAATACTCTAACGTATTTGGAACGGCTTCTGGGCTACACGCAAACCTGTGGCAAAGTGTTCCATCACCCCGATCTATGGAGGGGAGGAAACTTTAAACGACATCGTCTCCATCCTAGGATGCCAAGTTCAGCCCTTCCCCATAAGGTACTTGGGACTGCCGCTGAGCACGAGAGCGATCCCGAAAGCAAACTATCAATCTCTGTTGGAGCAAGTGGCAAGGAAAATACCACCCTGCCACGAAGCACTGATGGCAAGAAGCGGAAGGCTCATATGGATCAAGTCGGTCCTTCGGTCAGTCCCCATCTACGCCATGATGGCGGAAAACCTGCCGGCCTAGGCGAGAAAGGAAATCGACGCCATCTGCCGCAAATTCTTTTGGGCAGGATCCGATCAGTCCGTTCAAGGAAAATGCATGGTCGCCTGGCCGTCGGTATGCAGACCAACCGAGCTGGGAGGGATAGGAATCAGCGACTTGAAGCTCGCCGGCTACGCCCTGCAGACACGGTGGCTCTGGCTTCAAAGAACAGACGAGGACCGGGCCTGGAGCCAACTGCCGGTCCGAACGTGCCCCCAAGTGCAAGCTTTTTTCAAGGCATCAACATTCATGGTGGTGGTGAATGGACAACAAACGCTGTTATGGGAAAGACCGCTAGATCAACGGTGAAGCTGTCAGTGACATCGCCCCTGCTCTTTACCCACTGGTGCCTACAAGAACTCGACGACGGCAGTCCGTAAGAGCTGGGCTGCTGAACAGGACGTGGGCACGCAGCATAACCGGCGGAATGTCAACCCAGGCCATCATTGATTATTTACATCTTTGGAACACAGTGGCCGACTTCCAGCTCTCCGATCAACATGATAAAATGGTCTGGCGCTGGACGGCCAGTGGTGAGTATACGGCCAAGTCCGCGTACAAGATGTTACATACAGGCTCCACCCCTTTCATTGGCCACAAGCTCATCTGGAAAACGTGGGCGCCATTGAGGATCAAAATTTTCCTCTGGCTCACCTTCAAGCGTAGGCACTGGACCGGTGATAGAAGAAGGAGACATGGCCTGGATGCAAGGGACCGTTGCTACCTCTGCGATCAGGAAGAACAAACCATCGACCACATCATCGCGACTTGCCCTTTCTCTAGGGAAGTTTGGTTCTTCGTCTTGCAAGCACTAGGGCAGCAGCTACCCCAAGCATCACCGACTGCACTGTGCTGGTGGCGGAGTCTGCGTTCCTTGTTCAGTGGAGAGCGAAGGTTAGGACTCGACTCACTGTTCGCGCTGGTCTCTTGGCTGATTTGGAAGGAGCGCAATACGCGATGCTTCCACGACGCTTCGGCGAGCGTCAGTGATCTATTGCAACTAATCAAGGCCGAAGCGGACCGCTGGATTGAGGCCGGCGCCGGAGAACTACGAGCTTTAGCGCGAGGCTAGCATACCATTTAGGGTGCTCTCTTGGTTCTGTGGTTGTTATTCAAAATGTAGCCGCTAGAGTTATTCTGTCGGCCGGGTTCGGTTTCTAATAATACTAACGTGCGCCCCACGCTTCGCGTGGAAAGGAGAGGAAAGGGGAAAAAATGGTGAGGAGTAAAAAAAAAAAAAGTACTGTTCTTTATCGGGTCGGGTACTGTTCATCGTGATCCGTTACTGTTTATCTGACCTGCCTCAAACTTATAGTTTTTTATAGATATACTCTCTTCTTCTAATGCAACGATGTGCACACTCGTGTGTATTCGAGAAAAAAAAATTATCCTTTAAAAAAAACACAGCTCTACTGATAGCCAGCGAAATGCATCGTACCCTGGACCACCGCTTTGCGGCTACGAGGAGCGACACGCAAGAGCTGGCGGTGCCCAACAAAAATAGCAGAAGTTCGCTCCGTTTATATACTTGATCCCTGCGTCGTGAAATTCGTGATCATCCGACATCCGTGACCGTGCACGCTCAGGCTCCGCTTGCTTTCGGCAACTCGGGGTCGTGCTCTCCGGATGGGCCGGCCCACGTGGCTCCGCTTGGACCACTCCTGCTCTTGGGCTATATATTGCCGCTCCGCCTCCACCACGTCTGCGCTGCGCGAGCCACACGCACACCGCCCGCACACCCCACCGGCCACACAGGCACAGACGGCGACTCGACGATGACGGCCGGCCAGCCGCTGCGCACCGAGCCAGCAGCCCAATCACCGCGGGTGAACCACAGCACCCCGCCGGCGGCGCTCCAAGCAGACATCGTGCCGTCGTACCCGCCCCCCGAGTCGGACGGCGACGAGTCCTGGGTCTGGTCCCAGATCAAGGCCGAGGCGCGGCGCGACGCGGACGCGGAGCCGGCGCTGGCGTCCTTCCTCTACGCCACGGTGCTGTCGCACCCGTCCCTGGACCGGTCCCTCGCCTTCCACCTCGCCAACAAGCTCTGGTCCTCCACGCTGCTCCCCACGCTCCTGTACGACCTCTTCGTCGCCACGCTCGCCGCGCACCCGTCCGTCCGCGCCGCCGCCGCCGCCGACCTCGTCGCGGCGCGGTCGCGGGACCCAGCCTGCGCAGGCTTCGCGCACTGCCTCCTCAACTACAAGGGCTTCCTCGCCGTGCAGGCGCACCGCATCGCGCACGTGCTCTGGGCGCAGAGCCGCCGCGCACTGGCGCTCGCGCTCCAGTCCCGCGTCGCCGAGGTCTTCGCCGTCGACATCCACCCGGCCGCCACCGTCGGCAAGGGGATCCTGCTCGACCACGCAACGGGCGTCGTCATCGGGGAGACGGCCGTCGTGGGCAACAACGTCTCCATCCTCCACCACGTCACGCTGGGCGGCACCGGCAAGGCGGTGGGCGACCGGCACCCCAAGCTCGGCGACGGCGTGCTCATCGGCGCCGGCGCGACCATCCTCGGCAACGTCAGGATCGGCGCCGGCGCCAAGGTCGGCGCAGGGTCCGTGGTGCTCATCGACGTGCCGCCCAGGAGCACCGCCGTGGGGAACCCCGCCAGGCTGATCGGCGGGAAGAAGGGCGAGGATGTCATGCCAGGGGAGTCCATGGACCACACCTCCTTCATACAGCAGTGGTCAGACTACATCATTTGAGCTTGAGCCACCACAACCGCAAGCTGCAAGAGTGCTCGTCTTGCTACTGCTATACGCCTATACTATTGTTGCGTTTTCTGTGTATATGTGCCTGTGTTAGTTGTAAGTTCTTGCTCCAGTGACGTGAACCGTGCTGGACATGGTCTAGGTACGTGTCTAGCTCGTCTCTGGAACCTGATGTCCAGAAAGATGTGCTGAAAGTTCGCCCTGTAATTTTCGAAGCAGATGAACAATATTACTTTTTACTCGAGCAAACAGTAGGAAAAAGGATAATTTTTGTTTCCAGATCAATTTTTTTTTTTGAGGTCAACAACGGGGAGGATTAAACCCATCCCCACCTGAATTTCATTTTCACTTGATTCCGGCGTAGCCGGTGGGTGGAAGGGGCGAAGCCCTCCAAATAGGGTTTGGATTACAAATCAGGGAGAGGGGGAGCGTTTACATAGTAAGGGCAGAACTCCATCTACTAGCAGTGATCACATTCTTCTTCGGGATCCTGCAGCTCCAGGAACGCCCTCTCTCTGCAGGCGGCAGCCAGGCGTTCCAGGTTGGGCTCCAGGTGTCTGAAGACAACCTCATTCCGGTGTTTCCAAATTTCCCAGCAATAGAGTAGTATGAGGGGGTGAGCGACACTACAGTGCACTCGGGACGGGATCTTGGTTTTCCACAGCTCAGCTGCCTTAGCTATTTCCCCAGGCGCCCAGCCTATATGTGACCAGAAGCCGCGGACGAAGCTGAACCCAAAGATGATATGGTCTGCGGTCTCGTCTTCCAGTCCGCAGACTTCACAACGGGCGTCGTCCAGGATGTTCTTGCGTACCAGCGACGTCTTGCACTCAATTCTGTTCTGGGTCAGCAGCCAGCCGAAGATTTTCACCCTTGGGGGGGCGAAGTCCCTCCACACAAAGGTGTACGACGGGCAAGCATGGTCACCGCGCGTTGATGCACGGTATATGGCCCCAGACAGTAGGCGGTGATTGTTGTCTTCGAAGAAGCTAGTGCGTTGATCACGGGTCTCATCCAATGTAACCTCCTGGAGGAGTTCCTCGAGGTGACTGAGCTCCGCAGCGGCTTGGGCGGTGAGCCTGTGCTGAAGGAGGTTGCGCAAGCCCATGTCCACGACGTCGCGGACAGACGTCACGCGGCCGCAGTAGTGGCTATGCAAAGCTGGCATCTTGTCTGCAAGCGGCCCATCTAGTAGCCATGAGTCTTCCTAGAAGGAGGTGTCGCGGCCGTTTCCCACAGTGACCGTCGTTATGCGTTGGTAGGCGGGGAGGAGGTCACGTAAGGCGGTCCAGTGCGTGCCGGCCATGTCGCCGCCGAGGTCCGCCAAGTCCACATGAGCAGTGACCCATCGTGCCCAGGCTGAACCGGCGGGATGGTGGAGGCGGTGTATCATCTTGAGCAGCAGGCAGGCATTCTGGGCATCTAACTGTCTGACTCCCAGCCCACCATCCTCCTTGTCGCGGCATACTCTTTCCCACGCCACCAGACACTGGGCTCCGGAGGCATGTTCTGAGCCCGTCCACAGGAACGCACGACGTCGCGCATCAATGGCGGCGATCACCCCTGGCGGCGGCAGCATGGCTCCCATTGCATAGGTGGGGATACCAGACAGGACCGAGTTGACAAGGACGACTCGGGCGGCTGTGCTGAGGAGCAGTGCCTGCCAGCTTGCCAGGTATTTGTCCAGATCAAATTTTGACTTGTGAGCCTGTCAATCATTGCTTGATTGAGCGATGCTAAAAAAAATTATCACTCAGGAGGGCTTGTCAACTTGCAACTCTCTTTCATGATCGGGACAGGGAACATTTCCAGGTCCGCGTGTTCATGCCGTGCACAAGAAACTCTGAAACCTCATTGAAGCTCTGGCAAACTGAAAAGATCGGTGAATTACCTTTTGTATCTGTGTTTGATTATTGTCATGTGCAGTTTGCCACGTTGCCCTATCTGTATCGGTGAATTACACCACAAGTCCACAAGTTTCAGTAATTCAGAATGAGGGCGCGCTTAAGTGACCGGAATGAGCGAAACACCGCCATATCTCTCAGTCAGCGACTGTGAAAGATGATGTCTTCTCACTTGCCAGCACCTACAGATAAGATGGATATCGCATTGGCTCCTCTTTTTTCTGGACGAAATAACCAAATCTTTACACGGACGCCTTGATGCAGCCTTAATCTGTGCGTAAGATACAACGTTGTATACTGCTAAGCACATGGTTTTAGATATTCTCGTGGGGAATCTCAACGGTGTCATTGTGTGTTCACACACACCAGCTACTCGTGCGAATAACTAAGGTGGGGAATCTCAACGGTGTCATTGTGTGTTCACACACACCAGCTACTCGTGCGAATGATGTTTAAATTAAAATTTAGGGAGGTCATATCGGGTGTCATATTATGGTGTTACATAGGAGTGTTCGGATAG
Source organism: Miscanthus lutarioriparius (assembly GCA_904845875.1). NCBI lineage: Eukaryota > Viridiplantae > Streptophyta > Magnoliopsida > Poales > Poaceae > Miscanthus > Miscanthus lutarioriparius. The sequence continues at coordinate 31,092,053 of CAJGYO010000006.1, read as the reverse complement.
TAATAATAAAATAAATTATATAAGTTCTCGTAATCCGCGAGATGAATATATTAAGCCTAACTAATCTATCGTTAGCACATATTTACTGTAGCACCACATTGTCAAATCATGGACTAATTAGGCTTAAAATTTTGTTTCGCAAATTAGTCACAATCTGTGCAATTAGTTAGTTTTTTAGTCTATATTTAATATTTCATGCATATATCAAACATCCGATGTGATAGGGAGTAAACTTTAGGGGGAACTAAACGAGGCCTAAGTGTGTATATATAAAAGATATATTCCACCCGTTCCAAATTATAAGTCGCTTTAATTTATTTGGTACATCTATTTTGCTATGCATCTAGATATCCATTTTGCTATGCATCTAGATATAATAATATGTCTAGATACATAACAAAATGGATGAATCAAAAAATATCAAAATGACTTATAATTTGAAAAGGGGGAGTACATTCGCGATGATACAGTGTGACTTTGTCATTGCCAACTTGATGCAACATATGACAGTCGTAGGCGGAGAAGAAGGCGAACACGGCTTTGGCATCGTCACATTGATTTTGGAACTTTACCGATTTAGGACATTTTTTACCTTGCAGCTCGCTGATTGAGGGCCTATTTATTTCCAATCTTTTGGCAAAACTTTAGCACTTTTAGCCCATCTTTTGGTAAAATAGATCTAAACAGCAAGGGCAAAAAAGAGCAAAACCTAGTCAGCAAAACTTTTGCTATTTGGGACTCAACAGGCCTAAAATTGGGTAAAAACGTCTGGGGGCGCGAGCTGGACGGCCACTACCCCACACCCACCCACCCCGTTGCTCGGTACCCTATCCATTCCCCCACACTCACCTCCTGGCGCTCTCGCTCTCTCTCTCTCTCTACGCGAACCCTAGCTCCGACCGCCGCTCTCGCTCTCTCCCGATCCACCAACCCTAGCTTCGTCCGCCGCCACCGCCCAGATCCCGCTCCTCCTCCCTGGCCCCCAGATCCAGCTCCTCCTCCCCGGCGTGTAGCTGCAGCTTGTCCTTCCCGCCGCCAGATCCAGATCCATGCGTCGCAGATGGACGGCTACAACGGCGACCGCACCAGGGACTTCCTATTGTAGCCTAATCGGTATTCCCTTATCGGCGGCTACGACACCTTCTCCGAGCAGCGTCAATGCTCCCCAGATGGGCAAGGCAACACTCGATCTCAAATCCCATGGCGAAGGGTGGCCCGGAATGGCGGTCTATGTGGGCCTCCTTCGCTCTAGCCCGCAAGATGGAGGCATCGGCGTAGCATGGGCCCCCTCCCATTCGTGTCCACAGCGGCAGTCGTACCCTCGGCTTACGTGCGGCTCGTAGTGGCGATGGAGGAGGCTCCACGGCCGCACGTGCCGTGTCATCATCCTACGGTGGTGGCCGTGGCCCTCCCTTACCTCTTGTGATCGTCGGCGTGCACGACTCGTGTGGATCTACAACTAGCGTGCTTGTCGGATCCAGGATTCGCGGTGGACGTCGACGACAGCTATTGCGGAAGACAACTTCGACATCAACCACCAGAATGATTGAAAGGTCCTAATGGTTAAAGGGGGGCGTGAATAGCCTATTAAAAATTTCTACAACAACACTTAGCAAACTGGTTAGACAAATATAAGGCGAAGCGAGTGTTGCGCTAGCCTAATAAAAAATGCAAGCCACCTACCATAATTATAGCTTCTATAGTCTCTATCCATACAATGGCTATGTTGCTACACTAAGTTAGTGTGCTCTCAAAGGCTAACTAAAGAGCCCCACTAACTAAACTAACAAGCTCTCACAACTAGTTACACTAAAGAGCTTGACAACTAGTTTGCAGTAATGTAAAGAGATAGAGCAAGATGATTATACCACCGAGTCAAGGAATGAACCAGTCAATCACAAGAGTGAATACCAATGAATACCAATCACCTCGAAATCAAATGACGACACAATGGTTTTTACCGAGGTTCACTTTCTTGTCGGCAAGCTAGTCCTCGTTGTGGCGATTCACTCACTTGGAGGTTCACGTGCTAATTGGCATCACACGCTAAACCCTGGATAGGGTGCCGCACAACCAACACAAGATGAGGATCATACAAGTCATGAGCAATTTACTAGAGTACCTTTTGGCTCTCCGACAGGGAAAGGTCAAGAACCCCTCACAATCACCACGATCGTAGCCAGAGACAATCAACAACCTCTGCTCAATGATCCTCGCTGCTCCAAGCCGTCTAGGTGGCGGCAACCACCAAGAGTAACAAGCGAATCCCATAGCGAAACACGAACACCAAGTGCCTCTAGATGCAAACACTCAAGTAATGCACTTGGATTCACTCCTAATATCACAAAGATGATGAATCAATGATGGAAATGAGTTAGAGGGCTTTGACTAAGCTCACAAGGTTGCTATGTCAATGCAAATGGCTAAGAGAGTGAGCTTGAGCCGGCCATGGGGCTTAAATAGAGAGCCCCCATGAATAGAGCTGTTGGCTCTCTGTTCACTGAAAGATCGGGGCGACCAGACATGCCGGTCAGATCGACCGGACGCGGGACCCCAGCGTCCGGTCGCGCGATGCACGCCATGTGTCTCCTGCTTCAAATGCTGATCGCCCGATCTCAACGGTCATCAGTACATTTAAGTTGTGATCGGACACGCTGCTCGAAGTGACCGGACGCACCAACACCAGCGTCCGATCGTTTCTAGTAAGGTTCCACTCGTGACCGGACGCGTCCGGTCAAGGACGCATCCGGTCAAGCCCGACCAGACTCGCCCAGCGTCCGGTCACTCATCGTCTCCTCTGTGCGCTGCCACATCAGCGGACGTCAGCACTGACCGGACTCAGACCCTGAGCGTCCGGTCACTTTTCGCGCCAGCATCCGGTCACAAGACCGAGACTGCGCGCTCACTGCTGTCACTAACCAGACGCAGGACCCAGCGTCCGGTCACTGCATGACTAGCGTCCGTTGCACTCTATGAAACCCTGTCTTTTTTGTATAGGGCGCCGGTGGGACCGTCGGACTGTCTGCACTCTACGGGCGGACACTCCACCGGTGAAGTTTTGAACCCTTGCTCAAATGTGCCAACCACCAAGTGTACCACCTTGTGCAGATGTGTTAGCATATTTTCACAAACATTTTCAAGGGTGTTCGCACTCCACTAAATCCTAAATGCATATGCAATGAGTTAGAGCATCTAGTGGCACTTTGATAACCGCATTTCAATACGAGTTCACCCCTCTTAATAGTACGGCTATCGATCCTAATATGATCACACTCGCTAAGTGTCTTGATCACTGAAACGAAATGGCTCCTACTACTTATACATTTGCCTTGAGCCTTTTATTTTTCTCTTTCTTCTATTCAAGTCCAAGCACTTGATCATTACCATGGCATCACCATCATCATGTCATGATCTTCATTTGCTTCACCACTTGGAATGTGCTACCTATCTCATGATCACTTTAATAAACTAGGTTAGCACTAGGGTTTCATCAATTCACCAAAATCAAACTAGAGCTTTCAATGATGCTGAAGACGATGAGATCCAAGAGATCCTTCCGAACGTTCAAGTCCTGGTATATTCTCAAACCCAGACAAATATGACTGATGTTGGAATTTGCCATTTTCGTAATGTATGTGCATATTCTTGTTATGCATGGATTAGGCTAGAGTGGACAGGGGAAATTGGTCAGAACAAATACCGGGACACTGTGTGATATTTGGGTTGACCAAATTAATAAGGGTTACTGCGTGAAAGGAACCATGAACAAGTCAGGGATGAGGAAGGTCATAGGAAGGTATTTTGCAGCAACCAATTTGGTCCATGATAGAGTGCAGATCGCTAATAGGATTAGGCAACTAAAGGGACTATGGCAATTCATACAAAGACTGCGCAATGACACTGGCTTAGGCCGTAGAGACGATGGCACTATTGATACCACTGATCAATGGTGGGAAGACAACACTAAGGTACTTGCTAAACTGCTTGTTTGTTGTTTCACATCTAGTTAGTTGTACACTTGCTCACATTGATAAAGTTCTGCAGGGCCACCCAGACTAGAAGAAATGCAAGTGGGGGTGGCCAGATTACATGGATCAATTGGACCAAATGATCCATGTAGCTGTTGATGGCTCCACCTCATTTGTTGCTGGAGAAAGTTTCACTATGGATGAGGAAGAGGAGGAGGAGGCAGCTTAGGACCCTAATATGCACACTCCAGTTAGCATTACTAGCCATAAGAGAGCAAGCAGCACAAGCATCACTGGCTCTGGTCCACGCAAGCAGCCCAAGAGCCCAGCAGTTCGGACCATGAACGAGTACATGAGCGAGAACGCTAAGATTCAAGCTCAGAGGAATGAGTACTTCAAGCAACATTTGGCAGCAAAGCGACAGAAGGAGGCTGCCAAATATGACAAGATTATGCATGTGCAGCAGTTGGCTAGAGAGTGCGATGTAGAGGAGACAAACCAAAATATGTGGTATGTTGTGCACAGGATCTGCAGTGAAGAAAGCAGTATGGCGTTCTTCATTGTAACATCTATAGTGGAAGGAAGGCTGGCCTTCATTGAGGAATATGCTAGGGTTAACAACCTGATCTAGATCCTATTACCTTAACTTCAGTCTGTCTTTTGAACTTAGCATGTCATTTGAACTAAGTGTGTGATTTGAACTATGTCTATCATTTGAACTAAGTGTGTCATTTGATCTATGTTTGGCATTTGCACTATGACTATTATGAATTAAATGTTCTGTGTGATGAATTTGAATTATGATTGTGATGTGAGCATGTGCACTTTTACTGGCATATGTAATTGAGTTTCTGATGCATTTATGTGTCGGGATGGTAATTCAGCAAGAGCTGGGGACACTTCTGATGAATCAAGTGATGAGGAAATCTTCAGACTTCTTGTTGAGAATGATGACAGAGAATTTATGGACGGTATGCTTTTGTTTGCTATTCACTTTGACAAATACTACAATAGGGCTAAGAGGAGGAAACCAATGCTAACTGGACTGCAATGGGTAGAGAGAACTCTAAGAGATAGAAATAGATGCTACAACATGTTTAGAATGAGCCCAACTGTGTTTCATCGACTTCATGATCTGTTGGTAGAGTCATATGGCCTCAAATCAAGTACCAAGAGTACCTCGGTGGAGGCTTTAGGAATGTTCCTCTGTTTCTTGGAGCACCACAGTCAGTTAGGCAAGCTGAGGATAGATTTGAGAGATCATTATGCACAGTTTACAACAACTTTGAGAAAGTTTTTTAATATGTGGTTAAGCTAGCTGCAGACATCATTAAGCCAGTTGACCCAGAATTCAAAACAATTCATCCTAGATTGACAAATCCTAGGTTCCATCCCTTCTTCAACAATCGTATAGGAGCACTAGATGGTGTAACACCCCAGGTGTTTGTCACCAGTTAAGTAATGGGTTTGAGCTCAAACATGGCATGTTAAGTGGTGATGGAGATGTTAGGTCAAACATATGAAAATGAGCCACCACTTAAACTTGGACCATGCACCATTGCTTACATGCCGCCCTTTCTAAAAAGTATGATTGGGTAATGCTGGACGTACTTGTTTCATGTGTCTCACATCAATATCCATCTATATTGATCCATGGAAAAGTTTCGTGAAGCTTGGAATCAAGAAGTCACATGAAATGACAAATTATGTCCTTGCTTGGATTGTTTTATAAAGTGAATGGAATTCTAGGTCACCAACCAAACCTTGCAACCTTACCCAAATGACTCTAGATGAACTCTACAACAAAAGCCATGAAAGGTTCATGTTGAGCAAATGCCAAGAAAATGCTCCAATGGATCACAAAGGATAATTTAAGCTTTATCGTGATCCTACTTTGGTCAAAGTAGAACTATAGCTTCTGCACCTGTTTTGGAGTTGCACCTTAAACAAAAGTTGAAGATTGAGTAGAGTATAATAAACTTTGTTTTTGGACCAAGAGCCATATCAACTTGGAACTAAGTCAAATCGAGGCTCAAACTTTGAATCGGTAGCTGTTTTCGGTACTTAGAATTTTTCTAAGTCTGAAATTCATCGTCGTCGACATTGGCATCTCGCGTTCTCGTGTTTTCGTTAAGCAACTTGACTTGACCCCAAAATAGAAGTTGGAGCTAATTCATTGGAAAAGAGCATACAAAAAGTTGGATTGGGTTTGACCGAGTTTTGACCTCTGAAAGCGAGTTTCCGTGACCGTTATCAACGCGCTGGCACTATCATCTTTGTGATTATTTACCCACTGATCTGTTGCTCAAAGGACCTGAGTGCCTTAATGAAAAATGTAGAGCAGGCCGAGGTGAGCAAACTTCATTTTTGGCCCAAGGTCCGATTCGGCCCGTAAGCAGCCCAAATCGGCTCCCCACCATGTCCACTCTGACGCCCGCCACCTGTTCAGAATTTTGCGTCAATGGACGACGCGTGTTGAGGATGTGGCCGCCATGCGCCCCTGCTCGCTGCCGTGTGGTCTACCTCCACTGCCGTGCCCCGGCCTCGCTGCGTCCTTGACTAGCTCCGCTCCGCGTCCGTGCGCCCTCCAGAAGCGACGACGGGCCTCCCTCGCTCTCTGGCGCCTGCGCGCTCGTGCCAGAGCACGACCGCCATGGCCGCCGTTGCCGAACTCCCTTGCCGCCGCTGCTCCCTCTCCTGTAGCCCCTCTAGCGCCGCCACCGAGTATGCCTACGGCTCCGCGACCGCCTCCCCAAGCCCTAGGCAGAGCCGAGACCTATCGCGCGTTGCCGTCCGCCGTCATCGTTGTTCAGGCCGCCTCCCTCGGCTGCCGTGGCCAGGTAGCCACTAGCTGCTGTAGGCCAAACTTGAGGATAGGCGTGGTTGTGGTTGGCCGCTACGAGTCCGCATCGCCCCTCTGTGGCCACCGACGCCCCTCTCCAGTCGATCGAATTGGCCACCGGCCTGCCCCGACGACGTTCTCTACTCAGCTCGATTTGAAGAGGAAGAAGGACCACACGCGTGAATATGATGTTCTCTAGGCGGTTAAGTGAAGAATCAGTGACTCATATGAATAGTGCAATAAAGGATCTGGTTGTTGCGGTTTAATTTGTGAAAACAGCAGGGTCCCCGATGCAAGATTTACATTGTTTTTCTTTGATTTTGGCAGATTTGAATGATGAACTTTGAAAATTCATAGTAATTAGTATAAAAATCGTAAAATAGTAAATAAGAACTTTTTGGAATCCTTGTGAAATTTTCTATGCATTAGATCTATAATATGGTATGTTTTAGTTTAAATATTTTGCTGTAAAAATAGATTTGTGCAGTAAGGTTGTGATGCTAGTTGAATTTGTTATTTTCCATAACTTCAGATCTAGGGCTCCAAATGAAGTGAAATTTTTGTGGCATGCTACTAATGTGATAGTTGATGTGTGGTAAAAATTTCATGAGTATTGGATGAAGTATGAGTGAGTTATTGGTTTATCTCGCTCTCACATGATTTCTTGCAATAGCAAATTGTCTTTTTCATAGAGGAAGATATACTTATGAAAATGGTTTGAAATTTATACAGTAGACTATTGAGAGGATATGTGAGCTACTGTAATTTTTGTAGAATTTATTGTGCATTTTTGGTATATGTTCATAAATACACCTTGATGTCTAAATAAATTAAGAAATGCTTTAAGAAAATTTATTTAGAGGTGAGCACCATGCTTTCTGGTGTTCTTTAGTCATGTGTGAAATGTTGGTAAGGTTGGTTTTGCCTAATTATGTGTTTGCAACATAAGTTAATAATTATTTTCTTGCTGATGTGGTTTATGGACAGATCTGGAAACTTAGCAAAGTTATTCATGATAATGTGCTTTGTTGTGAAACTTGTTTATACAAAAGTTGTAAATAATTCATGTACCTAGCTTATGTTAAAATTTGGTGTCATTTGGCCAAGTAGTTTAAGAGTTACAGCTGTTTAAAGTTGGATTACAGAATTGATTGCTCTCTGTCTTGTTTAGACCAGTTTCTGTAAATGGGTATATTTAACTTAGTAACTTGAGAATCATGCTAAGATGATTAAAGATGAATTGTAGAAAATTTCATAAGCTTTCCAGAATGTCTTGTTGCATGTCTATTGGATTTGTATAACTCTAGTTATGATCGAAACATGAAGCTGTTGTTTCCAGTCCAGAAATAGACATATGCTAGTTATGGTTGTTTACTCCATGTGTTGCTAAGTGTGGCTTATGCCCTTGTTGATGGTCAAGTTATGATACTTATGACCTTGTTAAACTTGTGTCATGATTGATGTGCTTGCTCTCTATAGTTAGTTGTGTGATGTTAGTTAAATAGCTATTGGTGTCTATGTCTTGCATAATCTTGTGTTACCATTCATCACATTCATACACATGCATCTTGCATCTCATTTAGGTACGCTAGATGAACCACGTGAAGGACGTGATATTGGAGCCGAACCCGAAGACGATGTATGGTGGACCTATCCCGAAGGTGGAAGGACTGGACAAGTGCTAGAACGGGAGATGCTCACCAAGCGAGTGTCGTCTAACAAACACTAACCTAGTGTTGGATTCCAAGCAAGCCCCGGAGCATTATAAGCCTACCTATTTTAATAATGTCACTTAAAGTTATTCGTATTGCTGCATTACGTGACAGGAGTTGTTTGGAAACACTTGCTGCATATTACCTTCTTTGACCAGAAATATCTACCATGAATCCTATTTAAGTCCAGGAACATTTATCATGCTTAGCTCTGCTTAGACCGGTAGAAGTCGGGTGATTTCCTGTCACCTGCGAGCTATAGGTGATAACTTGATCACGGTTGGCTATATTGTGCTATCGTGGAACATAACCTGGTAATGTGGAATAAATAGAGACCGGACGGGAAAAAGTTGGAGGCAACCAGACAGGGTTCTGGGGTGCTGTTAGTTTTCCGTCTGTGTCGATTAAGGACCGATCGTTGCTCGTCCCTCTTGTTATGTTGAACGCATGCCTCACATTTAGCTGGCTGAATAAAGTACCTTTCGACCGCGAAGCTAGTGACACTATTCGAGCAGGGATAAATCCGGATTGGCAGACTGGTGCTGAAGGGGGTATGACGGGGACGCGAAGAGTGAGCCCAAGGTGCGTCCTGGCAGTCGAGCGGTCCCTGGGTAGTGCGGTCCCGGCTGTTATCCCGCGGCTACTTGAAAAGTGTCATTGGTGATTTGTAGCTCACTTGATCGGTGAGTGTGGTTTGTGTGAGGAATAAATCACCAGCTGGTTAGGAATCGATTCGAATCGCCATCGCTCCTGGATAGTGAGCACTTGACTCGAGCTACGGCATCGTAGTAATTATTATGGAACAATGATGGTTATCTGGATGGTATGGGATATGCTAAATCTAAATTGGTAACTGGATGTTATTAGTTAATCAAGTGATTGCTATAGTATAGGTGCTTACCTAGATGGATATGTTATAATAAAGATGATGCAAAGTACTTAAAATGGTTTCTTCATGATAGCTTATGCTTTTCGCAAACGAGTCAGCTAGCCCACTAAAGAAAGCCTTGCATAATCCTTGGTGTCATTTGTTTTGGTTTCCGACGGGTAAGTCTAGCTGAGTACATTCGAGTACTCAGGGTTTATCCCACCATGTTGTAGGTGAAGTTCTTGGCTTGCGGAAGATGGTGGCTAACCGTCGGTGGGCTCGGTGACTATATTTACTTCTCACCTATATGTTTTTATCTGAGGATGTCACTTATGCTAGCAATGTATTTGGAACTTATATTAATGTAATCATTTGAAAGCTATGTTGTTTTCTCTAATCAGTTTTAAAACCCAAACTTGTACTATTATTTGTGAACCCAATTGTAATATTATTTCCGCTGTAACTCTGCGTATGTGATGTGTATTTGCTTAATCACGCGATCTTGGTTGTGATGTTGATTTACCGAGGTCCTTCGTGACACTCGGCGGACTACCGGGTTTGTATAAGTAAAAGTATGCGCATGTCAACGTGTTAGCGGGGACAGCCATACTTGATCTTGTATAAATTTGGCGATTCTGTCACAGATGGCACTCACATACCATGTGTGGTGCCAAGTGATAAGCTGGTTCAGGACATGTGCCACAAGGGCATGACAACACAGAATGTGCTGGATGTTTGTGGCTTCGACATGAGGTTCACATTTGTTCTTGCTGGATGGCCTGATTCTGTACATGACATGAGAGTGTTCACTGATGCTATGACCAAGTACAACCACATCTTTCCACATCCACCCATAGGTAAACACCTTCCAATGTAGCATTTGCAACTTCTAGTTCAACTAGTTGAAACTTACAAACTGTTTCATTGTGTAGAAAAATTTTACCTGGTGGACTCGGGCTACCTAAACCGTCCGGGTTATCTTGCGCCCTACAAGGGAACCAAGTACCATTATTCGGAGTATCGCGACGGCCTGGAGCCACAAGGTAAAAAAGAGATCATCAACTACGCATATTCATTTCTTAGAAATGTCATCGAGATGTCGTTTGGAGTTTTGAAGATGAAGTGGAGGATTTTGTTGCATATGCCAAGTTATGTACCTCATAAGCAAAGCCAAATTATCGTTGCATGCATGGCACTCCATAACTTCATTAGAACGAGTGCAATAGTGGATAGAGACATTGATCGTTGTGATCGTGATGAGAACTATGTTCCACCGGAGGCATCGGCCTCACAGCCACGAACTCATCAACCGCCGGCAAGGGATGAATCTGCAATCATGAATGATTTCCATGACCAAATAGCCCTTGGCTTGTTAAATATAATATGACAATTTAAATGGTGTACTTCAATTGTAACGTGTGTGATTGATTTGTATGGTTGAGGACAATTGAATTATGTATTTGAACTATTGAATAATTATGTAATAAAGTGTAATTTTTATTATTTGTAAACACCGCCAGGCATGGCAACACCGCCGGCGTGCAGTGTCTAGGCGAGCAGCAGCTAGGCGAGCAGCACCACAAGGCGAGCATGCAACATGCATGGCTGTGCATGGCTGCCGATTAATGAAGCAAATCAGTCATTAAATGAGAGTGAATTAGTCTTTATTTGATACGGTGCTAAAGTTTTATCATGCTTCTAAATACAAAGATGTAAAGTTTGAATGCCTCAAGATTTACAGAAAAAAAATTAGAACCAAAAGTTTTGCCATTTTAAATGCATCTAAACCGGCACTGAATTATTAGTTTTCTGTGTGACGCTGGCGGGATCATTACTTGTACAGATCGATAGCCAAGGGACAAACTGCATCTCATCACTCTTCAGACTTCAGGTGTTTGCTTGTGTGTACCGACTACCATCCGTATAGAATGTCGGGATGGCCTCACTTTTTTCTGAACGGGCGGTACATTTATTTTAGTAGAAAATGCCTTTAAAAATTGGATTATTTCAAAGAATTTCCTCACCAGGATGCTTTCCATCCTGGACGAGTTCACATGGGAGACCATTATGACACCCAAAAACTGGAAGTGTACAGGATGGACACTCCTTCATTGGGGTCCAATTCTCCAAGATGACTATTGACTATGACTGAAAACAACAAATGGCTCGCCACTCATCTGATTCCTGGAAACGTAGCACTGCGTTCTCTTTGTGACTGAAAACAAAAACGTTCCAGATTATAGAAGTTTTATTGCTTGGCTGTTGCTAGCTGATATAGTACGTAAAACGCAGCCCTTGGACTCAACAGCTTCTGTCAGTGCCGTGCTTTCATTTCAGCCGCATCCACTTAGGCGCTTATGGGTCAGCTGAAGCAATTGCTGCTCTCGTCACTGCTTTGCTTGCATCGAATCTGTAACCGTTCTGTTTAGACAAAACCGATCTATACTTGCTTCGTTCTGACCCACGGCTAAGTTCGAAAGGTGCCGCATGAAAAAAGAATAATTATAACATATAACAAGAGCATATACTAGTAAGTAAACATCAATATGAGACTATATAAGATCAAAATAATTCTAAACTATGCCGTCCTTCTCCCACTCCATCAAAGATTCTCCTGGGAATGAAGGTCATGACAGTGTCCGTCGAACTCCCGTCTCCTACCAGCTTTGGTGGGTCTTGGAAAAGGGACTTCTTCGCCGCTCCCGCCGTACCAGATGGCTCTGCCTGCTTGAAAGGACTGATCACCTCCCGATCTTCCTCACCTACATCTCCTTATTGCTTCCTGCGGTATCACCCTTCCTCCAACTAGGTGAGTCGCTACCCTTCTTTCCTCCACTCCCCCAGCTCCCTGATCCACCACTTCCTCGTCCTCCTGATGCACTCCTCCACGGAAGCTGCGGTCGTGAACCGCTTGATCTGCTCCGCAAATCCTCCCTAGACCTCTTCTTCTCAGGTATGAAACTAAGAGCTTTACTGAACTGCTGGACAGCTCCCTTCTCCACCTTCTCTTCACACATACGATCCGTATGACCAATGAGACCACACGTGTAACAGAAGTTCGGACTTCGGAAGGAACTCGTAAACTAGAGGGCACCACTTCATATTCTCCTTGATCTCATCACCCAAGTCCAACGTGACACCCCACATCAAGGGTTTTCGAATATCCAGCCTAATCTTAATTCTCATATATCGGCCGATGGCCATATCATCTTCATCAGCATCCACTTCCAAGACATCGCCGATCATCCCTCCTATCACCTCCCCAGCGGCTTTATTCATCAATCCCAAAGGCATTTTCAGAACTCTCACCCAGATTGGAATTGAATTAAACTCAATCTCATCAATTGTTTTAGCGCCATCAAATTCTGCCATCACCACCAGATCCTTCCTAAACATCCATGGTCCATCCTCCAAAGCTCTTCTCTTCCCCGATCCTTGCAGGAAAGTGAAGAGGAAGCGATTGTCCCCTAGATCCTTACACTCCACGCCCCTAAGCGGCCACCAAATCTTCCCCAGAGTGATTTCCAGAGATTCCGGCCGAGTCAGCTTCTCGGCCAACACCTTTCCTACCGCTTGGGGATCCCCTCGCTTCCTGATCCCTGCCGAAGAACCCCCGAACTTGATGCTACAGACCAGTCACATTCGCATCCATGGAGGCGAACACTCCTAGCCGGGAAACCAAATCCTAGTCTTAGGGCGAGGTAATCAGCTAGCAAATCTGGGCTAGGCTCCGGACGGAGAGTATGACTTGGACGCGATCGTGGGATGGGTTGTGGACTCGCGACCAGATCCTAGGGAAGAATCGGCCAAAGCACGGGGGGAGAAGAGGGAAAGCCTAATTGCCCTGAGACCCTATCTCGACTTCTCGAGTCGCCAACCGGCGCCGAGGACCGAGCTTCTTTCGGCGGCGTTTGGCGTTAACCAAGCACCCTGCTGCGACAAAGCCCGTAAAACCCGTGGATTGTCGCATGTGCCCGCGAACTCTCTTCCAGCTCGCGCGGACGCAGGGTGGGCTGCCCACACAAGGCCCGCTTCCAAGCCCATTCTCTCTAAGAGATGAATTCGGCTCAGACCAGTGAGCAAGTCCAAGGGCTCAAACTCAATCCCCTCGGTCTGGAACTCTGGATCTAGCTCTCGCACGTTTCCAATCAAGGCTTCTTCGCCTCTGCTTTCTCCACGATGCCCGGGAGCTTCGTCGACGTCGGCTGCCGCGGGGCGCGGGCGCTAGCGGCCGGGTGGTGGTCGCGGCGCCGGGTGCTGGCGGGATCGGAAGATCTTCATCCCAGCCTCGCGGTCCTGGCGCTTGAGCTCGCCCGCAAGGCCGGCGCTGGCGCCGGCGCCATGGGGCTTCACCCAGATCTCAAGTGCGGCGCCGGTCCGTGCCTCCCCACCTGATCTCCCCGACTTATGCGCCGGCCGCCCGCGCTGCTCCTCCACACGGTGCTCCGCTACCCCCGTACCGCGCACCTTTCGACGGCCCCGTCACTCCGCCTTCGTCTGGCAGCAGCGAAGCAGATCCCCTCTTCTTCTACTTTCCGTTACCCAGTGCTATTTCTTGTCTTGTTTTAGCATCGAATTAGTCAGAATCAGACGTATGTCCCTAACCTTGACATGTTTGCTCAACAGTTCACTCTGATTTGGAAATCGAAGCAGCCTGCACTGAGATGATAGCACAATATCGCACCGTACTTAGCCCAGCGTTAGACAGGATTTGCGACATGGTGCTGCCATTCTGTATTTCTCTGCCAAGTTCCACCGTTTATGATCGATAGTTCGTTCGATACAGCCCGTTAAGAAGATGCCTTCGTCTCCATTTGCCCATTCATTACTGTACTACCGCCTGAAAGAAATCACGATGGTTCATCCTTTGCTTCTGATGTTGCAATTTCATCCGGGTATCCAGACAGTTCCTGGAAGAGAAATGCTCTCGTCAGCAGTGGCGGAGCCAGAGCTGAAAGGAAGAGGGTGCGGATCAAGCTCCATAGCAGATCTGCCTAAAATTTCTCTCAATTTCTTTGGCTAAGACATCGGAGCTAGATAACTTTTTCACGCTGTGATATTGTCTCTGTTGCTCAGCTATAGAATCAAGTGTAAAAAAAATAACTATATGCATGCAACGATGCGACTGTGCAGCAAGTAATATGCATGCAGTCTCACAGAGTCATCGCTAACCTTCGAAAAATTACCAACGACAAGGGGGTCCGGAGCACAGGATGCCCCAACGTGGCTCCGCCCGTGCTCATCAGGCTGCATTCCTGAAGAACATGCAATTTAGTAGACTTTTAGACAGAAGTTCAAGTTAAATATGCAATGAAGCAAGAAGAAAAATCATTGTGATATCTCACAATTTTTGCAGTGAAGTTTCATTGTCAAAAGATTTGACTACTTTGCGCCTGATCTTTTGATATCTCTGAATTTTGTAGACCTGTGACGGGTTCTGCATCCATGTTTGGCACCTTGTATCACGTGCCTTGAAATTTGCTTATTTTCCATCCGTTTCCAGTAAACAGTGAGGAGAGCAAACACTTCCATAGAATAGAAGAAATACTGCACAGAGGACGTTTTACTTTGGCACTTATCAATCTATAATGATATGATCTATCTATATACGACTCATATGGTCCTTCTCTCCCATCTTGTATGCCACAATTAGAATGATACTCATCATTGCACTTGGTTAGAGTAAAAGCCAGAACTTTGCCTTCCTCTCTCTTCCTTAAAACCACAAGGTCTTTTGACATTTGCGATATTTAAACATCAATCCAAAGTGCCAAAGTAAAACGTCAGCGCAATGATACAAAGAAACCATCCAAAGTGAGATATTTAACTATTTACCACTATTATGGAGGCCATATATCCAATTGCCAGTTTTAGACGAACAACTACATATTTGTCACTGAAAATAGTAGGTGCATTACAATCTTGCCCTTTTTGCTAATGTGGCACGATAGATCTACACGCTAGTGTGGAAGGGTGTTTGTCTCAGACGCAGTGGCACGTGAAAAGACCATTATGCCTCGGCTCCTTTTTAACAAAACAGCCAACGGTTTCCCTCATTCGCCTCTTGCCAACAAAACTTGGTGAGTGTTTGGGGGAGGAAGAAGCAATTAGGGGAACAAAAGACCAAGGTGCGCCAGAGAGTCTAGGGAGGAAGAAATAGTCAAAGGAGGGAGATGTGGTGAGGAAGAAACACTTAGGGGCACCTTGTTTTTTTTGCGTTCCCAGTCCACGCTAGCGTGAGGAGTTGGCATGCAAGTCATCAAAGTCACAATATCATTACAACTTCTTCTCTTTTAGTTGCAATTCTGTAAGGAGCATTCTAAAACTGACATTTGAAGAGATGTCATTAAGGATGTCAAAGGAAACTTCATCATCAAGGCATTGGTCCCCATCCCTATCCCCGTGGAGGAAGATTTCCCCCGTGGTGATGGTGGAGCACGGGAGGCTGATGCGCCGGAGGAGAGGAGAGGGCTATTGATGGCAAGGGAGAAGAGGGCCCGGCCACAACACCCGTACATATGAGAGACGAGAGGAGAGAAGCAGCTAGGAAGTGGGTGTGTGGCGGTCGGCGACAATTGGCCACAGTACATTAGATGCGCGAGAGGAAAGGAGACCGGCGACTAGGAGTTTGGCGTGGGTTGGATGGATAAGATTATAAGGCTAGGAGAGGATGTCAAATGATTATGTATGAACGGATAGATGCATAAGACAAAGGATTATGGACATCTGGATTTAGATGTATAAATAGGACTCCGTGGGGAAACGAGGACCCGCAAGACCTGACGGGCGGAGAATTTCCCCGTTTAGCTCCATGTCGTGGTGAAGTTGGTCCCATCTTGTCCCCAGATAGGGGAATTCTCCGTAGGAAACTGGGAACACGGCCCTGTTGCCATCTCTAGGCGCCATATGTAAGAGTAGCAAATAGTTAAATATCCCTCAACCAGCGAAGCATAGTAGTTGTTGTGACATACTGCTCAGTATCGGTTTTACAATTTGAATTTTATATGTGTTTGGGAATAGAAAACTATCGCCATGTTCGTTTGAGCTTGTTTGGCTGATAAGCCATAGCTGAAAATACTATTGACTGGTTTGATATGAGAGAAAAATATTATTCGTTGACTGATAAGCAATACGACCAAGCGAACAGGCTGTATGTGGTTGTGCCTAGGGCTGGATAAAATACTCGCAACTCGTCAACTTTCTCGATTCATGGCTAGCTTGGTTCAGCTTAGCTCGTTTTATTTTTTCATGATCCATGCTAGAAGTTTAGCTTGTTATTTTAGCAAGCCAACTCGAGCTAGCCAACCCGTGAGCCGAAACGAGCTGAAGTTAGTAGAATAGTAGCTTCACAATTCCGAGTCGGCCTACTAGCAATTCTCACGAGCCCATCACAACGAGGGAGGCCCAGCAAGCCCACCACTTTCACCTTGCTAATAAATACCCTATGCGGTAAATGTGAATCAGTGAATGCTATCACCCATATTGAAAAAAAAATCACCCACTGCCACCGTCCGTCGACAGTGGGTGACATGACCACACCACTCCGTGCACCCAGCTGCCGGTCATCCAGGGCTTGGTGCTCCCGTCCACGGCGGCTTCCATGGTACACATAACACATTGCATGCCAGTGCCGCTCGCATTCTCCGGTCACCATGGAGAAGCAAAATGAGGTCGTCGAGGTACAGTGGAGTACTCCGCCGCCGCCGCCGCCAATTTTGGAGTAACGAAGCAAATTCGGCAGGAAGGCTTGCTCGTGGGTGTGGATTGGCCAAGATCGAGCAACAAAAGCGACGTGCCTTCACGTACTCCATCCCTATCCCCTGCTATTGTTTTTATATTTTTGGTTTATTGTTTTATTTCAGTGCTAAATTGGTATTGATTAGATATGAAATTGATATACTGATATTATTAACATATATTCACTGTTTTTTCGATACCCATGAGCTAAACGAATCTACTGAGCTATCCGTGTCGAGCGAGCCCTCCAGCCGATACCTTTACGAGCCTGAGTTGAGCTGGCTCGTTAGCGCGTTACCTTCGTGAACAAGGTTGAACTGGACCGGTGTAAGTTGAGTTGAGCTGGTTGTGCCCGGCATCAAATTCAGAGCCACGAGTTCCCTTTTCAAAGAAGAAGAAAGAGGAGGCCACGTGTCACTCCATAAAGGAAAACGAAGAAAACCAGAAATGGATATCGGAGATTTCTTTCCGTCGATATAAAATTTTATCTTAGCCGCATCACAGAAAGGTCTATAAAGTATAGTTTGTGAGCCTGCGACGCCGTGCTCTCCGTAACTGTGTTAATTTCACAAACTTTTGTTGTATTGTTATCTTATATTGCGATTCATGTGTTTTAAGTACAAAATATTAGCTATCCCGTAACAATGTACGGGTACGCTACCCAGTAGATATATAGTATATATATAGAATAGAAGAAGAAAAAAAGAGGAGGAGGAGGATTACGCAACGAGTCAGTCCGGAAAGCCAAAGAAAAAAATATATACGTTCAAAGTCACGAGTCTAGGGTCGCTATAGATGACCAGAAATAAGCAGAAACGATTTACAGCCACTTGGGCATCCTAGCGCTTGTTCAATCCAACCACCGGCGTTCGCATATGGAAGCGATAGTCTCTGCGGTCCTCGGCGACCTCATGAGCCGATCCATATCCTTCGCCGTAGACTGGTACTGTCACCGGCGACACGAGGGCACCGTGCAGGAGAACCTGCAGCGGCTGCGGCGTGTGCTGCTGAGGATCCAAATCACCGTCGAGGAGGCCGAGCGGCGGCGCGTCACGAACCAGGCGATGCTCCGACAGCTTCATCTGATGAGGGAAGGCATGTACAGAGGCTACTACCTGCTCACCACCGTCATGCGCCAAGAACATCCCCGAGGTCCCGAGGTCAGTCGTCACAAACACTCGTCGCTGGCCTTGTCTGAGTTCAACCCAGCAAAGCGCATCTGTATTCTCCCAGCCAGAACGACGACGGCGGCGACGACAGTCACGGCGTCTTACGCCGGACGTGAGGCAGAGGCGGAGCTGCAGGAGGCGCTCATCGGCCTGGAACGCATGGCCAGCGACATGAAGGAGCTGGTCCTGTTCCTGAGCTGCTACCCTCCCCTGCTCCGCGAGCCTTACAGCAGGCACCTGTGGCTGGAGAACCGCATGTTCGGCCGTGATGCAGAGTATGAGAGCATCATCAGGTTCCTGCTGGAACCAGAGCCTGCAGGCGCACAAGACTTGGCCGTGCTTCCAGTGATCGGCCCAGCAAGACTTGGAAAGAGCACGCTCGTGGAGCACGTCTGGCGCGACGAGAGGGTGCGCCAACACTTCTCCTTGATAGTCTTCTTCGAAGAATCCGACATCGTGGGTGAAAACCTGCACCTGACGCCTCTGGGAGATAGCGGTGTAATCAAATATCGTAATGATCTTGCGTCG
This sequence comes from Miscanthus lutarioriparius, assembly GCA_904845875.1. Classification (NCBI taxonomy): domain Eukaryota; kingdom Viridiplantae; phylum Streptophyta; class Magnoliopsida; order Poales; family Poaceae; genus Miscanthus; species Miscanthus lutarioriparius. Next base: position 31,073,229 of record CAJGYO010000006.1, on the reverse strand, counting down.
ACGACTGGGAGCTCACTAGTTGTTGCTGAGCTAGTAGGTGGCGTGGATGAGAGCGCATGGAGAAGAGCACTGTCCACGCTGAAGAGCGAAGGCACGGCACCTGTCAGTAAAATTGTTGTCACAAGTCGGTCAGAGATGGTCGCAAGTTTTGGGACCATGAAAGCTCTTGAGCTGAAACCTCTGTCTCGAGAAGCTTTCTGGTACTTCTTCAAGACAATGGCGTTCGGTAGCACACCAGATGCCGAGGAGCAGCTGGGGCTAGCATCTGTATGCATGGAGATCGCGGACCTGATGGACAGATCATTCGTAGGTGCAAATATTATTGGTGGCTTACTGAGGAACAATCTTTGTGCTTGGTTTTGGCACACGGTTCTCAAACGCATCAAAGATTTCAGACGTATGCATCTCGACTTCTTCGGTGAGCTTCCAGCTCATCGCTTGGCGAAAGGTCAGCCTATATACATTTGGACACTATCTAAGACTGATAGTGTGCTCATAGCCTACAGTTGTTATCAAGCGTCTTCAGGCCAGCAACCCGATCTGCCCAAGATAACTTTACAAGATGTTCATACTGGAAGCACAACGCCTCGGGGGAAGTTCGAAGCCCTGGCATGGAGATCTTACATACCACCCTACTCCAGCTACGTGTTCAGATGTGGGGTGCAAACACCGTCGTCGTGCCTCCGTTTATCCCCCAGGAACAAGCAAATCCGGCAGCGGCAGGCACTGGCGGAGCGTGAGGACAAATCAAGGGGGGCCAATTTCAGGCTATACTGAATGTCATGCATTTGCATAGTATTTGATCCAAGAAACCGTAACCAGACCAGAGTCTGCAACTACTGGCTACTGCAATACAAAGAGTGGTCTAGTAGGTCAAGAAACGAAGTTGCATGAGCCCTAGCTAGCTAGCTATTACTATTGTGTGTTGTGTGCAGTATGCATCTCATTGTCCTCGAAGAAGCCTACCAAAAGAAAAGGCAGAAGAATACAGCAGCTTGGTAGTACATAAACACAATGAATGGTGCACTCCGCATGCATGCCATACATGCTTGCAGGTCCTTTGAAAATTAAGCCACGACAAGGGGGGGCCAAAGCCCAGTTTGGCCCCAACGTAGCTCCGCCAGTGGCGGCAGGCGCGACTCACTATGATGTGAATTTCGTGTTGATCTTTTGTATGGCTATACATATGTATCTTTATCTTTAGCAGCACAGTAGCACACCGTAGAGGAGTCACGTAGGCCTCCGTTACCCTCTGTACTACTTTAAGATTCTAATTTCCAGACATTAAAGTTAATTTGGCCCATTAAAATCTAGTACTAGTACTTTATCTTCCCTGTTTTTTACATCCCACAGGGGCATTGGAATGCCCGCCATCAAAAGTGACAATATTGTTGCAACTTCTTTTCTTCGGTGGCAATTCTACACGGAGCATTCTAAAACTGACATTTCAAGAGGTGTCATCAGGGAAGTCAACAGAAAATTATCCGTCAAGGCATTGGTCCTCATCCTCAACCCTGTGGAGGAAGATTTTCCTTGTCCCATCTCTGAAGTGGAGGAGAGGACTGGTGGTGGTGGAGCGTGGGCAGCTAACGCGCGGGGAGAGAGGCGAGGTAGGGAGGAGAGGACCATTGATGGCAAAGGGCAAAGAGGGCCCAGCCACAACACCCGCACGCATGAGAGACGAGAGGATAGAAGCGACTGGGAGGTGGGTGTGGGATGGCCGGTGGCAGTCTACATTAGTACACTAGATGTGCGAGACGAAAGGAAACCGGCGACACGGAGTTTGGCGTGGGTTGGATGGATAAGATTATTCTCTATGAGGGGATGGGAAAGTGTTGACATGCAAAAATATGCCAGCATGGGGATTGGGCTACATCATCAAATATTTGGTGCAACGAAATTCAAAGCGCAAAGGAGGAAGGAGACGACACCAGCCTTGCTCTAACCGGCCCGGCCAGTTTCACTGCCTAGAACCGGCCATGTCGGTTGCTCGTGAGAATTAGTTATCATCAGCACTGACGGCACGTTCCCGTGATCGTAACCCAGACCACTTTTGGATTAGTAAAGTTTGTAAAGTTGCCACTGAACGCCCCTGCCCCTGTGTTGCTCCCACGCGGGCAATACGGGAGGCCCAACTTGTAGCCCGAGCGTCGCTCCGTTCCCTCCGCTTCTCTCGCCGCGCCGCCGCTGAAGCTGGCCACCGGCATGGCCGCTCGGACGGTAGGGCCCTCCCTCCCTTGAGTGGCTGCGCGCGCGGCCGCTGGCCAGCGGCCCCACCCCAGCGCAGCTGCGTGGAGCTCGGCGGGGAGGGCCGCCACGGCTATGGTGGCACCGGCTAGAGCCCGTGTTGACATAGGGGATGGCGTCAGGGCTCTCTGTCTCCTCCGCACATTCTCTCCTCCAAGTGGTGATGGTGACGGTGGCACCGGCCGGGGCCGCCGGTTCGGTGCCCGGGCGGCCGGATCCGGGCCTAAGGCGGCTGGATCTGGCATAGCGGCCCCCGGCGGGTGCGGTGGCGGTCGGGTTCTTGCAGGCTAGGGGGTGGCACTCTCCTCTTCTCTGCCTGCCCCCTCCTCTCACGGCCTTGGCGCGGCGGCCAGCCGAGGCTACTGCTGCTGTGGCCTGCCGGGCTAGTCTGCCCGTGCCCAGTCAGCGGCTCGTGCGCACGTCCACAGTGGTCGGTAACAGCCAGGGAGGCCGCGACTGCTCCCTGTATGGCGGGCCAGCTATGGGCAGTGTCTGCGGTTGTGGTCATGACGTAGGCGGCGACATCGGCAGGGGACACCGGGTTCGTGCCCTGGCATCCGAATCCGGCGTGCGCCCACAGTGGTGGGGCACGCGCCTCATGGCTGCCGGTGTCTCAGGTTGGTAGCGATGGTGGTGGGTGCTAGAGCCGGCGGCGGCGGTCGATGACAGCCTCGACGTGTGGCGGTGTTACGCAACGGTGGAGTCAGGTCCGGCTCTACGTGTTACCCGGTTTGAGGGGGTGGTGGCCGACGCAACTGTGCAGCTGCTACGGGTGGCCGGCGCGTCGATGCCCCTCTGAAAGGGTCTCCGTGGGGCGGCAGGACAACAACGGTGGCGATGCTGGCTGGCAAGTGGTCCGGCTTCGTGGCCCGACGTTCGTGCTGTGGGGTTCTTGGGCGAAAGCCTCGGCGATGGCGCCGCCGGTCGGCGCCGCATTCCCTGTTGGGGGCGTTGCGTCTCCCCTCTAGCATTGTCATCCAAGGGTGAAAATCCGGTCCACTGTGGACATGCGGCAGTGGTGCCATCGGCGTCGTTCCCTTTTTGAGGCGTCGCATTTGGATTTCGTCGCGGCTTCGATGTCTCCCCTTCGGCGGTTGCTTGCTTCTCGGCGCGCGGCGACCCTCCCCCCCCCTCTCGACTAGGGCTCTACCGGGGGTCTGTATCTGCTAGGGGCGAGGTGTGGGTTCACGATTGCAAGTCGGAGCTGCTCTTCGCGTGGGTGTCCGAGCTTGGCAAAGATGACCGGTTGTGGCCGCTAGCCTTGGGTCCGTCGGTGTGTGGCTCGTGGATATGACGTGCCATGGGAAGTCGGAGCTGCTGGCAGCTTTGCTTCTGTGCTCGGCAATGATGATCCTTGGCAGTGTGTCGTGTTTGTACTCAACCGCGTCGCGTGGGCTGGTTAGCCCCTCGAATGTCTTGTATGATATCTCGGTGGTCTAACCTTTTTGTACATATATTCTTTCGTCTTAATAAATCCGCCATTGTTAAAAAAAAATTGTAACCCAGACCACAGTAATCATCTACCAGTTTTTGCCCCAGAATCTGTCCGTGTTTGTGTGTTTACTCGGTGTTCGGCTGCCCGCTACTAATTTCTGATCGATATCCTATTTTCCTGTGTTGCAGTTCTCAATAACCTGTGGAGTGAGGGTGAGGCAGACATCAGAGGAAAACACAAAAACAAAGCTGCATGTGCCAAACGTATCGATGGCAATTAACTTTCTTATCAAGCATGGTTTTACTTATTTTTCACTGAGGTGGATATCAATCAAGACAGTCTAATCATGAAAACGGACGCGACGGCGACGAAGACGTCGACGCCGGGGGTCAGGCCGAAAGCTGGTGGAGCTCTCGATTGCTGTCGCGCGGTGGAACACGCCTTATTGCTCTTGCTTGCTTTTGCAGCACCCGTGCTTTGCCTCAGGCAGCTGCATGAACAGAAAACCATAAGCACGCATGACATGCATCTATAAAAGCTTAGCAGTCCAGAGATGGATGGAACTGTTAACGTTGCGGCCTAGCTTAGCTAAGCTTACAGCAGTTGACTGGGGCGAGGTTGCATCGCCCGGGCAGGCTGTTGATGATGCCCATGGTGCTGCAGGCGCACTCGTGCGACACGGCGCTCAGTGCGCCGCAGCAATCCGCACTCGGTTCCGGCGCGCCGGGCACCAGGGTCGTTTGGCTGTGGCTTGTCATAAACGATCGTAAATTTTCAGTTGAAATAGTATTTTCTCTCACACAAACTAGCCAACAGTACTTCTTCACGAACCAGCAACGATACGAACTAGCCAACCGAACATGCTGTTATTATAGGTCTCAGTGTGCAACGACGGTTCGGGGCGGGCGAGCTTCGCATGGCTCACCTACGGAGCGGAGCGGGCGGCGCTTGCGCTTTGGAGGAGCGAGCGCTGGCTGCAGTTGTGTGTGAGCCAACCGAACACACGAGACGCGCGACGCGTCACGTCCTGAGAATTTTTTAAAAGCCTGACATGGATTTTAATTTGTCCCTGTAGAAAAAAAGTCCTAGCCTGATGCATACGGTTGAAAGCCGTTTCTCTATGCCATTTCTCCTAAAAATCGTACATGAACTAAAAAACTATATGCTCCCTGGAATGAAATTTGGATTTATACTATTTGGAAGTTCTCGTGAATTGAATCCATCGGCTGGAAGGTAGCACTATAGCCAACGTGCCTCGAAGAACCGGGCGGTTCCTTTCCAGTGGCCGCAGCTGGACTCAGGTGGCTGGGGGGCCGTGGCGCAGCCGGGCCCAAGTGCTATGGAAACAGTCAGCATGTTCGCTCGTTGGTTTCAGTCAGGGCTTATTAGTCATGATACAGTGTTTTATTTCACAACAAACCAGCATCAGCCGGACTTATCAACCCAGAAACCAACCAGCGAACAGGCTGAGTATCTCAGTCCTCCGTCGTGACGGCAAAGGAGGGTCATCCCGGTCCAGTCATGGCTTCGTTGGGATGTTAGGCTGAAAAGTACTGTTAGCTAATTTGTTGTGAGAGAAAAACACTGTACTATGGCTAATAAGTCAGGCTGATAAGTTCAAGCGAACATGACCCTACGATTTGATATTTGTTGCAAAAAACTAAAACTTTCAACGCATATTGCATAAGGATTATGTAATTATTTGGCACTATGCTGCAATAAAACCCCCTACCTTTCTCATCACACGAAGGCAATGTTCCATGGCATGGAGGTTGAGAAATGGGTCCATTGTTACTTTGTAATGAGAAAGCGGCTGTTTGTTGCAAACTTGCAATACTTTGTTGAGGTAGTGGTAGGTTTGTACAAAGAAAACCAACCGTTATACTCCCTCCCTTAAGATATATAGTTAATTGCTAGAAAAGCAATATCATCTTATATTAAGAACTAACTCGAATATAGATCTACTATTACAATCTTTTTAATTTGACTCATTGTAAATTAAAATTTACAAGTTTCATCTAAAAAATATACATTATATTGCGAAACAAGGCTTTTCCTCATTCCAGATATGTCGGTTACTAAAGCTAGTAATGGTTCGGTTCAAAATTGGTTTTATGGTTTAGTTTTCATTGTGGGGGTTTGGTGGGAAGTGGGTTAAGAAGCTAGCGGTCTAGTTTGGTCTGGGCTAGCCATTATAATGGATTGGTTTGGTTTGGTTCAGGATGCTTTGGTTTGCTAGATCTACATATGGGTTCCACATCGAAAGCCAAATCCTGAAATTGAAACCTTGCGTCCACACCATAAAATTTAGCGAATTTGACTAAAGTTTGTTGGAGATGTCTCCGAATGATAGCTAGTTACTTCGTGCAGACTAGGGTGGCCAGATCTACACATGGGCCCCATGTCAAAATCCAAACCTATGATTTGTCATTTTCATACTTATTAAACTAGAACCAGCCATTTTTAATATTTGTGGTGTTTTCATTAGATATACACCTGCACTACATTCTAGACAGGACATGCACTTTCGCTGTTATAGTTTCTTAATGATTGCTCCTTCACTATTATATTCTTATAATGTGTCATCACTTCTTAATTTGCACTGCCTGCTCATGTTAGTCTCGTTGTTTACTCTTCCTAGTTTTAGATAATATGTTCCTCGCTTTTTGGCTTTATCCTAGAGGTAGGACATGCACTTTGTGCTTGAGTTGTTATAATCTCTTAATGCTTGCCCCCTACGTAATTATATTCTTGTTCTTTTTACGGGTTTTCTCTTTATTTGTTTTCTTTATTAACTTGTTATGAAATTACTTAGGATCTTAAACATGGATGAAGCAGAGTTGAGAGAACAAGTTAGATCAATGGTGCTTTTTATAGAGGGCAGTAGACCACGTCCTGAAACCCCGGACAAGCCTGAAACTATTTCTTTCATGGGCACTATAATCCTGGCTGAACCTCAGTTTTTTTACGTGGTGGTGGACCATGCTATGGCAAGAGATGGGTTTAGCTATGAAGTTACCCTGCCAGATGAATTGGTGGTGTGTTGTATTCTGAGTTCTTTGTAGCAGAAAAAAGAGAATTGGCTGCATTCTTTGTCTATCGCAATACTGTAAACTACAATGTGTATAAGATATATGTTGTTTAGTTTGGAGAGGAAGAAGTTTCTAGATTTGATGTTGTTCGGTTAGCAGACTTCGATGAGCACTGAACTTCTTTCTCCCAGGAGGCCGAGTGAAGTAAGTCTTCTTTAAAATCTATTCACCTAAATATGTTTTGAGTTTTGTTTGTTGCCTATGTGTCTTAGTTTTAAATGATTTATTTGTCCAGCGATGTGGCAGATCACTTTTTCATGTTTGACTGTTCTACTACTAGAAACACCAAGAACGGAGGGGCACCTGTTTTCAATGAAGCTGGAGCATTAGTTGGGATATGTTATGAAAGCCCTTTGGTACCACCTTACGCCTACACTCTGAGTGCAATAGAGGCTAATCTGTTGGAGCTTAGTGCAATGCCAGTGCAAACAATTGAAGGGTTTTTTTCAGCAAGTCTGACTAAGGGGTGCAACTTAATGTTAGTTATTTCTTAAAATATCAATAACAGTGATTATCTTTCTTTGCCCTTGTGACGGTGTGTTTGTAGTTGAATTAGCATGATCTATTCCAAATCATGAGCCATGAATCTTATATGATTCCTAATTGTTATAGCTTTCTACTTTGTTATGTGGGCTTCATGTCATCATGCTTGAACGTGACTATTTCAAATGGGGTTGGTCGTGTGACTAGAGTAGTATGTATGCTAATACTTCATACTTGTGTCTATTCTCTCTATTTCCTTAACAGATGCTTGGGGTTTTGCATGTCTTGGGTCATTACTTGTTACTTGATCTGCTCCCTGCTACTAGTTTAATTTTGTTGGAAAATGTAGGGGCTATTGGGAGGTTAATCATGCATGGTTTCATAGGGGGGACATTATTAAATTGGATTAGAGGCTTGGATCACTAATAATCTTTTTGATGGGTTATTGGTAGACTGATTATTGTTGTTTTCCTGTTTAGTTTTTTTGTTAGCCAAATTTGACATTAATTGTTCTGACATCTGACCTATGCATCGCAGGGCTTCGAAGCTAGCTAGCCAGATATGCTTATTCAACAATGTTTTGGTGTGCCAGCAACTCAGAATAGTGTGGTGTCTCCCAAGTAGCGAGCCGATTGGAGTAGTTCTTCCCCTTCAATGTCCAATAACTAATAACGTTATTATGAATTTTTGTGAATTTGCTTTTATAGCTTCTAGACTAGGTAACCACTAGCTATCTTAGCTCACTATTTAAAACCTTCATAAGTGGCATGGCAAAAGGTGGAGGAAATCTCTATTTATAGATGTGCATGTTCTTTAGGATTGTGTTATGTGGAACATTCCACACTCCCAACAAAGTATCTATTTCTATATTTTCTCCTTCATCCTTATCTAAAATCTACATTTTTCCTACTATGCTAAAATATCTAGCTCTAGAACTTTGTCAACTAAGTATGGTTACTTCTCCTAGTCTTTTCTTCCTTTTCCATGAAGCACAACAATACTCTTTTCCTACTATGCTAAAATATCTAGCTCGCTATTTAAAACCTTCATAAGTCCATTTGAAACCCTCTCTAAGCTTCTTCACACGCATTAAGTGGTTATCTTATTGAGATTGTACTTGTCACTTGTTGCATTCCAAAATATATCAAATACTAGGGTTCACTAGCTCATGAACAAACTCATATACTACCACTAAATTAACTCAACCAATCAAGCAATAGTGGTAGGTTATGAATTTAAAGATTTCATTTGTTATGCATGATCCTATTAAGCAGTATTATATGCACTAACCACGTACTAGTAAGGGATGAAATGATCATGCGTATTACAATGATACCTTTTGAAAGGATCTAAATGGCTAGAGGGGGTAAATAGCCTAATAAATTTTCTTGCAATGACAGTAGAGCAACTTGTTAGACAATAAGATGGTGGTTAAGAAAACTAAGTGCTCTAGCTCTATTTCACCGCAAGCAAGCGTTTCCTACACAATTCTAGTTGCTATGATCTCTAAGGTTGATTTCACTCAAAGCAAACAACCTAGGAACTACACAACTAAGCTAGAGAGCAAGCTAGGAGACAAGTTATAATTAGTTACATCTACAAGCTACACAAGCAAAAAAGCTCTACACAAGAATATAGGAAATGAAATGCACAAGTGATAGAGCTTTTCCCGAACTGGGTAGGTGTCAATCAAGAATACCAAAGAGACAATATGACACAAGATATATCCCCGTGGTTCGGTTGCTTGCTAGCAACCTACGTCCATGTTGTGGCGAGACACTAACTCGCTGGCTCACGTGCTAATAGGCATTACACGTCTAGCCCAACACATGAGCGTTGTAAGAACCACACAAAAGAGGCTCTACAAGCCATGATTCTACTATAGTTGCCTTTCGCAATCTCCCACGGGGAATAGGCACAAGAACCCCTCATAATCAATCATGGAGCCAGAAACAATCACCACCTTCCGCTCAACAATCCTCCAAGCTTTGGGCTCGCTAGGTGACAGTAATCAGCAAGAGTAACAGGAGCTTAACTAGCCTAACTCACCCAACTAGTACCACAAGAAGCAAGAACACTAAGCAATGCACTAGCGGCTCTCTAAATCTCACTCAAATGATGAAACCAAGGATCAAAGCAAGTGGAGTGTGTTTCTCAGCCCTCAAAAAGCATGCCCAAGTGAATGGGGTGCCAAGAGATTGGTCAAAGCTGGCCACAAGGTCTATTTATAGACCCACCAAAGAATAGAATCGTTACCCCCTTGGAGCAGTTTTTTGCGGGGGCACCGGATGCCTTACTGTGTGGTTACTTCAACGTTCGAAAATTCGACCGTTGGACGCCAGTTAGAGCTCTAGTGTGCCACCAGATACAACAATGGTGATGTCTAGTGCATAGAGTGTCACGCGCATCCGATTGCAACCATCTCCGTGTGCCCAATTCGGTGCCATGACTGGTGCACCGGATATGCCGCACCGATGACGTTCGGTGCCTTGTGCGCGCTGGAGAACGAGTTTACAACCTCTCCGAGTGCCCTGTTTGGTGTGACATATCCGGTGCACACCGGAGTGCTTGGTGCCCGGCAATGTGCTGTGCTGAGTTAGAGTGCTACCTTTGTATCTAGTGCCAGGTGACCGGTGGCACACCGGCCATGCCAGTTCTTGAAAAACAGAACCACCAAGAGCTCCCAAGCGCGTCCTCTCACACGTGCTAACTCTGAAATATTTTTTCACAAACATATTAGAGCCAAGTTAGCATTTTCAAAGGATTTTTCATAAACATTTGTGCTTGCTCTCGGTTGTGCACTAGTCCTAAATGCAAATGCGTAGTTTTCCAACACCTAGTGGCACTAGATGACCGAATTATGCAATAGAGCTCTCCTCTTAATAGTACGACCATCTATCCTAAATTCGATCACGCACACTATTGTGCCTTGATCGGCAAAACAAAATCTCTATTTATACCTTTGCCTTGAGCTCATAGGGTTTTGTTTTTCTCTTTCTCCTTTTCCAAGTTGGAGCACATGATCATGATCATATGGCCATCTTCATCACCTTGAGTGCCACCTAGCTCCTCCTTGGATGTGAACCAACCTATCTCATACATCACTTAGAGCAAAGGGTTAGTTCACTTAGGTTTCATCAATTAGCTAAAATCAAACTAGAGCTTTCACCTTTGCTATCTTGGAGTAGAGGATAGTCATTAGATTCCAATTTTGCTCCACAATAGCAATGTGAAGTCTATTTGAATAGCTTGGTGATGACTAATATCAATATTTGAATTTCATTCTTCACCCATATGACTTGAAAACCACTAATGATCAAGTGCATAATCTTGTGTTGTGGTTGGCTTGCATCTTCATTTGATCATCACTTGCTTGAGAGCACCATGGTTGATACTATTTGTGAGAATACACTTGAAATTTTCATGACTTGATCTCTTTTGGGTGTATTGCTTTCTTTCTTAATCAACCTTTTAATTCTTCAACCAAGTACCACAAATGCCCCTTAGATCACCACTTCATTTAGCTTTATGAGCCACATGCTCGAAAATCCTCCTCCCCACGCTCCGCCCTCCACTAAAGTAGAGACACCCAGGGCAGCAGAGCACACGCCGCACACCACCACCACCACTACCGCAGCAATGGCGCGCGCCCCACCACCCCGACTCCCACCGCGGCACCGCCCATGTCCACCCACAAGGCGTCCCCTCCCGCCCCAGCTTCCAAGGCCAAGGCCACCCGCGCCCGCTGCCTCCCCGCCAGTGGCCGAGCCTGCCCGCGCGCTCAAGAGAGAGGGGGTGGAAGCGGGGTTGCACCATCGCGCTCCACCGCGACGGTCGTGTAGTAACATTTGCGTTTTGGGACCTACTAGTATTGGTGGTCAATATTTTAAAACTTTGACGGGATCTTTGGCCAATAACATTAACATAGTCTGAAAGTGGATCCTTTAGCATTTTAGTGCCGCTGTATCTAGCTCCAAGTTCACCGAACATGTATGTAAACGGAATCAACTACCATTGTGTCATATTCTTGTCTTCCTTAATCCTTGCAAACTTTTCAACGCCAAACCACTAGTCATTTTGGCTCTTTAGTAGTGTGTTTTTACCTTCTAGCTTCTGCTCCCACGTTGTTCATTCTACACAGCTGAGTCAAAAGATTAGGGTCACAACCTCTCTCCAAGCTTTTTTCTTGATTACGCAAAAGGTTTGTGCGTCTTTGTATTAAGTTAGAGAGATTATTCGATACAACATGCCTTATCAGCGTCCTTAGGGGTCAATAAAGATTTTACAAGGACGTTCAAACCCTATCTAGTGTACTGTAAGCATAGCTATTTCATTGAACAGGGATCAACCCAAATCTACGGTGTTTGCAAGGACCCCTCTCAGAAGCTTAAATTGGAAGTTGTTGGATATATTCCACTAATTTAAACTTTTAAAGTTCAGCGCACTCAGATTGACATATAAATCTGTAGTCGTTTATTCCTGCTCGTTCAAACTATGACGCACACAAATTCTATGACATCCACATCAAAATAAAGTCATTGGTGCCTACCAACAACACTAAAATGTTGACTTGAGACTTTAGAGTAACCTTGTAATGAACAATTGAGACAATTCTTTCCATTACCATCGACCTCCTCCTTGCCCCAGTCTCTATTGTAACATCAACAACCTTCCCCTTTTAGATTTGATCATCGTTGCAATTACAATTGTTGGAAAAAGGGATTTCCAGCAAGTAGGACGTGGAAGACCTTTGGCCAGTTGAATGCCCTAGGTGAAGGTATGAGAAGCAGAAGGTGGGCCCAGGCTCAATTAGAGTTTCATAAATGCTCTTACCAACCTCCCTTTGTACAGAGTTTGAGTCCCCCTTTTATATAGCACTGCTTACTAAGCCTACCGTTTACAATTCTATCCCTTGTCCGTTATAGTACATCCTTGGAATATTCCTATACTAACACAAACTACTAGGGGTACTTTGGGTGCCTTCCTCTTCAACCGCCTTTGCTTGATGGGCCGCTATCAGGAGTCCGTTTGCGGCCCATGGCCTGGTACCGTCGCCCTGCGGAAAGTCCCTCGGCTCCTAGAACCTTCGTCTGGGATGACCTTCGCCCAGACCTTCATGCCGACCACTGAAGCCTCCGCATGTATCGCCCGAGCCTTCGCCTTCGGCTACATCCAGGCGCCTTCGCAGCAGTTTCTGAACCTTCGCTTAGGGCGTCTAACCAGGCAAAGGTTTTGTTCTTCTTTTCCCTATACAATGCTCACAGAACATGGTTAATCGTTAGTTCTTAGCGCCACTACGAGCTTGAGACCCTCTACGACTCGTAACCGTGTCCCAACAGTTCCCCCTTTGAGGGCATGGTCTGATGCTGGCGAGCCTTGTCCTCAAAATCTGGCCCTTAGGTTCTAAGGCATGGAGGCTTCCCCCATTTCCCCTTGGATCGCCTGGATCAGACTGTTGTGTTGGTGATGTGTTGTCGTTTGGTTCGCTGCGGTGGCTCTAGAACCAACGCATTTTGAACAGACATGACCGTTGGCCCCTAAAGTTGAAGCGGTGGGGCAAAGGCTATATAAGGGGGCGGTAGGTGAGTTCTGTGCCTCATCGATGGCGCTGTTGCTTTCCCAGCCTTTGCTTTCCAAGCTTCTTCCTCTTGCTCTTGCCTTCGCTTATTTGTTTTTTAGCTTTCGCTCCCTTTAGTTCTTGGCCAACGCTTTTCTGGAAGTGGCTTCTTTTGTTAGTCCTCCTCCTCGTCAGGCTACTTTATTTGGTCCATACCGCCATCCTCTCGATGTTAGGGTGGTTGGGTGGTCTACGTGTTTTGAGGAGTGCATGGTCGCTAGTGCAGAGGTGTAGGAGCTAGCGGAGGATCTCGGGAGTGTTGAAGCCTCTATTGTGGATGTCATAACTGCAGAGGAGGTGGAGGATATGGTCGGTCCAAGCAAGACATGAGACTTCAGCCCTTCGCTCATGACGGCGGACATGATCGAAGAGCTACGAAAGTTGGGCTATTTAGGTGAGTCCAAAGTGAAAACTCCGGAAGGGGAGACCGTTCCCAAGCCGCAGGCCACCGATGTCGTGGTCTTTAGGGACTTCTTCCTTTGTGGGCTTCGCTTTCCAGTAGCACACTTCCTTCATCAAGTCCTGGAGGCGTTTGAGGTACAACTGCATCACCTTACCCCCAATGGTATTATTACCTTGAGCAAATTCTGCTAGGCCTGTCTGTCTTGTGGTGCAGAGCCCAATATTGGTACTTTTTGTGAGTATTATGAGCTCTAGTGCCAGCCCAAACGGGTTGACGAAGACCAGTTGATAGCCCAATATGGGAGCTACGTGTTCATGCCACGGAGGAATCAGAAGGGTGAGAAGTTGGAAATTTCTTTGCTCAGAAGAACAAGTGGCCGAAGGATTGGATGCAATACTGGTTTACATGAGGACCGGGGGCTTGACATCTACTGGCCCGGATGGAAAGAAGAATACACATTATCCGTTGGCGTCTGTTATGACCCCGATGAAACCTTTGGCTTAAGGAACTCTGGGTCCGGAGACTTCTGAGGGGTGTGAACCTACGATAGGGCTTTTGCCTTGGCCTGCTGGTACTCCAGAGGTCGTGATCTGGTGTAGGAAATGGTGGCAGCTAACTGTTGGCCGCTTGGTAGGAAAAGATCCGCTATGACTATTGAGATGGTCAATCTTCCTATCTTTAGCGAAGGAGTTAGGGTTCCCTTCCCTCGATTTGGGTTTGAGAAGGAGGGTCGGGCCACTGAGAAGTTGGTGAAGTCCATCGAGGCGAGGGCGCATGAGATACTTGGTGAAATGTCCGACAAGGAGTATCTAGCGCGCCAGGCCCTCATCGGCGCAATGCCCTGGCTTAATAGAGTTTTTGAAGAGTTTGAGATCCATCACGAGGAACATGATGTTCCTGCAAAGGTGCACAAATCCCTGGAAGACAAGGCCAAGAAGGCCACTGCCAAGAACGCAACTGCTACGGCAGAGGCGAAGAATAGAAAGGGGGCCGGTGTGCCCAAGGTCATCACCAAGAAATAGAAGACTGTGACCGCTTCTGCCGCCGCCTCCGCCGATGCTTCCATCGCTGCCTCCGCTAATGATGATGAAGAAGTTGCAGAAAATGTTGGCGGAGGCTCTGGCTCTGTTGCTGCCGGAGCGGAGGGGCGAGCGCTCTGGTAGCTCTTTGGATCTTGGTGGTGATGACTTTGTCGAGACCGCCCTTTAGGGGTTAGGTGGTGGCTCTACTGCTGAACGCTCCATCGCGGCACCTATGCCCAACATTTTGGATGTTGATTTTTTCGACTCCATGGGCGACGGTGTCGGTAGTGGCAACGCCTCACCGTCAAAAGATGCGAAGGCTAGCAGCGTGGACCACCACCGTCCTGTGGTTGCTCCTATCGTGGAGGTGTCTGAGGACAAGGTGGAGACAGATTCTCCAGCTGCCCTGTTCCACTTTGTGGCATTTTAGGCCACAACTCATCATACTGGGGATGCTAGTGCCTCAGATGCTGTTCCAAGCCCTTTGCATCTGGGTGAGCTACTCTTTGGTCCTTACTTTGCATGGTTGTTTGTCTTTTAAATTCTATCAGGCTTTGAGCCCCCTTTTTTAGATTTCTTTTGCGAGTGTGACGAAGTCCCTTGGGAATCCTGACGAGAACCCTAATGATCCTTTGGGTGTGGACCTCGCCCTGATTGGCCTAGGAGCACCTCCGAGGCCTCTGCTTGTGGGCGCGACTCCTCTCCCATCTGCTGTAGGCCTGGCTGGCGACGAAGGTTGATTTGGCTTCTTGTTTTCTATTTCTACGCTATCTCCATTTTATTTGAGTTTTGCTGATGTTTGGTTGCTGTTTCAGGTGCCTCCGACAGCACAATAAGTTGGTGGGCGGATGCTCTTGAAACTATTTAAGATGCTGATGCGGGATGGCTTTCCAAGATGCTGATGTGGGATGGCTTTCCCTAAAGCTCCTAGACTTCATTGGTGGTGTTGTCGACTTTGGGGCCCTTGCCTCCCCCACCAACCTTTCCAAGATGCTGATGCGGGATGGCTTCCCGCACGTTGAAGGCGTGAAGGAGAAAAACCTTGAGGGTCCGGCCGAGCTTGGAGTGACTTCTCATGGCATAAGAAGATTCGTTCGCTACTTTATGAAGTCATTCTGGGTGAAATTTGGCTAGATGGAGGCTCGTTCGATGGCAGAGGCACGCCGAGCGGAGGTTGGTTTTTAGTGGCTTTTGTTTTTCACTTAGGTTTTCTAGCGTTTGTTTGCTATGTTTATAACTTTGTGTTGTTTTATAGGAGCTGCAGAAGGCAGAGGCTATGCGTGGTACTGCTAGGGCATAGTCTTCCTAGGCTATGGAGGCACCGGCTCCAAAGGCTCCTTCCCCTGTTGCTGAGGTCCCAAAGTCCAGGGAACCTACGCCTGCGCCTGCTGATCCGGAGGTGTAATGTCTAGGTTTTAGCTAGTTTTCTAGGCTTGGTCGAAGGCGATGTGCTGCGAACGCCCGCCCTTTTGTATATATCTAGGTTTGAATTGTGAATTTGTCCTGCACAGGTCTCCTTCTCTAGGCCTGTGCAGGACGTACCCCCTGTCACTATGTATCAAGACGGGATTTATGTTAGTGGTGTACTTTGGCAATATTGGTGGGAAGCTTTTCCCGGTGTTCTGTTTGTGACATGTTTGCTTTCGTGAAGTACGATATTGATAATGAACATACGGAGTTTACTAGGTCACTTGCTTAGTGAGGGCCTCAATCTTAGTTTTATGATGATTTATTTGACTGGCCTTCGCACCCTTGTAGCTGTTGTTTGGAAGGCTTAACACCTTTTGTGTTTTGCTATGTTATTGCCTTGGGGCTTTTGTATTATTGCGCTTCTAATGCACTGTTGTTGTAATCATATCTACTTTTCTAATAAACTTTTCCAAGCTTGTTTAGCTGTGTGCTTTTTTAAAAAAAGATTCTTACTATGAGTTTTAGCTAGGCCGATGGGTTACATTTTCTGTGGCTTACTTTCTCTCTCTCTCGCCTCCGCTTCTTTCTTCTCTAGTCGACGTTGAGTACGAGTATGTGTGTTCGCGTGGAAAAGCTGAGGTATTAGTCTTTGACCTTGCCCACCTTACGGAGGCTTCAGTGTCTGTTTTGTCGCTCTGGCCTCCGTCTTTATGGTTGGTTGCAGTTGACAGGGATGCTTTAGCACGTCATAGCGGAGAAGCTAAAGTGCTCGTATTTGATCTTGCCGATGTTGCGAAGGCTTTGGCACAATTTGAGCATTTATTGGAGGCGCTAGTCTTTATTCTTGATGCTTCTCCAAAGGCCACAAAGTAATTTGAGCAAGCAACGGAGGTTGAAGAAGCATTTCTTGGACATTGCCTCCACTTGTGCCTGGATTGTTTTGCTTTTGCCTTCGGCTATGCTGTAGCAGCTACGCTCCCGTCAAACATGGTTGACGCCGGGTTGCACCAGATGGTGTCTTTGGTTGCGGGGGGATGTTATGAGCCTTCATGCGATACCCTCCCGCAACCTCTGACACTGACTGCTTGCTACCGGATTGTGGTCATACAACGCCCCTTGGAGGTTGTACGACACCAAATGAAAGATGCATACAACCTCAACGTGGCCTTTGCCTGGCTACGTGAGCTACTGGATTTATGAGTCTTCGCATGATACCTTTTGCTCTCTCGTTTGTAAGGAAACTCCGGCTACCATTTTTCTCTTGGTCTGCTCTATAGTATAGTGGCTCTTGGTTGGTTTGGCTTCTCCCCTAGTGCTCTTCTAGAGGTAGGGGTATGAAAACGTAGTGACTGGGGCTAGTGCTGGGGTAAGGCGCAGGATTTTATAGTCTACTACTTGTGCGATTTAATAAGTCTTGGTGGTTGGCCAATATTTATTACTTAGATACGTTTTGAAGTCATAATAAGACCGATGGATTTCTTTGTACCTAGCGTATCTTTGGTCTTTATTCTTGTTGTACCTTAGCTATTAATTCCTAATAGTCATCTGGTGCCTGATAAGGAAAGGTCTTCGCCATGTGTTTTCTTGCCCGATGCCTACGGCGAAGGTAGGTCTTTGTCAGGTTTTTTGGCCTTTTGGCCGTTTTAATAAATCCTTGATGCCTTAATGTGGACAAGGCTTTCCATGCTTTGGAGCCTTCATCTAAAGGTTTGGAAGGTCCTCTTTGTCGTAATGTTGTTGTTGAATGTTGTGGCTCCGTTGCTAGCCACTTTTGACCTTCATTTTTCATAGTATTCTTGGGAGGATTCCTCTTTATCTTTTTAGAGGTTTTTACATGGGACCTGCCTCGTTAAAAACCTCACCTCCGCTAGGAGCCCCCTTTGTGAGGAAGAGTATAGGCCCTTTTGCATGAAATGTAAAGAAAATACGAAAACTAAGAGAGGCGCGGTGACCTTCGCCTATAGTTCCGCGGAGGCCATCTTTTTACATTTGGATGTAGAACCTATGCAAATTGTCAATGTTCTAGGTGTGAGTTGTTTTGCCTTCGCCGTCAGTCAGGTAGAAGGACCCGGGTCTTCAGGCGGCCTTCACCATGTATGGGCCTTCCCATTTTGGTTGAAGCTTTCCAACATTTTCTGCATTAGGTTTCCTTCTAAGGACTAGGTCTCCATCTTGTATGAGTTTTCTAATCACTTGGCTGTCTCTCCACTTTTTTGTTTGCTTTTGGTATTTTGTGTTGTTTTCCACTACTTCCAATCTTGTGCCTTTGATTGTTTCCTTGGAGTACTCCACATCTTCTGTCAGGGCTTGTTTTATGACACGGAGGCTCTGATGCCTGACTTCTTCGGGCAGTATTGCTTCTTCACCATACAAGAGTTTGAACGGTGTAAAGCCTATTGTTCTGGAGGCTGTAGTGTTATGGGACCACACTACCTTTGGTAGTTCCTCTACCCATTTGCCCTTGTGAAGGTTGAATAGAGTCTTCGATATTGCTGAGAATATTACTCAATTAACTCTTTCCACCGCTCCGTTTGATTCTAGGTGGTAGACCGAAGCGAAGGCTATTTTGGAGCCTATACTCTTGCAGAATTCTTTGAATTTGTCCGAGTCGAATTGTTTTCCATTGTCAACTGTTAAGGTTCTTGGTACTCCGAATTTGCAAATTATGTTCTGTCAGAAAAACTTTTTCACTAACTCTGATGTGATTGTAGCAAGTGGCTTAGGTTCAATCCATCTTGTGAAATACTCTATCGCTACCACTGCAAACTTGTTCCCCCCTTGCGATGGTGGTAACGGCCCAACCAGGTCCATGCCCCATGTCTGCAGGGGCCGAGTGGGTGGGATGAGTTGTACGGTAGTCGAAGGTTTTGACTGATGTGGGGAGGTGCTCTGGCATGCCTGGCATGTCTTGACAATCTCTTCTACGTCTTTGATGTGCGTAGGCCAACAGAATCCTTGCTTGATGGCCTTCGCAAACAGTGCTCTCGGACCAATATGTGAGCCGCATAACCCTGAGTGGATTTCTTGTAGAAGGTATTTGCCTTTGCTCTGAGGTATGCACTTAAGCAGCGATTAGACAACCCCTTTCTTGAATAATATTCTATCTATCAGCGTATAGCTTCTTGCTCTTGCTATCATTCTTGTTGTGCTCACCTCATCTTCTATGTGATGCACATTGTTCAGACAATCTATGATCAACTGCCTCTAGTCTTCAGACTCAGTAACTAAGACTGTTTTGAATGCCTTTGCTATTACCTGTGTTGCTGGTGCTTATAGCACTTGGTAAAAGGCTCCATTTGGTATGGGCAAGTTGTTTGCTGCTGCCTTCGCCAGCTCATCCACTTTTGCATTTTCTGCTCTTGGTATATACTGTAGGGTGAATCCCTGGAACCTCTGCTCAAGAGCCCTTACTGTGGCCAGGTATTTGATCAATTCTGGTTCCCATACCATGTATTCTTTTTTGGCTTGTCCTGCTATGACTTGGGAGTCTGTTTTTCCCAGTAATGTTTTTGTTCTGAGTGCCTTCACCTCTTTGAGGCCTAGTATGAGTCCTTCGTATTCTACTATATTATTTGTTGTCTTGAATTCTAGCCTTGTTGCATACTTCATGAGGAGGCCAGATGGTGCTATCAAAACGGCGGAGGCCTAGAGCCTAGATGTCCCCAAGCTCTCTCTGTGTAGAGTGTCTAGATTTGAGGCTGAGGCTACGGGGTTTGGTGTGCCAAAGGTGTCCAATCTGCCATAAAGTCTGCTAGCGCTTGTGATTTGATTGCTGTTCTTGATACAAAGTTGAGTTCGAACTAGGATAGTTTTGTTGCCCATTTCCCTATTCTTCTAGAGACTTCTTTGTTGCTAAGTATATCCCCGAGTGGTTCCAAAGAGGGTATTATGATTTCATGTGCCTGGAAGTAGTGCTTCAAATTTCTTGAAGAGATCAACACTGCATATGCTTTTTTTATATTGGTATAGTTCAATTTTGCTCCTGGCAGGGCTTCTAAAATGTAGTAGACAGGTTATTGAATGACCATCGACTCTTCTTCTTTCTCTTGAACGAGCACCCCACTGACCGCGTGGTCGGAGGCTGCAACATATAACAGTAATGGAACCTCTGGATCTGGCACTGTCACCAAGAGTCTTGTAGCTAAATAATTTTTGAGCTGTTGGAAGGCCTTTGACTGATCTGGCCCCCATTCCACCTTGTCTTCACCCGTTAAAGTTTTGAAGAATGGGAGGTTGCGTTCTGCTGACTTTGAGATGAATCTGTTTAGTGCTGCTATTCTTCCAGTGAGTTTTTGGACTTCGTTTTTGGTTGATGGTTCCACCATTGAGCTTATGGCCTTCGTCTTGTTTGGGTTATCCCTTATACCTTTGGGCCCTATGATGTACCCGAGCATTTTACCTCTGCTTACATCGAAGACACACTTTTCTAGGTTGAGTTTTAGCTCGGCTTCTCTTAGATTGGTGAAGGTTTCCTTTAAATCCGCTATGTGATCTCCTTCATTCTTGCTCATTAACACAATATCATCAACATACGCTATAATGTTTTTCTGCAGCTATGGGCCGAGGACCGCCGTCGTCATTCTGGCGAAGGTTGAACCTACGTTCTTTAGTCCTTTGGGCATTCTAGTGTAACAATAAGTTCCAAAGGAGGTAGTGAAACTTGTCTTCTTCTTATCTTCTTTGTTGAGCCAGATCTGGTGATATCCTGAAAAACAGTCCAGGAGAGAAAAGCGTTTGCATCCTGCCGCCTTGTCGATGGAGGCATCTATCCTTGGTAGTGGAAACGGGTCCTTCTTGTTCAAATATGTGAAGTCTATGCACATTCTCATCTTTACATTTTTCTTTGGTACTAGTACTACATTTGCTAGCCATTCTGAGTACTTGACCTCTCTGATGACGTTGGCGTCTAACAGCCTCTGTACTTCGGCCTTTGCTGCTAAGATTCTATCCTCCGACATTTTCCTTTGTCGCTGCTTCCTTGGCTACATTTTGGGGTTGATGTCAAGGGAGTGCTATATAATATCCCTGCTGACTCCTTTCATATCGGAGGCTGACTAGGCGAAGACGTCTTTGTTCTTGGCTAAAGTTTATATGAGTTCTACTTCTTCCTTCGACAGGTTGCCTCCAATAGTGACCTTTCTGTCTAGGACAACATCTTCTAATGGGACTGACTTTGTTCCTTCTTGATCTTTGAGATCTGCTTTGCCCTTCAGCATGTCCAGAGGCTCCGGTAAGTTGCTTTTGGCTGCTTCGACATAATTGATACTGCGCTATGATTTGTATATGGCTCTTTCTATGTTTCTTGCCTCCTTCTGACTACTATGGACTATGATGGTTCCATGCAAGGCTAGCATTTTCATACACAGATAGCCCATATGGATTGTTGTATTAAACTTGTTTGTAAACCCTCTTCTGAAGATGGCATTATAGGGGTAGTAGAGATCTACTACATCGAAGGTCACATATTCTGTTCTTGCGTTTTCCTGACCTCCGAAGGAGACTGGTAGAGATATTTTTCCTAATGCATCGATCCTCTTTCCTCCAAAACCAATTAATGGTGAGTTTGAAGGCTGCAACTGACTCCTGCTTAGCTTCATCTGGTCGATGGCATTGACAAAGATAATATCTACAGAGCTTCTAGAGTCTATGAGAACCCTATTGATTTCACATCCTGCAATGTTAGTCTTGATCACCATGGCATCGGTATGAGGGTAGCTTTCCAACTACAGATCTTGTTTTGAGAAGGTGATTGGCGTCTTCGACCAATTTGTGTAGCGCACAAGGCCTTGAACTGCTATGTTGTTGACCAACCTGAGGTGATCTTTCTTGTGCTTCTTTGTCTAGAACTCCATCGAGGAGCCTCCGGCTATAGGCAATATCATACCGATGGTGGGTAGGGGTGTGTGAGGGTTGAGTTGGTTTTCTGGGTTGGGTTTGTTTTTGGCTGTTGCCAGCTGTGTTGGTGGAGGCAGAGGCAATGCTTCTAGCTACCTATTGTGTACTTGAGATGGCTGGTTGGTCTTAATGAATGTTATGTGCGGAGGCCTTGGGTTTATGTAGGTGAGGTTGGATTCTGCCCGTTGGTTGCTAGTCTGCCCTTGCTGCTGAGTACTTGATCGCCATGCGGGTAGGAAATTTAGATAGTAGGCAGCAGCTAAAGTGGATGGGTGAATTTGGGAGGAGTTTAGGCTTGGGTATACTGGGCAGTATTGCTACTGAGAAGGTGCTGCGAAGGTATGGTTTACCTCTCTTACGGGTTGTTGTGGCAGAGGTTGCAGATTTGCTCTGCTTTTGATCCTTTCTAGGGTCTGCTTAGCATCTAGACCATGGTGATGTGCCCCTTATTCTCTCCATGAAAGAAGCAGTACTGCCTTCGTTGCCTTTGGTTTTGGTTTCTATTCTAGTTCCTACCTTGTCCATTTCCCTTCCTTCGGATTGTTTCTAAGGCGCGCTGTTTGGGCCTGCCTTCACCGGTTGCTGCCCTTGCTGGCTGCTTCCTTGATGTTCTATATTAAACACTTGCTGGCTTTGCCCTTGCTATGGCTACGGTTGGCTTTGGCTTCTGTTGCCCCTCTGGGTGTTCTTGCTATTCCCCTGGAACTATTTGCTTTGGTTTTGCTCTTCTAGCCTTCAGCGTAGGTCATTGTTAGATCTGCAAAACTTCTCAAATTCAACGTAAAGGTCTTCAATGGTCCTTGGCTTTTTCCTAGCTAGATGAGCTGTGAAGGGTCCTATGCGAAGGCCTTTGATGGGTGCTTTTGCCTTCATTTGCATGAATTACTAGAAGTAGTCTTTTAAGGCTTCTTTATTTTGCTTGCATTGAAACAGATCCACGAAAGTCAAGGATTCACTTGTGAATCCTTTGAAATTTGCTAAGATCTTGTCACAAAGGTCTTCCCATGAATACATAGAACTTGGCTTTAGCATCGAATACCAGGCTAGCGCATCGCCTTCAGCTACGATGATGAAAGATTTGGCTAGCACTGCTTCATTTCCACCAGCAGAAGCTACTATTGTCTCAAAGCTCATGATGAATTGGCATGGGTCTGATCTTCCATTGAATTTGGGTAAGGTGATGGGATTGTAGGAGGGAGGCCAGGGTGAGCTCTAGATGCCTTCAGATAGTGGTGATTTGGAGTCAATGGTTCTGTGGATTTGTGGCAAAGTGTAGGGTGTGTCAAAGGTTGGTTGAGCTATTGTACGTGGTGGGGGGTTGGGTTGGTTTTGACTTGCTAAGTGGAATTGGTTGGATATGTTGAAGTCAGATTGCGAAGGCTGCATACTTGGTATCTCGGCCTAAAGGACGGCTAGCTGTTGCTTGATCTCCACTGCCTGAGCTAATGTTTGGGCTGCCCATTGGTTTGCGGCGAAGGCTGCTGCGACCCTATCCCTTTTCTTGCTACATGCTCTGCAACTGAGCCTGTAATTGTTGAAGCTCTTGCTCCGGGGTGGGATTTGGGGCTTGCTGCTCCTCGGATGCCTGAGGCTGGTCTTCGACTATGGGCTTCTCTGTGGCCTGGTCTTCTAGGGTGGTGGCATAGATGCTACGGGCGCTATGCCTGAGTCTTCCCCTTGGTGCGGGATCTGCGGGTGCCCTTGCAGAGGCTGCTCTTTTCCTTGTCATTGTGGGTTTTGCTTGGCCAACACGCGGTGGGCGCCACTGTTGAAAAAAGGGATTTCCAACAAGTAGGACGTGTGTAACACCTCGGTGTTAAGCGTGCATTACCATTTCATCCCATGAGCATAATCATCATCACCTCATGCATAAGCATCATGCATGCATTTCATTTTGAAAGAAATGAAGTATCATTTCATGTGGTGCTTAAGTTGATTGAAATTCATTATGTTTAAAACAATGTGAAATGCCATGCTCATGTTTGGATGCCATGAAGTCTTGTTTTGATCACTAGGATAGCTTATAAATATTTAGGATACAATTTGGAGCAAAGTTTATATTTGAATTTTTGCCAAATTTTGCTTTTAAAAATAATTATTCAAGATTAGGGTTTTGAATTAATATTGAGTTTAATTTGGTAATTCAAAATCTATTTGGAATTTGACTTTGGTCATAAAAGCAAAGTTGTAGATCTTGAAAAATGGAACAACTTTCATTTTTACACCAACTTTTGAAACTGCTTTGAAATAGTTTAAAATTTCGTTTGAATGAAAAAGGATTTGAAAATAGTTTGAAAAATCTCATTTTTCCTTAATGGGCCGCCGCCTCGCTTTCGGCCCAGCCGCACAGGCCGGCCTGGCCTGCCTTCGCGCCGCGCCCCTGCTCCCACGTGCCGCTCCTATCCGCCGCGCACGCGCCCGACCGCGTCAGAGCGCGCTCGCCGCGTGGCCGCCATGCGCCGGCGAAGCTCGCCGCGCGTCGCAGCCGGCCTGCGTCGCCCTCCACGCGCTCACCTTCATCTGCTGACCTCGCTGCGCTCCCCACTTCGCTCTCTCCCCCTTGCAGCAGCAGCAGCAGGCAGCGGTAGCAGCGCCGCCGCGCCATTCACCACAGTGTTCCGTCGCAGCCATCGCACCACTCGCCGCCTCCTCGCGCCACAAGCACCGCCACCTCGCGCACCACGCTGCCGACCAGCTCGCCACGCGAATCGACCGGAGGTGAGGCCCAATCGCGCGTTTTCCCCCTCGCCGAAGCTCGGCCGCAGCGCACACCGCCGTGGCTAGCCCTGCTCCGCCTCCCTCTCTTCCTCCTTTCGCGCGCACCGTGCCCGCCTCGCAATGGTGAAGCTCGGTTGCGAGTCGATGTCGTCGCTCCGGCCACCCGTGCACCGGAACGAGCCCGCGCCGCACGCCATGGCCATCGGCCACCTTGCTCCGGTGGTCCTCTAGCCTTGCAAGTACTACCAGCTTGTGCGCATCATTTTGTGGAGTCCGATAGTGCCGACCACGCCGCCGGCGACCTCACCGCCGGTGAGATCCGGCCGGTCAAATCCGTCCCCTGTCTCCGGGTGACTGACCAGCGGGGCCTGTTGACCCGCTGGGTCCCACCTGTCTATCTCTCTAGAGCGGTTTTTGGGTGGAGATCCGGGTGGATCTAGCAGTTTTGAACATGGATTTTCAGAAAGGATTTAAGAAATGATTTTTAGATTTTTATTTAAATGCTTTGGGAATTTATAACTTGCTCAAAATGGCTCCAAAATTGTTGAAACAAATTTTGCTAGGTTCCTTGTTACCAGATCTACATGATAAAAATATTGCATGTTATTTTTGAGATACTTTTCTGTGGAGTTTTATTTAATCATTGAAATTGCTGTTTTCTTGAGAAAGGCATAATAAATCATAGAAAGATCAGAAAAATATGATTTCAAGTTTATTACTCTTCTGGTGTAATTTACTTTCTAGAAAAAATATATGCCATGCATGTCCTGTAGAAAAATTATGAGATATAGTTCAAGTGCCTTTAATGGCTGGTTTTTGTTATTTTTGCTAGAGAGCAAAATTTGTATAAAACCTGCATGTGATAATTTTTGTGCAGTGATTATTTACTGTGTAGAACATAGGAAAAATATTACATCTGTTGTTTGACACTTTTCACAGTACAAAGTATTTTCATGATCATAATTATGCCATAGCTTGTCATTTTTGTGTAGGCTAATCCACTTATCCAAATGCCATAAAAATTTAATGGTAGACTACTTAGGGTAGTACTGTGTTATGGTAATTTTCTAAGATTTTTCTAAGCTATAAAAATAGATGTTGCTATTCAAACCTATTATTAATTAGGGTTTAATCAAATGTTGCTTTATGTATGATTAAGAAATTAGTGAAGCTTTGGTGTATCTTTGAAGCATTTAATGAGATGTGTTGACTTAGCATATTAGTAGTAGAAGAGAATGCAGTAGATGACATGTGCTTGTAGTACATGTTCTTGGATGATGTTAACTACCTTGCATTCAAGCATATTCATTATGTTCATTTCATCCGATGCACCTTTTGCATAAGCACTTACGCACCTGCATCATACAGGATCATAAACTGAGAGCCCAGTCATCATACCCGAGGAGCCCGAGGAGCAGCTCGAGGTGCAGCCGCAGGAAGTGACCGAAGCAGACGAGGAGGACGTTGAGGAACTTCTGGAGTGCCCCGATCACCGCCCGAGCTCCTTCGAGAGAGGCAAGCCCCGGAGCATTTTTCTCCCCGGTTTGCAATTATTAATTAAATGCTTTACTTTAATTGATGCATTATGTTCAGGAGTTGTTTGCAACCGTTGCTGCATTATACCTTGTCTACCTTTGTTATACTATATCCTTGTTACCCTAGTATCCGCAGTCGAGTCAATGCTTAGCTGGCTTAGATCGGTAGAAGTCGGGTGATTTCCTGTCACCTGCGAGCTATAGGTGGTTACCTGGATCTGCTTGGATAACTATGTAGTCATGGTATACTAAGTGTTAATTGAAGTTGAGACCAGACGGAGACTTACAGAGTTTTGGACTGTAGTGCTTTCCGTCTATGTCGATTAAGGACCGACCGTTGTTGGGCCTCGAGTCATGTTGAACGCATGCCTTACATTTAGCTGGCCGAATAAAGTACCTTTCGACCGCGAAGCTGGAAGATTATTCGGCCCGAGTAGATTGCCCGCAGCGCACTGTATCGGAGCAGGTGTGGTAGGACACGAGGGCGCGATGATAAGACCGGAAGGCAGTCGATCGACCCCGGATACATGTGGTTCCTGGCAAACTCGAGATTTTCCTGGATAGTTGACTCGGTGACCGATACCTCACTTTAGCGGGTGAGTGGGTTTTGTGTAAGGAATAAATCACCAGCTGGTTAGGAATCAATTCGAATCGCCATCGCTCCTGGATAGTGAGCACTTGACTTGAGTGACTTCATCGTAGTAATGTTGATGGAACACTTGGACAGTTATAATGAATATGACATTATGGAAGTTGTTAATGATCATTGGTTATCATTATTTACTTAATCACATGCTTGCTCTAGTATATGTGCAAATGTAGTCGACAGGTTAAGAATAAGTAACTTGACAATAATGCTTTCGGAAAGGTTCTTGAAATACTAAAAATGCCTCTTTTTGCAAATGAGTCAGCTACCCTACTATAAAGCCCTTCATAATCCTTGGTGTCACTTTATTTTCAGTTATGTCGGGTAAGTCTAGCTGAGTACCTTCTCGTACTCAGGGTTTTATTCCCACTTATTGCAGATGGGTAGATGTATTACGGCTACTGTATCAACTGCCTTTATCCTGCGATGGGTGATGCTTAGGACCATGGGCATGGTCATTCCTTACGTCTTGTCTAATACTTTTGTTGGAGATGATTATCAGCTGGCACTGTATTTGAACTCCGTGTGAGTGTGTGTGGTTTTGAACAAATGGCTTCCGCTACTTCTATTTGAACTCGTTTTGTAATAACTATGTTTAAACTCTGATGTACCGGTGATGTAAACTTTTATGTAATATGTGATGGTGACCGCTAAACTTATTACGATCTTGGCTGGTATGTGAGTTGGTTTGAAATCCTTCGTGATTTCACGGACTACCGGGTTATACGGGCTTAAGTTTGCTAAATCGTCAGCTCTGGCGGATGATTTTCTTACTTAATTTCGTATAATTGGTCGGTTTTGTTACAACGTGGAAGGCCTTCGCCCAGTCGAATGTCCTGGGCGAATGTATGAGAATCGGAAGGTGGGTCCAGACTCACCTTAGGGTTTCATAAATGCTCTTACCAACCTCCCTTTGTACAGAGTTTGAGTCCCCCTTTTATAGGGCACTGCTTACTAAGCCTACTCTTTACAATTCTATCCCTTATCGGTTATAGTATATCCTCGGAATATTTCTATACTAATACAACTGCTAGGGGTACTTTGGGTGCCTTCCTTCTTCAGCCGTCTTTGCTTGATGGGCCGCTATCGTGAGTCCGTTTGCGGCCCATGGCCCGGTACCGCCACCCTGCGGGAAGTCCCCCGGCTCCTAGAACCTTCGTCTGGGATGACCGTCGCCTGGACCTTCACGCCGACCCACTGAAGCCTCCGCATGTATCGCCCGAGCCTTCGCCTTCGGCTGCATCCAGGCGCCTTCGCCGCAGTTTTCGGACCTTCGCTCAGGGCGTCCGACCAGGCGAAGGTTCTGATCTTCTTTTCCCTGCACAGTAATCGTTAGTTCTTAGCGCCACTACGAGCCTTACAGCCTTCGCGACTCGTAACGTGTCCCAACAGCAATGGAGCTCATTATCTCCGCGATCATGAGCGATCTACTGAACAGAGCCCTGTCCAAGGCGATCCAGAGGTACAGATGGTCCAAGGCAGAAGAGACAGAGCACAAGATCAGGCGGCAGCACCGCGTGCTGCTCCCAATCGATGCCATGGTGGAGGAGGCTGAGGGGCGGCACATCACCAATCAAGCCATGCTCCGGCAGCTCCAGATGCTCAGGCAAGGCATGTACCAACCAGGGTCGCCACATGCTCGACAGCGTTAGGTACAGGTACAGCGACGATGTGAGTGGTGACCTTGACCTCCCCAGATTCGCCTCCTCTCCCGGCCTTTCAGCAGCGACACATATAACGTGCTAGACGCCGAGAGCTTGAAGCAGCTCGAGAAGACGCTCGACGGCCTCGAGACGCTGGTGGGCGACACGGCGGAGTCCACTCCGAGAGCTTGAAATGGAAGTGCCATCTCTCTCTGGTGCCGCAAGAGGGCATAGCCCATATATAGGACACTGCAGCCTCAAACAGCATCTAATGATTCAAGAGCAACTGACCAAAACGGACAACATATATAGCTGCTAAACCTTAACGTTATTTGACACAAAAAACCATATTGCAGACCGCATAAAGATAAAAACAAAGGCAAGCAGGGGGTGACAAACATGCTAGGATTGCTGATCTTCAACAAAATGGTAAAGCTAGCCTACAAAACTAGGGGCTAGAATAGATTTGGACTCGAACTCTGTATTCTGGGGCCATAAATATGAGGCAACCCTTTACCTTGTTGTAGCCATAAGAGACGACTTGGCGGCTGATTCGGGTGGCGGCGATGTCGCGGAATCAGCCGAATGCTGGTATAGCTGATTGTGTTTTATGTGGAGGAGCGCCCGTAATCATGTAGGCACATCGCTGAATCTCCTTAAAAGACATCTTGCCTCGGTGTCGTTTTCGTTTGCATATTTTCTTCTATGGTGTCTATGTTTCCGCGTTCGTCGGTTAGTAGATCCGTTCGGGTCTAAATCTAACCGTGCACTCTAACAGGACCGACTCTTCAAAGTATGCATAAGATATAGAAAAGTTATTGGAGAATGAAAAGATTAAAAAAACTTTTTTTTATTCAAATGACACGCTAATGATAGACTGTTATAGATGCTGTAAAGGCCTACAATCTTCGTGGTGTGCGGCTGAATAGGTAAACATATCCCTTTTCTTAGATAATGAGATACACATACTATAGCATAGACATAATAGAGCCAGCCATACAAGATCCACACGAAATTCACATCAAAGTGAGTCGCGCCTGCCGCTGCCGGATTTGCTTGTTCCTGGGCGATAAACGGAGGCACGACGACGGTGCTTGCACCCCACACCTGAACACGTAGCTGGAGTAGGGTGGTATGTAAGATCTCCATGCCAGGGCTTCGAACTTCCCCCGAGGCGCTGTGCTTCCAGTATGAACATCTAGTACAGTTATCTTGGGCAGATCAGGCTGCTGGACTGAATAACAACTGTAGGCTATGTGCACATCGTCACTCTTGAATAGTCTCCAAAGGTATATAGGCTGATCTTTCACCAAGCGATCAATTGGACCCTCACCGAATAAGTGGAGATGCATACTTTTTTGATCTTTGAGGCGTTTGAGAACCGTGTGCCAAAACCCAGCACAAAGATTGTTCCTCAGTAAGCCACCAATCATATTTGCACCTATGAATGATCTGTCCAACAGGTCCGCAATCTGCATGCATACAGATGCTAGCCCCAGCTGCAACTCGGCATCTGGTGTGCTCCCGAACGCAATTGTCTTGAAGAAGTACCAGAAAGCTTCTCGAGAAAGAGGTTTGAGCTCAAGAGCTTTCATGGTCCCAAAACTTGCGACCATTTCTGACCGACTTGTAACAACAATTTTACTTACAGGTGTCGTGCCTTCGCTCTTCAGCGTGGACAGTGCTGTTCTCCATGCGCTCTCATCCACGCCGCCTACTAGCTCAGCAACAACCAGTGAGCTCCCAGTTGTCGACGCAAGATCATTACGATATTTGATTACACCGCTATCTCCCAGAGGCATCAGGTGTAGCTTTCCATCCACGATTTCGGATTCGCCGAAGAAGACTATCAAGGAGAAGTGTTTGCGCACCCTCTCGTCGCGCCAGACGTGCTCCACGAGTGTGCTCTTTCCAACCCTTGTTGGGCCGATCACTGGAAGCACGGCCAAATCTTGTGCGCCCGCAGGCTCTGGTTCCAGCAGGAATCTAATGATCCTCTCATACTCTGCTTCACGGCCGAACATGCGGTTCTCCAGCCACAAGTGCCTGCTGTAAGGCTCGCGGAGCAGGGGAGGGTAGCAGCTCAGGAACAGGACGAGCTCCTTCATGTCGCTGGCCATGCGTTCCAGGTCGATGAGCGCCTCCTGCAGCTCCGCCTCTGCCTCGCGTCCGGTGTAAGACGCCGTGACCATCGTCGTCGTCGTCGTCGTTCTGGCTGGGATAATACGGACGCGCTTTGCTGGGTTGAACTCAGACAAGGCCAGCGACGAGTGTTTATGACGACTGACCTCGCGCACTTGGGACTTGTCTTGGCGCATGACGGCGTTGAGCAGGTAGTAGCCTCTGTACATGCCTTCCCTCATCAGATGAAGCTGTTGGAGCATCGCCTGGTTCGTCACTCGCCGCCGCTCGGCCTCCTCGACGGTGATTTGGATCCTCAGCAGCACACGCCGCAGCCGCTGCAGGCTGTCCTGCACGGTGCCCTCGTGTCGCCGGTGACAGTACCAGTCTATGGCGAAGGATATGGATCGGCCGATGAGGTCGCCGAGGACCGCAGAGACGATCGCTTCCATATGCGAACGCCGGTGGTTGGATTGAACAAGCGCTAGGATGCCCAAGTGGCTGTAAATCGTTTCCGCTTATTTCTAGTCATGTCTAGCGACCGTAGACTCGTGATTTTGAACTTGTTTTCTTCGCTTTCCTTTATGGAGTGACTCGTGGCCTCCTCTTTCTTCTTTGAAAAGGGAACTCGTGGCTGAGTTTGATGCCGGGCACAGCCAGCTCAACTCAACTTACACCGGTCCAGTTCAACCTTGTTCACGAAGGTAACGCGCTAACGAGCCAGCTCAACTCGGGTCGTAAAGGTATCGGCTGGCTCGTAAAGGTATCGGCTGGAGGGCTCGCTCGACAACGGATAGCTCATTAGTGGCTGTAAATCGTTTCTGCTTATTTCTGGTCATCTATAGCGACCCTAGACTCGTGACTTTGAACGTATACATTTTTTTCTTTCGCTTTCCGGACTGACTCGTGGCGTCCTCCTCCTCCTCCTCTTTTTCTTCTTCTTCTATTCTATAGCAGGTAGTGTGCTCATACGTTGCTACGGGACAACTAAACTTTTGTAATAAAAACACATGGATCGCACGATAAGATAACAATACTATGAAATTAAATATCAACGTTAAAGTAATATTTAATCCAAAAAGCAAAGTTCATGAAATTAACACAGTCACAAGAGCGCGACGTCGCAGGCTCACAAACTCTACCGTATAGACCTTTCCGTGATGCAGCTAAGATAATTACATTGCAACTCCACTAATTACCGTACAACCACCTATATAAACTATAAATCTAATATCTTGGGAGTGCAAAGCTTAAAATAATCAAAGCCAATCCTTACACAGAGACTACCAGATGAGGAGCCAGAGATGATCACAGAAAGCAGAGACAAATGTTATATCCATGCTGCCCAGTTGCATTGAAATTTACATTGGCGAGTGTCCAAGAACAAGATCATATACATACAAACGTAAGTAAGAACAAAAACAAACCAAGTCACTAAATGAACCATGCACTTCGGTGTACCAAACTCCATCATCATACTTTATCGAAGTCGCAAGCTGGTAAAATGCGATACAAAATAACAACCTAACCGTATCAGCAACAAGGGAAAATTGTGAACAATAGGCCACAGTTCTGAATAAAAGCAATGTATTTTTGTACTTTCGAAGGATTTTACAACTTAATTTCTCTACAAATTCAAAATCATAAAGACAACTGTGCATTCAGTTAAGTAGTTCAGTGACCGGCATGTGGTATTTCTATACCCAAATAAAACAGTAAAAGAAATTCAACTTCATTTTCTTCTGACTTCTGTATTAGTAGCAGCAAGTTCGTTCCTCTTTCCTCCTAGATCATGTCTATATTCTCCACTTATATCCATCTCTAGTTGATACGTATTCTTAAACGTAGAGAAATATCCAACTTAGAAAAGTTGAACTTGTTTGTTCTAGACGCAATTTCAACATGGAATCTAGCGGAATCTAGCACTCAGGCTCACACATCTCAATATATGTTTACTCCAAATCAGGTACCAACACACTATGAAGACAGATCATTATATACATTCACCTCAATTGAGTCAGATTGTCAATGCTCTATAATCACTAACTTGAGAAAAAGAAAGCATCTCTTCAGTTCACGACATCCAAATTGTAGATAACATGATAAAATTTATTCTTATAAAAATTATCTAGAAATGGATAGCAAGCAGAGTCATGTATAGATGCAGCTGCTACAGGCTGCAGGAGTTAGTCAAATAAGCATGCATGCTACTAACAGTTTCATGCTTCATGATTATTAAATCATAAAGGTTCAGTTGGTTGTGAGGAAAGGCAGTTCATTTCCTTCCTTATGATCTGGTGAGCTCTCCTGGGATTTTGGCAACAATGAATACAGCAACGTGCTACTAACGTTAGTCTTGTTACCCAATGGTGCTGGAGAGCCACTATTTTCCATTGAATTAACTCACAAACGCCAGGGAGTCATACGGTAACCATTAGGGTTGAAACAAAAAGGCAAGTTAGTGCTACATGTTGGCCTAGCAAATAATGCCACCCAGCGGTAGGGCTACACCACAGGTAGGACCGAGGAATGTTTTTTGGATGGTTACACAGAGGAAGTGTACTATTTACAAACTCTAGATCGGAAATGGAACCTAGGAAGGGAAAATCCATATTTGTTGGGATAGAAACGTAGAAGAACAATCCAATAGGTGGGCTATTTATTATGCTGAAAACCCCATGGGTGCATATATTTTATATTCTTCATGTATCTTAGAATGCAAATTCTTTCTAAGCACACAAACTTATCATCAGAGTTGAAAAATCAAAATCACTGAGTAACAACCTATTGATAGACAGCAAAAAGTTTGGCACTGAACAGAATTAGGATGTGTACCTGCAAACGGATGGATGTGCTTGATTTTTAGAATAATATCTTGAGAGGTCAACGCAGGTGTTGCCTAACCTGAACAGCAAAGGCAATTGATATAGGTTAGCAAGCAATCTCATAAATGAGAAATCCCATGCAGAATGAATGATATTGCCAATACTAAATAACCAAGGAGCATACTATCTCTGTATAAAGTAAATGCAGATATGTACTTAACAAGAAAGAGTTCCAGATACATAAAAACCGCACGATAAATGTCATATAACTGATGTGAAGAAGAAACAAATCATAGAACTCAACTTCAGAACAAATTAGGACTGAAACTGAAACTCTGTAATTGACAGTGAGGACATAAAATTCACTGGAGCCTAAATAATACTTCTGAATGAATTTTCACCATCACATTAAAAAGGAACTAAAATTGTATTTTCTGTATAGACTGAGAGGCCAAAATTCAGCTTTCGCTAAAAAGCTATCATAAATGCTGAATGACAAGAGTATACTGAAAGATTGATGCTCAATTTAATTTAATTTTAACGATGTCAATGAAATCCAGTCAGTTGAAAATTTTCCATCGACCAGTTGGCAGTTTCAGTCATGGTACATGGATGTTCACAAAGTGAAGGCAAAAGAATAGTTGCCCGAATTGTTTCCTGGTGTGCTAAGTCATTAGATGCCTATCCATTTGTAAACATTGCAGAGCATATTTGAACAAAGAAGGAGATAATGGCATTTGAAGTTTTCAAGTGTATTTCAACATACTATTTATTATAGCCAATTATTAGTATTACATGAGTCTAAGGGGAGAAACACTAAAACATCAATCTGTCACAAAGTGTCTTTATAACGAGCGGTTTGTAGCTTTACTGGCAGACAGGCAACATAGTAGCTTCAGTTCTCAGTTTCACTCTATAGGATGCCTGTTACTTGTGAGGAGTGGTTGTCTGCTGGAGATTTAGCACACTGGTTCATAAACATCTACCAATCCAATAAAGATTCAAGTTCAGAAATTTCAGATGCTAGGCCTTGGCCGGCCACTGGACAAATAAATACACCTTTTATGGCATGCCAAAGAAATATAGTAAACAGATTACATCTATAAATCCAAGATACCAAATATGGCCCTGTTCGCTTCGCTGAAAAAACAAGCCGAAACACTCTTCCGGCTGATTTGTTGTGCGAGAAAAACACTGTTCCGGCTAAAAAAATAAGCTGAAAAGTACGGATTATAAAAGAAGCGAACAGGCCCTATGAAGCTAAAAATGGCTAACCCTTGGAAAACAGCATACACCAAAATATCAGTACAGGTTTTCTATAGGAAAATCTACCTGGCAATGGACATGGAAAATAAAATAATCATTGGACCAATGCCTAGAATCCAACAATTCAGGTGTACATATAAGAACGAAAGATATGCCCATAATATGTTCTGAATTTACGCTATCTAAAAAATCCTTTCTTTGTAGCTTTATCATTTGTTCGCAATCCAATTAATAAAACAACAAAGTCTTATTCCTTGTGTGTAAACTCTATCTTTGTAGATTAAGAACACACAGTGATGGGCCTATCTCCTGGTAGAGGCTATTCAATCAAACCAAAATACATTATCCAGATAGAGGATGTAGCCAAGGCCTACAGATTTGAGAGGGGAGGGAGAGGAAGACGTGCATCACCGTCACTGCCTGGAGATGGAGGAGTCGGCGCGGAACTCTTGCGGACGGCGGCAGCTTGGAGGGGACCGGGCGCCAGTGGCTTCCAGGGAGCATTCGACGGTAGCCTTCCCGACGACGACCGTAGTCACCAACGAGTCCACGGACTCCTACGCGCTCCATTGGTGGGCGGCCAGGTCAAGGCGGTGCCCCAAGATCCACAGAGTGGAGGGTGGGCGACCGTGACGGCTGTCTGCGACGAGCGCTGTGGGGCGAGCATGTCAGGGCTAGCGGAACAGGAGGAAGATGATATGAAAGGGGAGAGGAGCGAGATGCGCAACTTACTGGTGGTGGTGGTGACGGCTGGCAACGGGCGCTGCAAATGCGCGGCGTACGGGAGGCGGTGACGAGAGCTAGCGGCTTCTGGCGGTGGGGATGAGGCCGTCGCAAAGCGTGCCGCCGGCGTCGGTGGTGGCGCTAACGACGGAGGCAGCCTCGCCGGTGGCGTCCAGCGACGACGTCGTGTCCGAGCCTGAGAAGAAGCAGGCGAACCGAGGGCGAGGAGAGGACGACGTGGTGGCGGCGGCAGCGCAGCGCAGGGTCCGCGAGCAGCAAGGTCGGGCCCGAAATCTCTTCCCTTTCGACGCGCGATCGCAGGCTT
Source organism: Miscanthus lutarioriparius (assembly GCA_904845875.1). Lineage (NCBI taxonomy): Eukaryota > Viridiplantae > Streptophyta > Magnoliopsida > Poales > Poaceae > Miscanthus > Miscanthus lutarioriparius. The sequence goes on along the minus strand of CAJGYO010000006.1, from coordinate 31,037,823 downwards.
GGGCGGACCCACCTGCGCCGCGGGATCGCAGGCTTGGGACGCCCACCTGTCGGCGCCGCAGGATCGCAGGGGCAGACCGAAGACGCGACCGTCGATTGTCCCGTGCGAGCTCCTCCAGCGTGAGGCCGCACAGGGCGGGCGGGCGTGGGATCGCAGGAGGCAGGACGATGGACCCACGGTGAAATGTTGCACAAAAAAAAATATCCACGCTTTATTCTTTTTAATTATAAAAGATATACTATATATCTATATACCTGCAAAATTTCTTACACAAATTTTTTCGTCCAACTCTAATCCCTCTCCGTATTCATCTGATTTTGGTTTCTACGTCCGCCTGTTGCTCGTTCTTCACTCACGGTCTTTTCCCATATCAGAATCGTTTTCCTTCAGGCACGGTGTTTTTATATATATATATATATATATATATATATATATATATATATATATATATATATATATATATATATATATCTCTCTCTCTCTCTCTCTCTCTAAATGACGCACTTTTCTGATGGTAACTATTCTGCAATCCAGCGATACGGGGACGGATTCCCAATATATAACCCTCCGGCCCAACTGCAAGTCTACACAATCCATGAGTCCCCAAATATCCCAACCGCTTACGGAATCACAGCGCACACACCCGAATTGACCACAAATCGAATACTCCTAGACATAGGTCGAGTTAAATTGGACCGGCGGCGGCTCGAATTCTGTGGCCAACAAGTACCTAGCTAGGCAAGCAAGATGCAGCCTGTTCGGACAGCTGCTGAGATAGGCAACGTCATTGGTGGACGCGCTGTCAATCAAGCACCTTGAAGAAGCCACCCACGCCGCCATGCACCTTCAAGAAGCCTCCCACAGTCCGCCATTGCCATCATGTCGTGCACGCGAGCTCCGGCGAGCGGCCTGGAGGCAGCGCGGGTCAGCCTGCCATGTGCGCTCCCGTCGGCGGCGCCCCTCAGCTCAGCTCCGCGCGTCCCGACGCCGCCGCCACCTGCTCATCCGATCTCCTCTCTCAGCTGTGCGGCGCGAGAAAGAGGGAGGAAGAAGAGAAAATGAAGCTAGGAACTTGGGGTCAGCGGCGGCTCATGGGTCGTCCGGACGGGAGCCGATGAGGAAGAGGCGCCGGGACGGGAGAAGGGGAAGAGAGTCTCCAGAAGCTTTCGCATGGTAGTTTGCTGGTTGGAGTAGGAGGTAGGAGGCGGCGGTTCATGCTGTAAGTTTGGACGTATCACCGGAGTTAAATCCAATTGAAAGGAACGGTCAGTACTTTCTTAGGTTGACTAGGGTAAAAGCCCAATGATAGACCGGCCCAAACCTGCTTCTACTCTTTTTAGTGCGTTCGTACAGGCTGGCCAAACCTACCTCTTCTATTTTCTTTTAAAGAGTTAAATGCGCGAACTTATAAGCACGTGTCATATAGGTCCATAAACTTGAAAAATATATTTCTAAGTCTCTATTAACTGGTTCACCATAGGTCCATACCAGCCATGCTGACATTTTTATCTGACGTGTCACGCTATTGTAGCGCTAACTGTGTCGACCACTTTGCATTTAACCCCTCATCTATCCTAGCCTCGTTCATTTGCATAAAAGAAAAGGCCGCACTCGAAGGTGCCGCCCTCGCTCTAGCCATGTGAGCAGGCGATCGTGGCCACACAGCCAATGCCGACCAGGTTGCCCGTGCTAACAAGTAGCGTCGCTTGAGTGGCCGCACGCAGCCTTGTCGGTGGCTGTGACATGGCCTTCTCTGTCTCACTGTCTGCGCTGCCCGCAGGGCCATTCGTGCCGCCACCCCACGCGCTACGCGCACCTTGACGAACGCCGCTCCACCACGGCCATGGCCGTCGTCGCCTTGCCGGTTGCGCTGCCAAGAAAGTGAAGAGGGCGGACCATCTCCCTTCTCCTGCCAGCACGCGGACATGGACAGAGAAGGCGCTGGCTCGCTGAGTCGCTGTAGGAGCGAAGGCCATGTTACAGCCACAACGAAAGGTACTCGTCCATTGGTCCGCGGGGGCTGCTCGCGAAGGCTATAGGCTGCGGGCGGTGCAAGCTAGTAGCGTAGGCCGTAGCATGCGCGGCGCTGGCTGCGAGACCACGGTCATCGGCTCGCGAGGCTAGAAGTCCTGGAAGCCCTGGAATTCGACTGGCGCAAGGTGGAAGAAGACCACGTCGACGGCGCGCTTGCTGAGTTCTGGCTTGGCCGCTTGGTGGCCTGGTGGGTATGCGTATGGGTATTGGACTTAGGGGCTTCTTCCGTCTTGGCAGGCCAACCCCTTAAGGCCTTAGCCTTTTTGGGAAAGAAGAAAGGCGCAGTCAGCAGTTGCGGCATCGCACAGAGCTCCCCTGACTCCAAGGCATCGCATCGGGCACGAGCTGGCTTGGTCACTTTGGCTGGCCGCGCCGGCTCCCTCTGGCCCTCCCTCTACTCTTCTGTCGCCTCCCGCCCTACGTGAACTGCGGCTCCACCCCTCGTCGGCCACCGGGCATCGGCTCGCCCCCTCCCGATCTCCTGCGTGGCCTGCGCATAGCCGGCGGGCAGCGGTCAGGACTCAGGACAAGGGGCCAGCCGGGCAGGGTGCTGCCCACTGGCCACCGTGCTATTCGGCAGACGAGTAGACGGCGGAGACTGCCGTTGTCGTGCTGCCCATGTGTGCAGCGGGGCAGGACGGCCGCCGGCATGGAAACAGGTGAACAACGGGCCAGAGGCCAGAGGGAGATGGACGGGAAGCTGCCGATGCGCCGCTGTGTCGACGTGCTGCTGCGGCGCTGGCGCACTACCCATCGGAAGCAGGATTAACGATCAGGAATATTCCTGTGACCTATGACCCCAATAGCGCCGGCGCTGGCGAGGCGGATCGTGCCGATGCGTAGAGGAGGAAGGTCCGGCGCACGAGTACGGCCTTTTTTTATGCAAATGAACGAGGCTAAGATAGATGAGGGGTGAAATGCAAAGTGACGGACACAGTCAGTGCTACAGTGGCGTGCTACATGCCTACATCAGATAAAAATATCAGCATGGCTGGTATGGACATGTGATGAACCAGTTAACACGTTTAGGGACTCAGAAATGTATTTTCCAAGTCCATGAACCTACGTGACACGCTTATAAATTCAAGGACCGCGGGTGCATTTAACTCTTCTTTTAAATATTCACTGATGGTCTAATATGTCGTATTACAAAAGTTTAGATATCAAAAATAATTTAAATGTTTCATAGAATAATAAAAATTCGGAATGGTACACAGGAATACACCGGTACTGAAATATATCATTCCAAAGAGCAAACCGGAATGACCTAGGAAATGGAATCTATATAACATATATATATATATATATATATGTGACATGTTTATTTGGCTGATAAGTCATGACTGAAAGTATTGTTGGCTAATTTGTTGTGAGAGAAAAATATTGTTTGTTGACTGAAAAAGTACGGCTTATAATCAAGCGAACAGGGCGATAGATGGAGGCCACTAGCAATTATTGATTGATATAAAAGACCCGACAACATGAGATTGAAAAGAATAATGGGAAAAAGAGAAAAAAGAAGAAAAAAAGTGCATTACGAACATTTTAGCCAGGAAGGAGTTACGAGCGGTGTGCACAGGATGACAGGACTCGCTTGCTCAGGAAGTCAGAAACGAAAGGATAGGTAAGGTTCGGAAGTAGAAAAGGAAATTTGGCGTACGCTGAAACATATTTTCGGGAGTTGTGTCATCTCCGATAATTTTTTACTTCGTCCTTCGGCTTGCTAACTCATTTTTTCATTGATGGTTAAAATACAAACCAACCCAGAAGACTAGCCTTATTTTTGCAAATATTAAACATATTTAACAAGACATTGATGATTATTTCCAAAAGAAATTATTTTCATGAAAGAGAATACGATGAAAACAAACAAAAATTATGTTAAATGTCAACCTGCCTCTAAATTCACAAGTTACAAAGTATATATAACTATGAATATATATGGTTTCGTTCACACATTTTACTTGACTGTCCACACATGAATATTGATCATTGACCAACAATAAAGAGTATATATAAAAAAGTCTCATACCATGTTTAATTGTTTAGTCCTCGAAAAATATTGTTCAATTTTTTATTGGACTTGAATATGTTAGTGTTTTTTTTCTCCGTTGTAACACACAAGCATATTTGCTAGTCTTTTTCAAAAGGGAACTCGTGGCTTCGAATTTGATGTCGGGCACAACCAGCTCAACTCGTGAACTAAAAAAGGCCATGCTAACAACCGGATGTCCAGACAGACACGCGCGTGTTCGGACGCCCGCGCATCCTAATGCACCGCGCGCCTCCTCCTCCTCCTGCTGCCCCCGACGCCTCCTCCTGCTGCTATGCCTAACCAGAAGAGCATGTGCATGGGCCCGCCTATCTGCATGCGAGAGAGAGGGAACACAGCGTGCGTACCCCATGCGAGAGAGACAGCAACGCGCCATTGACTCCACTAAATAGCGAACGTTAACGATCAGTAAGCCCCCACGACTTTTTGCTTTTGGTAAAAAAAATAATTTCTACAACTTTCCTTTTTTTAGAAAGTTTTCTATTTTGGGCAAAAAAACATCCTGCAACTTTCGTTTTTTTGGAAAGTTACAAAGTTATACGACGTATAACTTGTGCAACAAACAACGTATAACCTATAAACATGACTTTGACATGATAAAGTTATGCACATAACTTACTACGTGATATTTTACGAAACAAACTTATCAACGTAATTTCTTAGAAAGCTACAAAAATTATACACAAAACTTTTCTGTATAACTTGTTTGTGTAACTTAGATATTAACTTAAAGAATTACTTAGATGTAAAGTTAGACGTATAAGTAATACTCAAAAACTTAGATATATAAATTAATATCATAACATATTAGTAGAAATATGAAAACTATGTACAAAAATAACTATGTAGTATAACTTGTTTGTCTATTAAAAATTACATAAAAACTGTATCAAAAAAGTTATGATAAAAAATTATGGTGATAAGTTTTGTTTTACAAAATGTTATATTGTCAAAGTTGTTAGTATAAGTTGTAGAAACAAGTTATGTCACGTAACATATATGCATAACTTAGTTACTTTTCTAAAAATGGAAAGTTGCGGATATTACTTTTTTCCAAATAAGGAAAGTCGTGGGAGCAGTTGTCGATCGCTGCCTCGCTGGATTCGAATCCAGTGAACGACCGTCGGAATGGAGTTGGGGCACCCCAGCTGCATGCGAGAGAAAGAGAGGGATCACAACGCTAAAAGCCCTAGTTTAGTTTTGGATAATTGAAGAAAACCTAAGTACTAACATATCTCATCAAGTGTGATCATGAGCTAGGTTGGTACACACCAAGTGGTGGAGCAAGAGAGAGGTCCATGGAGATGGAGATGGAGATGGACATGTGATGATGGCTTCAACTTGCAAAAGAAGAAAGAGAAAAATAAAAACTAAGGAGATCGAGGCAAAGGTATCAAATAAGTTTTTGTTTTGGCACTCAAGACACCATAGAGGGTGTGAGTGTGTTTAGGAACGATAGCCATACTATAAATAGGAGAAATCTTTGGCTAAGCGATTATCGAGTGCCACTAGGTGACATGATTCTTGCATATGCATTTAGGAATCTAGTGTGCTAACAATTGACCCTTGAAAAATGCTTTGAAAAATACTAACACACGAGCACATGAGTTGTACACACTATCGTTAGCAACTTAGAAGCAAAGGTGAAGAGAGTGAGGAGTTAGAAAAAGAAAAGGAGACGAAGGTATAGGACCGAACGCTGGCTCTGCTAGGGTGAGACCCTGGCAGGCCGAGTTCGGTCAGTTGTTCAACTGTTGGCCGAAAGGGCCGCAGTGTGATCGGACGCTGGTGCCGTGTCCGGTCACACGCAGCAGAGAGGGCGTGACTCGGGGTAGCGATCGGATGCTGGAGGGGAGAAGCGACCGGACATGCAGGGGGTGTGTCAGATCTTGGCTGACATACGCTGACATAGCACCCGTGTGTTTGCATAGAAGTGATCGGACGCCGGGCATGTCAAGTCACCAACGACCGGACGCGTCCAGTTAATAAAATTGCTCTCTGAGTGCTTACTGCAAACTATCGGACGCCGCGTGGTGGTGCGTCCAGTCATACGTAGAGTTGTGTGGCAGAACCGCCTAATCTAATGTCTCCCATGAGTGCTCGTCCTCCATTAGACACTAAGCACTCAAGGGAGGACACCAAATTACACGGTCCCGTTGGGCACACCCCAGGGGAGAACCCGAAAATCCATATTTTTGCCATCAGGATCACAAATGAGAGAATAAAGCTTACATCATTCTTAACCATTTCTTACATCACTTTTAATACAACATCAGAGTATAATATTTATTATTATAACAGCGGAATGTAATCATATTATCAAAGTTATGAACAATTTAATTTAACAGCAGAATATAAACATGTGATCAGAATTACAGCGGAATTAAATATCTATTCATGACATGATAAAGCATTGATATAAAAACTATGACAACAGATTATAAAGCTTCTGTTTATAAAAATATTTAGTGAGAGTTATAAATAAAGACTACGGTCGCAGCGTAAAGGAAATCCTCTTTGTGACCACCAGAAAGAATCCACACATAAAGGTTAGCTCTAGCCTCCACCTGTCAACTACAACAGGGAAAATAAAACCCTGAATACTCAATTGTACCCAGCAAGACTTACCCGACAGGAGGAAAGAAAAGACTCTAAGGATATGCAAGGCTATCTGGCTTGTGGGTTTATTATATCTGCAGGAAGCATTACTAAGCGTGCGTCCTTATATTCAATTTTTATTAACAGCCGCATTGGTTCATTAACTAACCATTCTATGTAAGCACCAGTACTACTTTCAAGCAGGTGGTAAGCAATCAGAGTTCCTTTTTTCATTCCATCTTTCATCTTTTAGTTCTTACTATGGTGCTAGGCATGAAACAAGCCATACCGGATTGCCCGGCGATTCGCGAATCAATGCCCTAGCTGGGTACCCCAAAAATGTAACAGAACCGCCCAATTTATACAAGATCAAGTATGGCTGTCCCCGCTAACACGTTGACACACACATACTTTCACTCATATAAACCCGGTAGTCCGCCGAGTGTCCCGAAAGACCTCGGTAAATCAACATCACAACCAAGATCGCGTGATTAAGCAAATACACATCACATACACAGGGTTGCAGCGGAAAATAATATTACAAATGGATTCGCAAATAATAGTACAAGTTTGGGTTTAAAAACCGATTAGTGAAAACAACATAGCTTTCAAAAGATTACATTAATATATGTTCTAAATACATTGCTAGCATAAGTGACATCACCCGACAAAAGCATATAGATGTGAAGTAACTATAGAATCACCGAGCCCATCGGCGGTTAGCCACCATCTTCACAGGCCAAGAACTTCACCTACAACATGGTGGGATAAACCCTGAGTACGAGAAGGTACTCAGCTAGACTTACCCGTCAAAACCAGAAATAAAAGACACCAAGGATCATGCAAGGCTTTTCAGGTGGCTAGCTTGACATAGTTGCATAAAAGAGCTTATGATTATAGTAACCAATTTAAACTTAGCATCAAGCTTACCATCATTTACCTGTCCACTAGATTAGCACCTGTACTAGAGCACTCACTTATTAGGAGCAAACAATATTAACCATAGCAGGTATAATAAGGCTGTCATCATCATATCATCATTTCTGAACCATTAGGTTATTTAGTGTATCTACATTGGAGATAAGCCCGTCAAGTTCTCACTAACCGGGAGAGACGGCGACTCGAATCGAATTACAACTCAGCTGAGGGGGTATTCCTAACTCTCACCCTGGCATACTTTGCAAGGGTAGACGTGGGTCACCTTTGGTACAACTCAGGAACCAAATTCACGGGTTCGATCAGCACAAGACTCTCGGGGATTACCCTTCCGCCAGACGATCGGGACTTTTAAATCACCACCCTTGGACTCACGCCTATGGCTCCCTTCCGAGGCGCACTTTATACTTATCGACTCCCTACTGAGGTGAGCTACTCGGCCATGGTCGGTCATTGGACACGACCAACTAAGAGAGAGGCATGCGTTCAACATGAAGCAGGAAAGGCTCAAAGATTCAGTCCGTAATCGACATAGACGGAGTCATCGCAAAACCGGCAAGCCTCCGTCCGGTCTTCATTTCAAATTAAGACCTGGTTCTTTTCCACGATAGCAAATATAGCCAACCGTGCCATATGTATCTTCCTATATCTCGCGGTGTGAGGAAATCACCTGACTTCTACCGTGTTTAAGCAGGGCTAAGCACTACACGAGCCTGAGCTACATAGGATTCAGGGTATCAATATCTGGACAAGGATTGGATAATCAATGCAGCAAGTGTTTGCATCCAACACCTAAACTTAATGCAACAATATATATATATATATATAACAATAATACTGTAACTGCATTTCGAAAATTAGGAGGCTTAATATGCTCTGGGGCTTGCCTGGAATCCGACATAAGTCAGTTCAGTTAGGTTGCACCGTCCTGGTGACATCTCAGGTCCTAGCACTTGCTTAGTCCTTCCATCTTTGGGATAGATCCATCAAACGATGTCTTCGGGTTTGGCTCCAACATCGCATCCTTCACGTGGTGCATCTAGCGTACCTAGATGAGATGCAATATGCAAGTGTATGAATACATGGAAGTGCAATAGACAATGCATCGCATGCAGTAATTAAGACAAGCACAAGGTTACATTAATCATGCACAAGCACTTCGCATTGCCTACTTTAAATATCGCACAATTTATCATCCCACGATAGCAAAGAAGACGACAACACCAAGCATGACATAAGTTTCCCAAGATCTCAGATACTCTAACTCAACCATCATCAAAGGTATGAGCCACACTTAGCAATATACAAGCAAACAACTATAATTGGAATCTGTCAATTTCTGGACATGCAAACAACAGCTACAAGATTTAGCTATAACTGGAGTTACACAAATCCAAATGACTTAAAAAAAGACATTCTGGAAATCTTATGAAATTATCTACATTTCATCTATAACCACCATAGCATGATTCCCAATTTAAGTAGGTCGAAATTATACATTTATAGAAACTGGTCCACAATTGACAGAGAGCAGCCATTTCTGAAACCCAACTTTAAACAGGCATAACTCACAAACTACTTGGCCAAATGATACCAAATTTTAACAGCAGCTATATACATAAATTATATACAACTTTTGTATAAACAAGTTTCACAACAAAGCGCCTTATCATGAAGAACTTTGCTAAGTTCCCAGATCTGTCCAGAAACCACATTTGCAAGAAAATAAATATTAACTTATGTTGCAAACACATAATTAGGCAAAACCAACTTTACCAACATGTCACATATGACTAAAGAACACCAGAAAACCTAGGGTCCATGACCAAATAAATTCTTTTAATGCATTTCTTAATTTATTTTAGATAACAAGGTGACTTAAGGAACATATACCAAAAGTATACAATAAATTCTACAAAAATTATAGTGGCTCACATATCCTCTCAATAGTCTACTGTCCAAATTTCACTCCATTTTAATATGTATAGCACCCTCTATGAAAAAGACAAGTTGCTAAAGTAAGAAATCATGTGAGAGCAAGATAAACCAATAACTCACTCATACTTCATCCAATAGTCATGAAATTTTTACCACACATCAACTATCACATGAGTAGCATGCCACAAAAATTTCACTTCATTTGGAGCCCTAGATCTTTAGTTATGAAAAAGACAAATACAACTAGAATTAAAAACCTAGAGGCATAAATCTATTTTTACAGCTAAAACTTTAACTAAAACATGACATCTTATAGATCTACTGCATAGACAATTTCACAAGGATTCCAAAAAGTCCACATTTACTATTTTACGAATTTCCTATGAATTACTATGCAATTCCAAAGTTCTTGCAATATAATCACAAACCAGTCCTTACGGCACTATTCACATGAGTCACATGTTTCGCAACTGGACCCAAGAAAGAGCTTCTAAATACACGTGAGTCCTCCTTCTTCAACCTCACGGAGACAGAAGCAGAGCATCGGCTCGAGGGCGTGGCAAGCTTGAGGAATCCGGCGGGAAGCGACCCTAGGGCAGCGGGAAGGACAGCCAGCCCTAGTGGTGGCAGTGGTTGTGGCCAGCTTGCCATGCTGCTGTGGTCAGGAAGCAGAAGAGCTGCCCAATGACTAAGCGGCCCAGGGGCATCACTGCAGATGACCGTTCGACCGAGGAGATGGCGCAGAGGAGCAGCCTTGAGGCCAGGAAGAGGAGGACAGGTTGGTTGGGGCACACGGTCTTTGCTTGGTGGTCGACCATGGAGCTCCACTCCCTGTCCATGGTGACCGCTTTCAATGGACCGAGAGCGGAGAGAGGCGCCTGGGTGGTGAGAGAGGGAGTGGGGAGGCGAGTGAGGAGGGATGAGTGAGCGCTCGGGCTCTCTAAATCGACGTGCGCGGCGACGTGGTGGACATGCGAGAGAGCGTCGGGCCACGCGGCGGTGAAGCGCTGCGGCCGGTCGGCCATTGCTACTGTTCTGAAGATTCAAAAAATGTAATACCACCTCAAACTTACGACTGAAGTTCGATTTTCTCCCCTCCATATCTCTCGAAACGATTAGTAATTTGATCAACCAATTAGACCGTATGATAGAGCTACATGAGTACAACAACTTTGATTAAGGGACCTAGGATTGATTCGGCCTATTTTGAGAGATAAAAGGCTGCAAAGTTGGCTACCTGAAACTGAATCCTGAGTTTCAGTTTCAAGTCAACTGAAACTGCATTCTTCACCCTCTTCTAACTCATAAACGGAGTGATGAAAAACCAAACCAATTGCTGCAGACAAAGGTAGAGAGCTATATGAGGACGACAACTTTGCTTAAATAATTTTGGCCAAGTTCGACATGATTTGCAAACTAAAAATCACCAAAGGCAGGTACATGGAAACGGAATCGAGAATTTCAGTCATTCCAGACTTAGCCGATTTTCGAACCCTGAAAACAGCACTGGATTCGATCTTGCGAGCGACATTTGACTCGGCTAGGCACTAATTTAGCTCTTGATCCTTAAACAAAATTTGTTCTACCTAACATGAGCTTCAACTTTTATTTAATGTCCAACTTCAAAACAGGCGTAGAAGCTATAGTTCTACTTTGACCAAAGAAGGACCACGATAAAGCTTAAATTATCCTTTGTGATCCATTGGAGCATTTTCTTGGCATTTTCTCAACATGAACCTTTCATGACTTTTGTTCATGAGTGCAAGTAGAGTTGTTTGAGCAAGGTGGCAAGGTTTGATTGATGATCTACATTTCCATTCACTTAATAGTGCAATTCACGCATTTAGTAAAATCATTCCAACAAGGATATAACTTATCATTTCATGTGACTTTTTGATTCCAAACTTCATAAAACTTTTCCAGTGATCCATATAGATGGGTATTGATGTGAGACATATGAAGATATTCCAATAACACCAGCCAAGCATATATCTTTAAAAGGGCCTATATGTAAAGCAAGGGTGCAATATCCGAGTTTAGGTTGGGGCTCATTGCCATAGGTTTGACCTTGACATCTTCATCGTCACTTAATCTGTCATGTTTGAGCTCAAACCCATAGCTTAACTAGTGACAAACACCTAGGGTGTTACAAAAAACACATGCCCCGCTTGTACCCAAGGCACAAGTAGGAACAACCCATCACCCTCCTGTCCTGGGTGTCCAGGTCCCCGTCCAAACTGGGACTCCAAGCCCCCGCCCCTGAGTCCCGGACTCAGTACAGTGCAAGGACCTCCTAACCCAAAAACCACCAAGACAGTCGGTCCGAAAAGAGTCGGATCCACGACAAGAGAGCAACAAGTCTTTCAAGCGCCCATAACCAAGTATGTGCTCAGGATAATAAGTCTGTGACTTGCCTCGATGTCTTATGCAAGGGCCAGTCCTTAACAAACACAGACAGGAAAAGTAGTGTAACCAAGCTATGCCCCACGTCCGCGGCGACACAACCTCTTACACTCACCAATACCCAAACCATATTCCTGCCCGGTCATTATTTTTCCTTTCCACCATTTTATATATTCCAAGTGATAATAATCCAATAACATATTTCCTATCTCTCGCGAGTGGCAGCCATCACCCGACTTCTACCGGAGTCATGTAGCATAGCAATCTACATGATCCTATCATACTAGTAAGACTCATATGATAAAGATATATATATATATATGCAAGTGGGTTTCATTTAACTCCTTAAAACTTAATGCACAAATATAATTTAAACTACAGAAAAGTAGGGGTTATGCACCGGGCTTGCCTGGGTAAGATATATTAAAAAGTTAGTATCTGCATCTTTAGATCATCCACCATCAACTGAATAGAAAGCCCATTGCATCATCTCCTAGAGAGAATACCATTACACCATTTTCGAATTCCCAATCATCCTTCAATTGATCCGTTGATTCATCATCGTACCTATATGATGTGCATTGATGCAAATGCATAGATGTAAATAATCAACGACAGCCAAAATGCTTAGAAACCCGATCACGCCTCACAAGCTAACGAGCTCGTTCTAACGACGTCCGTACTTAGGCTACATACCCATGTTGACGAATAAGGCGTTACTTCCCAACAATTATTTTAGTTATACAAACCCGAGTTGTTTCTTTATCCCATTCTATCCATTTAATCTTTAGTCGGGATAGGGCAACATTATCTATTTAGCAAACTAATTATTCTAGAGCTATAAAAATTAAAGTTAGTACCTAATATTGCTAGAAGCCTACTGTACAAATTTCAGATTCAACAATATTACCAGTTTATCACAACAATTCATACAAGTTTATATTTTTACAATATTAAGTATCTTAAATTAATTATATAGCTTCCAAGAATATTATCAGACTATGTGAACAAAATATACTAATAAGTAGATTATGATTTTAGAAACTTAACAAACCTAGTTTCACCATTTTTGGACACCTACACAATTTTATATTGATATTACAAATTTGCTTCAACATTCAATTAGAAAACACCTCAGAATGAAAAAGGAACCGGCGGCACTAAAACTGGCCCAGCAGCGGCAATAACCACGCGAGCGGCCCACTGGGGCACCCGGCCCAGCGTACAACGCGACACCAGGTCAGCCCAAGCGGTGCGGCGATGGCCCAGCAGCGCGGCGCAGCCCACAGGGGCGCGTCGGCAACCGGCCGGCCCACCAGGGAAGCCCAGGGCGGGACGTCTATTTTGTAAAAGAGACCTTGTCGTCTTTCTAATTCGCACTACAACCGTTGACACTATTTATTTCAGTCACAAGTTATACATTTAGGGCCCCGAAGTAACTCGTCTTCGCATTTCCAAAGTCCCCGACCGTTCCAGGGACAGGGCATGGCCCAGAGCTGGCCGACTGGCGGACAAACCTGGCTGGGAGAGGCTCCATGGGGGCGGCATGCCAGTCGCGAGCGGCGTAGGTCCAGCGTTGGGTTCACGCAGCCATGCAAGACCGCAACGGCCCATGGTTAGGGCAGCGGCATGCAGGGGCATGTCTGCCCACGTGCAGACGCGAATGGCGACAAAGGCGCGCGCTTCCTGGTGATATGGCTACAAAATCGGGAGAGCGGAGGGGTAGCGACGGTACCAGGGCTCACCTAGGTCCAGCTGCGACGGTTGGTTGGTGAGGCGAAGCTGTGGAGGAGGTTGGTCACGTGCGGGGCGGATCAGAGCGGGCTAGACGGCGGCGCCATCGTCATTCCAGCGAACCACTGGAGCTCCGGCAAACCTGTGTCGCAGGTGAGTCCAAGGCATCAACGTGGAGCAATAACACTGAGAAGATCATAGAAAAATGGAAGGGATAGGAGGGTTCATGGCCGAGCTTGGTGCGGTGGCCAGCGGCGACGGTGATGCTTCGGGCGAGCTCGCTGGTGGACGATTTACCCCACGATCAACTGTAGTGGCAAGCTCTGGACCTTGGGCACCAGTGAGTGCAAGGAATTGGAGGGAGGTTCTTCATGCACGATGAATTTTGGATGAGAGGGAGGGCGACCATGGTGACTATGAGACTAAAAAGGGCAGAGGGTTGGGCAGGCAGCAGCATGCGCGTGCGATGGCCAGCAATGGGAGCAGCGCAGGTCGCTCGGCGCAGCTCGGTTCACCGAGGGGCACGCGCGGTGGTGATGGGCTCGAGCTCGCATAGTACCGTGCTGTGGGGCAGCGGCGGCTCCAAGCGCGGACGGTGGCCCAACGAAGGAGGCGTGCCGATGGTGGGGCACTGGGGCTACTGCAGGTGGGAGAGGGGCAACGCCGACAGCTATGGTCCGAAGCGGACCGGGGGCTCGGTGGGGCGGCTGCTCGCGCACGGTGGAAATGGGTGGGTTCGGCGAGCGCCGACGCCCGAGGCAGGCAGAGCGGAGAAAAGCGGCACAAGAGGAAAAGTGAGGAGGCAGCGCTGTGGGCACGAGCCTGGCCTACGCCATGGAGAGGAAAAAGAGGCGGTCACGACAAGCAAGGACAAATCACGAGAGGCAAGTAGAGCAGAATGAGCGGCGGCTGCTCTACAGGTGTAGACAAGACAAGTAAAAGCGAGACCAACTACGGACGAAGTTGGGACGCCTCCTCAATGGCAGTAGAAAAGAAAGGGAAGGAAGCAACATGAGCGAGGGACACTTCATACACACGCCAGAGCACTGACGCGGAGGTAGGATGGGACGACGCAACGCGGCCAGTAGCGGTAGGCAAGGACAAGGCCGCGGCCACAGAAATAGAAAAGGAGGAAAACAAGAGTGTTCGGCCAACTTTCATTAATGCAGGAGCAGCATGGCAGCAGCAAGGACGACACATGTTTCACATGCTAAGGCACGGCAAAGGCGCCCCTGCGCGCAGCATGTGCGCGGAACAGTAGCGGCACGACTCTTTCTAAATAACGCGTGTCAGGGTACGTATGTGAGGGAACACGCTGCAGCAGAACACGTGGGCACCGTGTGGCTCTACTGGCTGCCTGCCTACGCGTGAGACGATGCAACGCGGAGGTGACAACGATACATTGCCGACAACAATAAAAGAGCTAAATCCTATTGACTTTCACCAATAAACATCGCACGCGATAGCTCATAGTCGTACCAAGGCATGGAACAAAATATTAAGGCATTATGTAATTATTTTACGCAAAACAAATTGCCACAAACAACGCTTTAAAATATAATTTCCGATTTTTACCGTTGACGTGAAAAGCTGGTTTTTTAAATTTTAAAATCCGAGGAAATCGTTTTGAAATTTTTACTTAGGCCTAAATCATGGTACTAAACAAGATCGTAACATTGTGGTGTTACAACCAACCCCTAAAAAGAATCTCGTCGAGATTCGAAGCAAGAACCAGTAGAGGGGAAGCACGATTACATTCCATAGATCAGAGGCTACATGAAAGATTACATGACTTTGAATGCTAACCACACAGGGATCTCGAGATACATGGTCAAAAGCAACCTAATACAACCGAGACTTAATCCAGAAATCAAGATAGACGAGGGCAATGGAGAAGCAACAGGAAGATGATTATCCAAATCATGGTGTAGGTCCAACAGATCCAAAAACAGTCGACGGAGAAGTCAAACATCGTGAACCCTAAGACCAAACTAACCAAAGGGAACTTGAACTTCTTCGAAACCAGATCCTTTCTTCTTCTCAAATTACACCATCACCTCAGACTGACGAATCTAGCCTCACAATGGTGACTGGATCTCATAGCTCTGCTCGGATTGAAGGGGATGGGGATGAACAAGAAGAGCAAGGACCAAGGGTATATTATAGTGGCGAATGGAGAGGGGCGCAACACACCAGAAGTGGAGACGGCGTGGATGAGATACACAAACGGTTCATGCAGTGGGGATAACTTAGCCATGGTGCGCTCCCTGCACAAGTGAGCGGATGGGAAATAAAGGAGAGGAGATAAGACGGTGCGCTCGATGTGGGAGGCGTGCGGGAGGTCGTGTCCCCAAAAGAAGAAAGAAAGGAGAGAGAAGGAGGGGTCCGGTATGGGGACGCGGCGTGAGAGTAGAGAGCCGACTGGATGCTGGGGAAAAGGAAAAGCACACCGTGCACAAGGGCGAGGAGTGCGGCACGAGTCTGCGGCCATGCGAGAACGGGGAGCTAAAGGGCCCGACACAAACGGCGTTCGTAGGGCACGCAGCGAAATGACCCAGCATGCGTAGCGTGGTCAACTAAACACAAGGCTGGGGACATGACATCCACTTAGGCTTTTCCAGGCACTCCCTACTAACTGAGACTAACTTTCCTTACTACTCTTCTTTTTCTTTTCCTTCCTTGACCACCTTTGTCTTTCATGTAAACCAAGACCATGTCATACGTTCTTCAACCAAAACCACCTCCTCTTGTTTACTTAGAGAGAACACCATTTCATCAACCCATTATGGATTTCCTGTTTAAACACCTGAATATTTCCAAGGAAATTATTTGTAGCAAAAGCGGTACGGTGATGTAACTTGGCAAAGGTACTTGGTTAACAACCTCAATACCAACGCGTGCCAAGCGGCATCACCATGTGGCAACTGTTCCACAGGGAGCCCTCGGTTTCGTCGCGGCACCATAAGCTATTAACTAGGCAACTACTACCAACTTACACGTCATGAAGGAGGTGGGGTCATATACCACAGAATAAGGGGAGTATTGCAAGGGAAGATTCAAACAACAAGGGTTCCCTTCACCACAAGGGACACGGAATTCAAATCCAACGACGGATTTGTTTTAAGGAGATTCAAGTGTTCTGCTGGGACATCCACAATTAGTGGATACGGTATCCTATGTTCTCCAATCACTACTGGTTCACTGATATCTGAATGGCAACTTCTCTTGTAACCCGCTTAATATCACCCTTGAAAACTTTAAGCACATCTAACAAAAACTTAAGGGTAGATGGACGCAATAAACACAGCAAACTAACAAAATGCATATTCCAACGGTCTTATATGGGTACATCATATTGGCATCCAGTCTCCCGACTCTCAGCGGTTGTGGCACTGGCATGCGCTTCGGCGAGCTACACCAGGAGCATCCGGTTGAAGACCTCGGCTTCCTCCGCTCGTCGGAGGCAGATCCTTAGTTCCAAGGCTTGCCGGTCATACTGCTCATCCAGAGCAAGAAAGTACGTGGTCAAGTGCACCACGGTAGGACTATCTTCTTGCGACTCCAGCCCTTGCAAGGCCTCCATGCGAGCCCTCTAGGCCCGCCGATTCTTGTCCAAGGGTGGAAAGAATCCCATGGGGGTACTGGCAATGGGCTCCTCATAGACCTGACAGAGGTACCACAAGGCTTTGCGGGCCACAACCTGGTAGGTGTCGACGAAGCTAAATCCGGTTGCGGTCACACTCCAGGCTTCAGTGAGGTCGGGGAACTCTTCACTCTTCCCGATGTAGATGGTAACCTCACACCGCTCGGTGCCATGCTCCTCATACTCACGACCCTCATACTCGGGACGATATTTGACTCCAAGCTTTTACAGGGTGGCATGCAGGATTCTGGGAAAACTCTCAACGTTCATGCAGTAACTACTAACCCGGGCTCCTGCCATTTCTGGCAGTGGCTGTGAGGAAGGCTGGGCAAAAGGCTTGCTAAAAGGAAAAGCTAAGAGAGCTAAAGTGCGTCGAGTAGTGGTACCAATGGCTAAGCTAGGCTCTACTTATAAAGGCGGAGCGTTCAGTGGTCCTAACACGGTCCACCAGGGTTCCTGCTCAGGGTCACTACGAATGAATCGGCCAAATTTTTCGCGCGTTCGAGGTGAGCGAGGTTCGAGGCCATTACTGACTGGTACGACTGCAGGGCAGGTATCCGATAAGAGCGTAGAAAAGGGGTACAGGGAGACGTGGGCCACCACAGGCGAATGCGGAGCACGAAACCATAGTGCAGACCTAACTCTGAAACAGGAACGAGTCAGTCGTGCACAATACGACACGTGTGACACCTATGGATGGCGTATCTACAAGTAATCCGAGCGCTACAATGCACAAACAGGATATGCATGAATGCATGTCCTATACGTCCTTTTACTGTTGCCAACATATAGGGCAACCGTTATCAAAGTTTTTTTGGCATGTCGTTCTCTCCCTGTAGCTAGTCGATACTATCGGACTATGCTCGAGTCAGTGTACCTGTAGAAAATTTGATTAAGCCTACCTAAGTCAGCAGAGTGCCATGTATCCTGGATACATAACCATAGTAATAGGGCTACTTATATAACTGCGCATAAAGACGCCATAACTTTTTACAAAAATAGGTTGTCAAATTTTAGTTTAGAAAATGTTTTGAAGCTTTATTTTCTCATTTATGCTCTGATACCACATGTGGCAGAACCACCTAATCTAATACCTCCTAGGAGTGCTCGTCCTCCATTAGACACTAAGCACTCAAGGGAGGACACCAAATTACACGGTCTCGTCGGGCACACCCCAGGGGAGAACCCGAAAATCCATATTTTTGCCATCAGGATCACAAATGAGAGAATAAAGCTTACATCATTTTTAACCATTTCTTACATCACTTTTAATACAACATCAGAGTATAATATTTGTTATTATAACAGCGGAATGTAATCATATTATCAAAGTTATGAACAATTTAATTTAACAGCGGAATATAAACATGTGATCAGAATTACAGCGAAATTAAATATCTATTCATGACATGATGAAGCATTGATATATAAACTATGACAACATATTATAAAACTTCTGTTTATAAAAACATTTAGTGAGAGTTATAAATAAAGACTACGATCGCAGCGTAAAGGTAATCATCTCTGAGCCCACCAGAAGGAATCCACACACAAAGGTCAGCTCTAGCCTCCACCTGTCACCTGCAACAGGGGGAAATAAAACCCTGAGTACTCAATTGTACTCAACAAGACTTACCCGACAGGAGGAAAGAAAAGACTCCAAGGATATGCAAGGCTGTCTGGCTTGTGGGTTTATTGTATCTGCAGGAAGCATTACTAAGCGTGCGTCCTTATATTCGATTTTTATTAACAGATGCATTGGTTCATTAACTAACCATTCTATGTAAGCACCTATACTACTTTCAAGCAGGTGGTAAGCAATCAGAGTTCATTTTTCCATTCCATCTTTCATCTTTCAATTCTTACTGTGGTGCTAGGCACGAAACAAGTCGTACCGGATGCCTGGCGATTCGTGAATCAATGCCCCTAGTTGGGTACCCCAAAAACACACGCCCCGCTTGTACCCAAGGCACAAGTAGGACCAACCCATCAGCCTCCTGTCTTGGGTGTCCAGGTCCCCGTCCAAACTAGGACTCCAAGCCCCCTCCCCTGAGTCCCGGACTCAGTGCGGTGCAAGAACCTCCTAACCCAAAAACCTCCAAGACAGTCGGTCCAGAAAGAGTCGGATCCACGACAAGAGAGCAACAAGTCTTCCAAGCGCCCATACCCAAGTATGTGCTCAGGATAATAAGTATGTGACTTGCCTCAATGTCTTATGCAAGGGTCGGTCCTTAACC
Organism: Miscanthus lutarioriparius; assembly: GCA_904845875.1. Taxonomy (NCBI): domain Eukaryota; kingdom Viridiplantae; phylum Streptophyta; class Magnoliopsida; order Poales; family Poaceae; genus Miscanthus; species Miscanthus lutarioriparius. The sequence continues at coordinate 31,018,247 of CAJGYO010000006.1, read as the reverse complement.
GATACAGACAGGGAAAGCAGTGTAACCAAGCTATGCCCCATGTCCGCGGCGACACAACCTCTTACACCCACCAATACCCAAACCATATCCCTATCCGGTCTCCATTTTTCCTTTCCACCATTTTATATATTCCAAGTGATAATAATCCAATAACATATTTCCTATCTCTCGTGAGTGACAGTCATCACCCGACTTCTATTGGAGTCCTATAGCATAGCAATCTACACGATCCTGTCATACTAGTAAGATCATAGGATAAAGATATATATATATATATATATGCAAGTGGGTTTCATTCAACTCCTTAAAACTTAATGCACAAATATAATTTAAACTACAGAAAAGTATGGGTTATGCACCGGGGCTTGCCTGGATAAGATAAATTAAAAAGTTAGTATCTACATCTTCAGATCATCCACCATCAACTGGATAGAAAGCCCATTGCATCATCTCCTAGAGAGAATACCATTACACCATCTTCGGATTCCCAATCATCCTTCAATTGATCCGTTGATCCATCATCGTACCTATATGATATGCATTGATGCAAATGCATAGATGTAAATAATCAACGACAGCCGAAATGCTTAGAAACCCAATCATGCCTCACAAGCTAACGAGCTCGTTCTAACGACGTCCGTACTTAGACTACATACCCATGTTGGTGAATAAGGCGTTACTTCCCAACAATTATTTTAGTTATACAAACCCGAGTTGTTTCTTTATCCCATTCTATCCATTTAATCTTTAGTCGGGATAGGGCATCATTATCTATTTAGCAAACTAATTATTCTAGAGCTATAAAAATTACAGTGAGTACCTAATATTGCTAGGAGCATACTGTACAAATTTCAGATTCATCAATATTACCAGTTTATCACAATAATTCCTACAAATTTATATTTTTACAATATTAAGTATCTTAAATTAATTATATAGCTTCCAAGATTATTATCAGACTATGTGAACAAAATATACTAACAGGTAAATCATGATTTTAGAAACTTAACAAACTTAGTTTCACTATTTTTGGACACCTACGCTTTTATATTGATATTACAAATTTGCTTCAACATTCAATTAGAAAACACCTCGAATGAAAAAAGGAACCGGCGGCACTAAAAGCTGGCCAAAGAATGGCGATAACCACGCTTGATGCGGCCCACTGGGCACGCTGCCCAGAGTACAAATCTGTGTGGCACCAGCCGGGCCTAAGCGGCATGATGATGGCCCAAGAATGTGGCGTAATAGCTGTGGCTTGATCGGCAACCGGCCGGCCCACTAGGGAAGGCCCAGGGCGGGACATCTATTTTGCAAAAGAGACCTTGCCGTCTTTCTAATTCGCAGACTCTTATTGACACTATTTATTTCAATCACAAGTTATACATTTAGGGCCCCAAAGTAACTCGTCTTCGCATTTCCCACGGTCCCCGGCCGTTCTAGGGGATGAGGCACGCAACCTGAAGCTGGCCGACCGGCGGACAAACCCAGACGGGAGAGGCTCCATGGTGGCGGGACGCCAGTCGTGAGCGGCGTAGGTCCAGCGTGGGGTTCGCGCGGCCATGCAAGATCGCAATGGCGATGGTTAGGCAGCGTGCATCTTGTCGGGGCATGTCTCGCCACGTCTTGACGCGAATGGCGACAAAGCGCGCAGCGTCCGGCGATATGGCTACAAAATTGGGAGAGCGGAGGGTAGCAAAGGTACAGGGCTCATCCAGGTCCAGCTGCGACGGTTGGTTGGTGAGGCGGCTGCGGAGGAGGTTGGTCACGTCGGCGGGGTGGATCCGGCGGGCACGACGGCGGCGCCATCGTCGTTCCGGCGAACCACTGGAGCTCTGGCGATCCTGTGTCATAGGCGAGTCCGAGGCATCAACGTGGAGCAATAACACCGAGAAGATCATAGAAAAGTGGAAGGATAGGAGGGTTCATGGCGAGCTTGGTGTGCGGCGCCCACGGTGGCGGCGGACGACGACGGCGATGCCAAGCGAGCTTTCGGTGGTGGACGATTTACCCCACGATCAACAATAGTGGCAAGCTCTGGACCTTGGGCACCAGTGAGTGCAAGGAATTGGAGGGAGGTTCTTCGTGCACGATGAATTTTGGAGGAGAGGGATGTGGCAGAACCTCCTAAGAAATCGGGCCCACGTGCACCTATCGATGTATCAATAGACCTCAGATAGCGTACACAAGTTCCCAACAACTTAACAGTGCAGCGGGTGTCCTCCGGAAACCCGAATCATCCACGCCTAATCTTTTCCAAACAGGATCCCAATCACAGTCATTGCAGATTACAACAGTTTTCAATATACATACCAGAGATTATAAAGCGGAAGACTTAAGTTTTGATATTACAAACCAGTTGTTTCAAACTTACAAAACCATAAGTGTCATACAACCATAGTAGCGGGATAATATTACATTAACATTATTTGTTTCACACAAACTAGTGCCTTGTCCAAAGGCCATTCATCATTCCTCATCGTCATCGACTTCAAACAACGACATGCAAAGCAGGGACCAAAACAAGCTCTGCATGCATGCGACTCACCTACAACAAGGGTTAACAAACCACGAGTACAAAAGTACTCAACAAGATTGACTGACCAAAAAGGGTGAAGGTCTTAGGGATGCAGTGTTGGGTCAAGGTAAGGATGTAGAAAGATTCAAAAGTTCTTTGCCAAAAGCTTACTATTCTTGATCCTAATTTCAAGTTTTACCCCTAAGTACTTTAGTTCAATATCTCAAACTAAGTGTTCATATCCCATGTTCCAATCCTTCTCATTCCATTCCTTTTCTCAAGTTTTAGTTATTCACCGGTCCTACACATTGCTTCGTAATGAATCGAGTCTCCATATCCATGAGCATCGGCAATTGAATTGATTCAAGTCCCACTGGGATTCCTTATCACACGACATATGTAGAACTTAATCTTGCATATATCAACCTCACTACCGGATCCTCCCGTACTAAGCCGTCTCCATGCCACCCGAGAGCACAGCACGCCTCAAATCCGGCCACAATCAAGCCACGAGGGTACACGCCATCTCCCACCATCTCACCACTCCCGGTCGTGGGCATTAAATCTTAATATCGGATTAGCAAGTAAGCTTACCGGAGTATGTGACCAAGATTACTACAAAGTGTCTCGTTCGGAAGATCCACAATGAGTGGCCTTTAAGCGACATAGTCGGCAACATTACCCAACATTCAAGATAAGCCACCCAACTAGTCTCTAGTTCATTCTATCTTCTTTCTTTCTTTCTTTGACCAGTATGCCATCTTTGATTGTATCAAAACTTTTACTTTGAAAGCCTACCATAAAGCATACTAAGCAATTCTACGCCTTTGTAAATGAAATCATCTTCAAGGATGGTAAACAAATAACAAGGTAGGCAATGCATCAAGTAGGCAACATTTGAAGTAAATCAACTTAATGCAATAAGTAACATAAGTGATAAACTTTTCAAAGTAAACAAGGTAATGGTTTAATGCATAAACCGGGGCTTGCCTTCGTTGATGATCTCAGAGTTCGGATCAGCACCACTATTATCGAATCCCGTGACAACCGGGATTCTTCCAGAACTTGCTCAACTAGAATCGGTTCACTCTTGGATTCTACACGAAATAATAGCATATGCTTCAACATGATGATAATGTAAACATGATGCTTTCATGGTGCATGAAATATAACAACACCTTGAATACAACTTTCCTTCACGGTACAGTTACAAGCCAAACTAACCAAACCATATTCGTAACGGATGTGACCACGTCAGCACCGACCACTTCGGCGAGCTCTCCGACCACTACGGTGAACTCTCCGACCACTACGGTGAACTCTCCGACCACTATGGTGAACTCTCCGACCACTACGACGAATTCTCTGACCACTACGGTGAATTCTCCGACCACTACTCTTGAAACCCTACTGGTCACAAAACATGATCAAAACAAGATCAAACACTAATCAAACACTCAGGGTTTGATTTTATTTATCTTTGAATCAATTTGGAAATAAGCCCAAAAATGATCTTGTCCCAAATGACCTCAAAATTTTATGTAAGCTTCCTCATGACAAATTAGTGTACCAAAACAAATTTCCAAAGATTCAGCACTATTCAAAATCAGAAAATAATAAAAGGCACTATTCCATCTCTTGCTCTCACTGACAGCCGGCCCCCACCTGTCATCCCCAACCTCGGGCATTGACCGTGGTTGCGACGGCGCTGACCGGCGCAAACTCGCCGACGATGAGCCCAACAGCGACGGCCAAAGCACTAACATGTTCACAAGAGCTAGGCGCATCGATTAGTGGCACTTTGGAGGTTGATTACGGCATGGAATAAGGCTGACACCGGCCATGGCGGACGCGGTGGCACAGCGGCGTTACGCCGGCGAAACAAGGCCGGTAATGGTGAAACAGAGAGTACCGTAAGCATCAGTGGCTCACCCCGATCGTGTTGAACCAACAAGCGGGACCGGAGAAGCTCTGGTGACGCGTTTCGACGGTGACCGGGATCACGGCGGAGCGGACCTCGTCGACGATGGAGTTCTGGCAACTGTAGTGGGCAAAACGAGCAGGCAAGAGTGGAATAAGCACTACAGCATCTAGGCGAAGCCATAGAGTCAACAATCAAGGGCAACGGCTCACCGGATGAGACTGGCCACGGTGAATCGACGTTCCCGTTGAGGTCGCCGGCCGTGAGGAAGATGAACATGGACAGCGAGCTCTCGGCGAACTCAGACGGTAGCAATAGCTCGGTCGGATGCGCGAGGAGCAGGCGGAACTAGAACACAGCTTTTACGGGGCTTGCTTGCGCTGAGGAGATGAGAGAAACTCGCCGGAGTTGAGACGGCGGCGTCGGAAAAGCAGAGGGAAGGAAGAAAAGTGAACGGCGTCGTCTGGGTCTTATAGCTCGGCCAGGAGCACGCGGACTCGACACGCAGCGTGCTCCCAGTGCCAGCGCGAAGCCAAGGGCGGTCACAGACGCGCCTGGAAGATCGGAGAAAGGACGTCGGCGGTGGGGCGGTGGTCGGCTACTGTTTCGAGAAATTACAGAATTGCCACCGTGTTCATTTTGCAAATCACTCTCAAATTTTCTAAAGAAGTTGAAAATCTCCAAAAATGAAAATTGCTCAACTTTTCAAACTCTACAACTTTGCTTCAATGAACATTTTCAAATTCTGCCTCCATTTTGAAATTTAAATTTGGGGTGCATTTGAGTATTTGAATCATTTCAAAATTACTCCAAATTTTATATGTAAACTTGAAAAACTTTGAATACCAAAGTTGATCCACATAAAATAATCTTCAACTTTGCTTTTTGCCTCAACCCCAAATTCCACATGGATTTTGAAATATACAAAAGGGACAAAAAGGACTTTTATAATTTGAATTTGAATTCAAATTTGAATTGTCTTTCTTTTACTTTAAATTTTGATTTTTGACCAGTAACATGGCCCATTAGGGTTATTTGAGTCAAATGACACATGGCCTCACATGATCACATGAAATTTGACCCTTGTGGTCATGACCTTTATTTAGGGTTTTGAAACACATCACATGAAATAACAACATTATGAAATAAACCTTATTTAGTGAATTCATTCAAAATTTTCTTCTCTATGAATGCTTTGCAATGCATATGATGACATGTCAAATTTTAGTGCTAGGTCAAAACACCAGAGGTGTTACAACCCTTCCCCCTTAAAGAAATCTCGTCCCAAGATTTAAAACTTAAGGCTAAGTAATGGAAAAGGAAATGTGTCAAGCTAACACATCATAACTTTATTCAAAGACTAGTGAGGGGTTTTTCCATTCTTTTGACAAAAGAAACAAGTTACAATATAGACAAGGTATTGCAACTAGAGAGAAGCAAAGAAGTCAAGAAAGTTTTCTTCTAAGTAATCCTCGGACTCCCAAGTAGCTTCTTCTTCAGTGTGCTGGTTCCATTGTACTTTGTAGAACTTGATTGTATGCCTTCGAGTGACTCGATCTTTCTGATCTAAGACTCTAATGGGGTACTCGGCATAAGTCAAATCAGGTGCTAGTTCTACATCACCAAAATCGATCACTTGGTCAGGTACTTGAAGACACTTCTTCAACTGGGATACATGGAAAATATCATGCACAGCTAACATGTGATCTGGTAGCTTGACGCGATAGGCGACTGGTCCACATCTTTGTTGGATTTGAAACGGACCGACATAACAGGGCGCCAACTTTCCCCGAATCCCAAAACGATGAACTCCTTTCATTGGCGATACCTTGAGGTAGACATGATCTCCCACTATGAATTCTAGAGGTCGCCTTCTCTTATCAGCATAGCTTTTCTGTCGGGATTGAGCTACCTTCATATTAGCTTGTATGAGTTTAACTTTCTCTTCTGCTTCCTTGACCACATCTGGTCCAAAGAACCAACGTTCTCCAACATCTGACCAATGTAAAGGTGTCTGGCATCTACGACCATACAATGCTTCAAATGGTGCCATTTTAATGCTCTCTTGATAGCTATTGTTATATGAGAATTCAGCTAAGGGAAGGCATTCATCCCACATAGCACCATAGGAGAGAACACATGCTCTTAACATATCTTCAAGAATTTGATTTACCCTTTCCGTCTGTCCATCTGTTTGCGGATGATAAGCAGAACTACGGATAAGTTTAGTTCCCAAAGACTCATGTAGACTTTTCCAAAACTTTGATATGAACAATGACCCTCTATCAGAGACAATGGTCTTGGGTGCCCCATGCAGACTGAAGATTCTATCCAGATAAAGCTTTGCATACTGCTCCGCTCGATATTTATCTCTGACTGGTAAGAAATGAGCTATCTTGGTTAGGCGATCAACAATAACCCATATTGAATTGTAGCCTGCAGATGTCCTAGGCAACCCTACTATGAAGTCCATACAGATATCTTCCCACTTCCAAGATGGAACTGGCAAGGAATGTAATGGACCTGCAGTCTTCATATGAATCGCTTTGACTCTCTGACAAGTATCACATTTGGCCACATATTGAGCTATTTCTATTTTCATTTTGGTCCACCAATATCTCGTTCTCAGATCATGATACATTTTGTTGCTACCTAGATGAATGGAGTATCTTGTAGAATGAGCTTCATCAAGAATCTGCTTTCGTAGCTCCGGATTTTTGGGTACTACCAATCTATCCTTGAACCATACGACATTTGATTCATCAATCTTGAAACATGTTGATCTTCTAGATCTGACTTTATCCTTGATATGGGCTATGCCCTTACTTTTCTGTTGAGCAACAATGATCTGATCTTTGATAGTGGACTCAACTGCAATATTGGACAGGGAACCTTGTTCTATGATTTGTAAATTCAGATGCTCCATCTCTTGACACAATGTTCGCTGCATAGGTTCTACAATCAGGCAATGACAATGACTCTTGCGACTCAGGGCATCGGCAACCACATTAGCCTTGCCCGGATGATAATGCACTTCTAAGTCATAATCTTTGATAAGTTCTAACCATCTTCTTTGCCTCATATTCAGCTCTGACTGAGTGAAGATATATTTCAAACTTTTGTGATCCGTATAGATATGATGATATTGCCCAATAAATAATGTCGCCAAACCTTGAGTGCATGAACAACAATTTGCTAATTCAAGATCATGGGTGGGATAATGTTCTTCATGATTCTTGAGTTGTCGGAAGCATATGCTATGACTCGCCTTCTTGCATAAGAACACACTAATACCAATTCCAGACGCATCACAATAGATATCAAACGGCCTCTCGATATCGAGGTTGTGCTAATCTTTGTGTGCGATTGTTAACAACTTCTTTAATGTTTGAAAGGCCTTCTCACATTCTCATTGACCATACAAACTTAGTTTGATTTTTCAGCAATCCAGTAATTGGCTTCGCAATTCTGGAGAAGTCAGGGATGAACCGACGGTAATAACCTGGCAACCCTAGAAAACTACGAACTTGAACAATGGTAGGTGCTTTCCAGTTAAGGACTTCTTCTACCTTGCTCGGATCAATGACTATACCTTCACAGATAACACATGACCTAGAAATTGTACTTCCTCTAACCGAATTCACATTTGCTGAATTTGGCATATAATTGGTGATCTCTTAATCGTTTGTAGAACAATGCGGAGATGTTCCGCATGTTCTTCTTTTGCTCTTAGAATAGATAAGAATGTCATCAATGAATACCACTACAAACTTATCCAACTCGGGCATGAAAACCGAGTTCATCGGTACATGAAATGAGCGGGGCATTGGTCAGCCCAAAAGACATGACTAAATACTCATATAGACCATATCGGGTAGTAAACGCTTTGTCTTGGCACATCTTCTTGTCTCGATCTTAACGGTGATAGCACGATCTCAAGTCTATCTTCGAGAACACCTTAGCTCCGCAAGTTGATCAAAAAGCAAATCAATTTGGGGTAAGGGGTATTTGTTCTTTATGGTGACTTCATTTAACGGCCGATAGTCAACACATAACCTTAAGGTTTGGTCCTTCTTCTTCACGAAGATAGCAGGGCATCCCCAAGGTGATGAACTGGGTTGAATGAAACCCTTGTCTAACAACTCTTGTAGTTGCATTTTTAATTCTGCTAGTTCTTTGGGTGGCATCCTATATGCTCTTCTGGACACAGGTGCCGTTCCTGGTTTCAGGTCAATTCTAAACTCCACATCTCGGTCTGGTGGCAGTCCAGGCAGATCATTGGGAAAAACATCCATAAATTCACATACCACATGAATGTTCTCGGCTTCTTCAACCGTAGTTGCACAAACTGTTCCAACTGTACTCTTAGGAAAGGGAAGTTGGATGAGAAGTTGGGTTTTGCTGCCAGGTACATTTACTCTTATGGTTCTACGCAGGACATCTATGACAGCCCCGTGTTGAGTTAACCAGTTCATACCAAGGATCACATCTATATCTTGATCCTTTAATATCAGCATGCTGGTAGGGAACTCATGTCCTCCCAAATCAATAGGTACATGCTGAACTATCTCCCTTGTACAGAGTCGTCCCCCGGGCGACTGTATACGATATGGTTTTTTTGTTTCCCCAATAGTTATCCCATGTTTCACCACAAATGTATGATTGATGAATGTATGGGATGCACCGGAATCAAATAAGGTAATTGCAGGGTGCTTAGCAATGGGAAACATACCAATCATTACTGGTTCTCCTTCTGGAATAGATTCCACCTGAGTATAGAAGACCCTTCCAGATTTCTTCTCAGCCTGACCTTTCTGACTATTCTGAGCATTGCCCTTGTACTAATTCTGAGCTTGAGTAACAGGGGCTTTGGGTGCATCAGGATTGTTCTTCCTAGGATACGGACATTCTCGGGAAAAGTGTCCGGGTTTACCACAATTATAGCATGGATAATTGTGATTCTGGGGAGTAGCATTGCGGTTTGCATTATTTGTATTGTTTTGCTGTTGCGGCGCTTGATGAGTATAAGGCGTATTAGTTGCAGGGCGAATAAAGATTTGTTGCCTGCTTTGGTTTTGTTGTGGGCGGAATGGTACACGGCCATGATTCTGAGGATGGTAGACCACCTTTTGACGCTTTCCACTCGACGATCCAGAAGCAAATGCTCTCTTCTTCTTAGCCTCCTTGTGTCGGGTGGTAATTCTCCTCTGAAAGCGATAGCAATGTTGATAGCCTCATGATAAGTTGCGTTGCCACAAGTTGCCATCATGGTGCGAAGTTTGGTGTTGAGACCTCTCATGAAATGATTCTTCTTCTTCCTGTCAAGATTCACATACTCTATAGCATCTTTATGGACGGTGATTGAAACGCCCAACATAGTACATCACGGGTGCTCCCCTTGCTTAAGAGCCGGGAACTCTTCTAACTTCATGGTCATCACACCATCGTAATATAGTGTGCCCCAAGGCATCCTTAAACTCCATCCGGTGATTTGGTGACCAGCGGGGTCAGTATAGCTACCAAATTTGCCCACACTGGGCACCGGCAAAGAGCTCCTCGGAGTTGTTGTGCCGCATAAACCTTGGTTTCAATCTCGAGACAATGAATCAGCTCAAACTTTTGCTCCATTGTTCGGAGCCAATCATCAGCTTCTAAAGGCTCTTCTGCCTTAGAGAACACAGGCGAACGTGTGTCAGTAAAATCAATATAGGTTGTCTCATCATTTCCATTATTATGGCGGCCATGATTAGGGTGTGGTGCTTGTTGGTTATGAGCCATTTCCCTTAACAACCTAGCATTCTCGGCCGTTGCATAGACGAGTGCAGTTATGGCATCTGCCATACTCGGAGGCATTGGTGGAGGATTTGGGACTTCATCATTGTCTTGCGAAGTACCAGCACCAGTTCGAGTGTTAATGCGAGGCATCTGTCAGAGAGACATGTTTATTTCCATTATTATTTTATTGAAAGCAGTTAAAAGGTTTCATGCTACAAAGGGTTTCTTATTTATGTTACATGTCTTGTATCCCACAAGACAACCCTGGTTTACTAGGAAAGCAGTAAAGGAACTATTACTACTCTGAGCTTTCAATCATCGGCATTCGTGCCCATATCGGACGAAACCTCATCTTCATCGGAGAAGTACACTAACTCCTCGGGATCCTCCTCCTCTTCATCATTCTCGACTTCACCTGGATCTACAATCATTTCTTCATCTGTAACTTCACCATCCCTATGAGGAGGATGAAGTTGAGCATACATCATGTGGACATTCTCATGAAGAATGGTATTGTCCATCTCCAGATCTTCTATGTAGAACTCCAACTCATGGATGCGTTCATTGGCCGCATCCTCTCGTGTCCAGGCTTCATTCCACAACTTGGTATTCTTGGTGATGTCCCTTTCCATTTCCGCCAGCTTCTCTTGATCTTTGGCATGAGCTCGACGAAGAGTGTTGAGCTCCTTGGTAAGGTTCTCAATGTTGGCAGGATTGCTTGAAGATTCTTCATCTCCTAGGGTCTTGGAACTTCCTTCACTAAGCTCACGGTTACGCGGTGCCAACTGGTGACAAGGGACTCCGTGAGGTCCAGTGGACTTGCGTGCGGTTATCTTGGTCTTTGCCATAGCCTGTAGAATTTAGGATAGGACTATAAGCATAGCTTGAGGATAATGGAGGTTAGCAAGAATGGGATTGACATTACTTACCCAACCACTTTTAAGGGGAATTATTATGCTAGGTGTTCAAGCATGATGCATGAATCGATCTTACGAATCTGAGTACAAAAGATTTATGCAATCAAAAGTACTAGATTTTTAATACATAGGACAAACCTAATCATATAATCCGCCACAAACTTTCAAATAAGATAGGATTGAGGCTAGATCAGAGGTAAGAAGAGAGAAATTTGGACTCAAAATATCTAGTTTAATTTCTTTGATCCAAATTAGTTTGAAGGTTTTCAAAAGCAACCTACAATGATCTTAGATAGGACCTGCTCTGATACCAGCTGTGGCAGAACCTCCTAAGAAATCAGGCCCACGTGCACCCATCGATGTCTCAACAGACCTCAGATAGCGTACACAAGTTCCCAACAACTTAACAGGTCTGTCGGGTGTCCTCGGGAAACCCGAATCATCCATGAATCTTTTCCAAACAGGATCCCAATCACAGTCATTGCAGATTACAATAGTTTTCAATATACATACCAGAGATTATAAAGCGGAAGACTTAAGTTTTGATATTACAAACCAGTTGTTTCAAACTTACAAAACCATAAGTGTCATACAACCATAGTAGCGGGATAATATTACATTAACATTATTTGTTTCACACAAACTAGTGCCTTGTCCAAAGGCCATTCATCATTCCTCATCGTCATCGACTTCAAACACTGACATGTAGCAGTGACCAAAACAAGCCTGCGCATGCGACTCACCTGCAACAAGGGTTAACAAACCCTGAGTATAAAAGTACTCAACAAGATTGACCCGACCAAAAAGGGTGAAGGTCTTAGGGATGCAGGTGTTGGGTCAAGGTAAGGATGTAGAAAGATTCAAAAGTTCTTTGCCAAAAGCTTACTATTCTTGATCCTAATTTCAAGTTTTACCCCTAAGTACTTTAGTTCAATATCTCAAACTAAGTGTTCATATCCCATGTTCCAATCCTTCTCATTCCATTCCTTTTCTCAAGTTTTAGTAATTCACCAGTCCTACATTGCTTCTGTAATGAATCGAGTCTCCATATCCGTGGAGCACCGGCAATTCGAATTGATTCAAGTCCCAGCTGGGGATTCCTTATCACACGACATATGTAGAACTTAATCTTGCATATATCAACCTCGCTACCGGATCCTCCCGTACTAAGCCGTCTCCACGCCACCCGAGAGCACAGCACGCCTCAAATCCGGCCACATTCAAGCCACGAGGGTACACGCTACTCCCACCATCTCACCACTCCCAGTGCGTGGGCATTCGTCTTAGTATCGGATTAGCCGAAGTAGGCTTACCGGAGTATGTGACCAGTACTACAAAGTGTCTCGTTCAGAAGATCCACAATGAGTGGCCTTTAAGCGACATAGTCGGCAACATTACCCAACATTCAAGATAAGCCACCCAACTAGTCTCTAGTTCATTCTATCTTCTTTCTTTCTTTCTTTGACCAGTATGCCATCTTTGATTATATCGAAACTTTTACTTTGAAAGCCTACCATAAAGCATACTAAGCAATTCTACGCCTTTGTAAATGAAATCATCTTCAAGGATGGTAAACAAATAACAAGGTAGGCAATGCATCAAGTAGGCAACATTTGAAGTAAATCAACTTAATGCAATAAGTAACATAAGTGATAAACTTTTCAAAGTAAACAAGGTAATGGTTTAATGCATAAACCGGGGCTTGCCTTCGTTGACGATCTCAAGTTCCGGATCAGCACCACTATTATCGAATCCCGTGACAACCGGGGATTCTTCCAGAACTTGCTCAACTAGAATCGGTTCACTCTCGGATTCTACACGAAATAATAGCATATGCTTCAACATGATGATAATGTAAACATGATGCTTTCATGGTGCACGAAATATAACAACACCTTGAATACAACTTTCCTTCACGGTACAGTTACAAGCCAAACTAACCAAACCATATTCGTAATGGATGTGACCATGTCAGCACCGACCACTTCGGCGAGCTCTCCGACCACTTCGGCGAACTCTCCGACCACTACGGTGAACTCTCCGACCACTACGGTGAACTCTCCGACCACTACGGCGAATTCTCCGACCACTACGATGAATTCTCCGACCACTACTCTTGAAACCCTACTGGTCACAAAACATGATCAAAACAAGATCAAACACTAATCAAACACTTAGGGTTTGCTTTTATTTATTTTTAAATCAATTTGGAAATAAGCCCAAAAATGATCTTGTCCCAAATGACCTCAAAATTTTATGTAAGCTTCCTCATGACAAATTAGTGTACCAAAACAAATTTCCAAAGATTCAGCACTATTCAAAATCAGAAAATAATAAAAGGCACTATTCCCTCTCTTGCTCTCCATCGACATACCGGCCCCCACTGTCATCCCCAACCTCGGGCATTGACCGTGGGTCATGACGGCGGCCGGGCGTAAACTTCGCCGACGATGAGCCCAATAAAGCGATGGGCAAAGCACTAACATGTTCACAAGAGCTAGGCGATCGATTAGTGGCACTTTGGAGGTTGATTACGGCATGGAATAAGGTGACACCGCCATGGTGGACGCGGTGGTACAACGGCGTTACGCCGACGAAACAAGGCCGGTAACGGTGAAATAGAGAGTACCGTAAGCATCAGTGGCTCACCCCGATCGTGTTGAAGCAACAAGCGGGACCGGAGAAGCTCTGGTGACGTGTTTCGACGGTGACCGGGATCACGGCGGAGCGGACCTCGTCGATGATGGAGTTAGAAAGCGGCTGCGATGGGCAAAACGAGCATGCAAGAGTGGAATAAGCACTACAAAGATCGAGGCAAAGCCATAGAGTCAACAATCAAGGGCAGCGGCTCACCGGATGAGGTCGGCCACGGTGAATCGATGTTCCGTTGAGGTCGCCGGCCACGAGGAAGATGAACGTGGATGTGAGCTCTCGGCAAACTCAAAGCGGTAGCAATAGCTCGGTCGGATGCACGAGGAGCGGCGGAACTAGAACACAGCTTTTTACGGGCTTGCTTGCCGAGGAGATGAGAGAAACTCGCCGGAGTTGAGGGGCGGCGTAAAAGCAGAGAGGAAGGAAGAAAAGTGAGCGGCGTCGTCTCGGGTCTTATAGCTCGGCCGAGAGCACGCGGACTCGACACGCAAGTGCTCCCGTGTGCAGCATGTGAAGTTAAGGGTGGTCGATCACGCTACTGGAAGATCGGAGAAAGGACGCCGGGTGGGGGCGGTGGTGGCTCTCGCTTAGAAATTACTGAGAATTGCCACCGAGTTCATTTTGCAAATTACTCTCAAATTTTCTAAAGAAGTTGAAAATCTCCAAAATGAAAGTTGCTCAACTTTTCAAACTCTATAACTTTGCTCCAATGAACATTTTCAAATTCTGCCTGCATTTGGAAATTTAAATTTGGGGTGCATTTGAGTATTTGAATCATTTCAAAATTACTCCAAATTTTATATGTAAACTTGAAAAACTTTGAATACCAAAGTTGATCCACATAAAATAATCTTCAACTTTGCTTTTTTCCTCAACCCCAAATTCCACATGGATTTTGAAATATACAAAAGGGGCAAAAAGGACTTTTATAATTTGAATTTGAATTCAAATTTGAATTGTCTTTCTTTTACTTTAAATTTTGATTTTTGACCAATAACATGGCCCATTAGGGTTATTTGAGTCAAATGACACATGGCCTCACATGATCACATGAAATTTGACCCTTGTGGTCATGACCTTTATTTAGGGTTTTGAAACACATCACATGAAATAACAACATTATGAAATAAACCTTATTTAGTGAATGCATTCAAAATTTTCTTCTCTATGAATGCTTTGCAATGCATATGATGACATGTCAAATTTTAGTGCTTGGTCAAAACACCAGAGGTGTTACAAGGGAGGGCGGCCATGGTGATTGGCGAGACTAAAAAGGGCAGAGGACAGGGCAGGCAGCAGCATGCGCGTGCGATGGCCAGCAATGCGAGCAGCTCGGTTAACCGTGGGGCACACGCGGTGGTGATGGGCTCGAGCTCGCGTAATAAATCGTCTTCTGAGGCAGCGGTGGCTCTCATCATTTGCTGGCCCAATGAAGGAGGTGTGCCAGCGGTGGGGCACTAGGGCTACTACTGGTGGGAGAGGGCAACATCGGCATGTTGTGGTGCAAGCGGACCGAGGGCTCGGTGGGGGTGGCTGCTGCTTGTGATGGGAAGGGGCTCTACAGGCGCCGACGCCCGAGGCAAGCAAAGCGGAGAAAAGCGGCACAAGAGGAAAAGTGAGAGAGGCGGCGTTGTGGGCATGAGCTGGCGTGTGCTGCGGAGAGAGGAAAAAGAAGCGGTTACGACAAGCAAGGATAAATCACGAGAGGCAAGGAGGCAGTGAGCAAAGTGGCTCAAAGACAAAGTGAAGACAAGACAAGTAAGGCGGAGACCGAAGCTGGCGACAGAGCTGGGATGCCTCCTCCACAGCGAGAGAAAAGAAAGGGAGGGAAGCAAAGACGAGGAGGGACACTTCAGACATTACGCGCGAGCAGCGACGCGGAGGATGGGATGGCGCTTGCTGCCGACGAGCGGCGAGCAAGGACAAGGCCGTGGCCATAGAAATAGAAAAGGAGGAAAACAAGAGTGTTCGGCCTACTTTCATTAATGCAGGAGCAGCGTGGCAGAAGCAAGGACGACACATGTTTCACACGCTAAGGCACGGCAAAGGCGCCCTTGTGCGCGTGGCACGTGCCGCAAAACGATGAGCGGCACGGCTCTTTCTCAATAACGCGCGTCAGGGTACGTACGTGAGGCACGCTGCAGCAGAACACGTGGGCACCGTGTGGCTCTACTGGCTGCCTGCCTACGCGTGAGACGACACGACGCGAAGGTGACAGCGCTACGTTGCCGACAACAATAAAAGAGCTAAATCCTATTGACTTTCACCAATAAACATCGCACGCGATAGCTCATACTCGTACCAAGCCATGGAACAAAATATTAAGGCGTTATGTAATTATTTTACGCAAAACAAATCGCCACAAACAACGCTTTAAAATATAATTTCCGATTTTTACCGTTGACGCTTGAAAAGTTGGTTTTTAAATTTTAAAATCCGAGAAAATCGTTTGAAAATTTTACTTAGGCCTAAATCACGGTATTAAACAAGATCGTAACACCGTGGTGTTACAAGTTGCGTCTGGTGCTTGGGCGACACATGAGCGCCAAGGCACAACTGCTCTATTTGAATGGGGCGATGTGGCGGTAGCGGAGTGGCTTCGGAGGTGCGACTCGCCAACTAGACACAGGCGCAAAGATTCGTCTGCAAGGCGTCTGGTGCCCTTTCGACGATAACGGCTCATTGAGCCAAGGGCATTATAAATAGCTGATGGCCGACTTGGGGCTCACTCTCTTGGCACTTTGACATACTTGACATCCTTGTGAGCCTAAGCAAACACCTCCCACTCATCTCCATCATTGATTCATCATCATAGCAAGATTAGGAGTGATTCCTAATGCATTTGCTTGAGTGATTGCATCTAGTAGCACTTGAGGATCATTGTGGCTGTGGATTTCTTGTTACTCTTGGTGGTTGCCGACACCTAGACGGCTTGGAGCAGCGGAGGAGCATTGACACAAGTTGGTGATTGTTCGTGGCCATCTCCTGGTGATTGTGAGGGGTCTTGTACCTTTTCCGGTGGAGAGCCGAAAGGTAACTCTAGTGAATTACTCATGTCATTGAGTTACCTCACTTGTAGGTAGGTTCTTGCGGTGCCAAGTGTTGGCTAGGTGTGTGATACCTATTAGCCGCCGAACCACGAAGTGCTGGTCCACACAATGGGGACTAGCGTGCCGGTAAGCACACGAACCTCGGGAGAAAATTTGTGTCACTTGTCTCTTAGATTTCTCCTGGTGATTGATTGTTTGATCATTCTTTGATTGGTTCATCTCACTTGCCATGGAGGTATAATCTTTCAACACTCTCTCTTGTATTTACATTATTTACATTCTTGTCTAGTCAAGCTCTTTAGTGTAGTTAGTCTTTGAGAGTTTGTTAGTTTGATTAGTAAGGCTCTTTAGTTAGTCTTTGAGAGCTTACTAGCTTAGAGAGTAGTGACTTAGCCTTTGTGTGAATCTAGAGATCATAGCAACTAGAATTGTTGGTATAGGTGACTTGCAATCCTTGTAGAGCTAGAGCAAAATTGCATTACGCCATTTTGTGTACTAATAATTTGTTCTAGTGAATTTGTAAAAAAAATTATAGGCTATTCACCCTCTCTCTAGTCATTTAGGACCTTTCAAGCGCGTGTACCCCAATGTGAGAGAGAGATAGCAACGTGTGTGCCCCAATACAAGAGAGATAGAGGGAGGGAGCATAGCGCGTGTGCACATGTGTTGAGCCGGCTGCATGAACCACCGTGGGGGGCCACACCTGGTGGTGCAGGGGCGCCCGGTGCAGCGCATGCTTACCCGCGAGTCAAAGCACGTGGAGAGCAACACCTGTTGTAACATACTAGAACAAGGTGAAACAATTGAAACATACGTTTACAACATATGTGTATAACCACTGCAACATATGCAATATCCAGATAAAACACTTGTAACATACTTTCTCCGTCCATAAGTCTCCATCGTATTAGCTTTCGGTGCAATGACCAAGGAGCAGTAAACAACACCGATTTGCATTTAAGGTGAGAAGCAGCCAAGGAGCAATAAATGCAGACAAGAAGCAGCCAATGAGCATCAAATGCGCAACATATACGTCTGAAACAGGTGAAACATTTAGAACATACAATTACAATATACGTATATAGCCACTGCAACATATGTAATATCCAGATGGAAGCATGCAACATCTAAATAAAATAGCTAGAAAACATACTTGCAACATACATATATAACCATTGCAACATATATAATATCGAAATAAAATATATACAACATTCAAAATGAAACAAACATATGCCGGTGCGGAGCTTGATGACCACTGTCACCGGTCACGGAGCAGCAAATGGCGCATACAGATGCAGGCCCATGCTTCTCTCACGAACTCCGGTCTGTCACCGCGCACTTTCTGGTCACACCACGCATGCACTGGCCCCCACGCGCCGCATGCATCCCACGCCGAGTGTGTGATGGCCGCATGTGCTCCTAGGCATTGACCAACAGAAAGGATGGGTACAGCTGACTACAACTACGAGGGTATTTCTTTTTCTTGGTTATCACGCCGCACGGACACCGGAAAAGAAAACAGCTCAACTCAACTTACACCGGTTCAGTTCGACCTTGTTCATGTAGGTAACGCGCTAACGAGCCAGCTCAACTCGGCTCGTAAAGGTATCGTCGGCTGGAGGGCTCGCTCGACAAGAATAGCTCACTAGCTTCGTTTAGCTACTGAGTATCGGGAAAAAAAACAGTGAATAGATGTTTATAATATCTCTATATTAATTTCATACCTAATCAATACTGATTTAGCACTAAAATAAAGCAATAAACCAAAAATATAAAAACAATTGCAGTGGATGGGGATGGAGTACGTGAAGGCACGTAACGTTTTGTTGCTCGACCTTGGCCAATCCACACCCACGAGCAAGCCTTCTTGCCGAATTTGCTTCGTGACTCCAAAACTGCCGGCGGCGGAGTACTGCCCTGTACCTCGACGTCCAGCGCTCCAACCAAAATGGATGGTCACCAGAGTACTTCAGCCAATTAAAAGAGAAGTTCGAAGCCACGACACTAAGGGCCTCTTTAGCACGGTTTATGTCGGCTTTGGTTTCATCTATTTTACGTAAATCGAGGCAATGTAGCGTGAAGCTGTTTTGTAAGCCGGGGTTAAAATGAACTAGAAGCCGAGAAAAATCAGTTTTTCTAGCTTCATCGGTGAAGCCGTTTTGGATGAGCCGTGCCAAAGGGGCTTTAAGAGTACTCTTCCAGTTACATATAACTAGAGATAGCCTGAAATAAGCACAGACCTGAGACGACACGTTCGATAAGAACCGGCGTTCGCAATGGAGACGCTCGTCTCTGCGGTCCTCGCAGACCTCGTCGGTCGAGCCATATCCTTCACCGTGGACAGGTGCTGCCACTGGTGGACAGCATAGAGGACATCGCGCAACGGCTGCACCGCGTGCTTCTATGAGTCCAGACCGTCGTCGCGGAGGCCGACAGGAGGTGCGTCACCAACCAGGCGATGCTCCGGCAGCTCCAGCTGATGAGGGAAGGCGTGTACAGAGGCTACTACCTGCTCAGCGCCTTCAAGCGCCAAGGCGTTGTGCAAGACAAGGCCCAGGATCACGAGCTCAGTCGTCATGGCCACTCGTCATTCGCGCTCTCCCAATTCAATCCAGCGAAGCGCTTGTGTACTTTCTCCGCCAGGACGACGACGAGGACGAGGACGAACACGGCGTCAGAAGACACGAGACGCGAGGCGGAGGCGGAGCTGCAAGAGGTGCTCACTGTTGTCCTAGAGCGCATGGCCAGCGACATGAAGGAGCTCGTCTCGTGTTCCTGAGCTGCTACCCTCCCACGCGCCGCGAGCCTCACAGCGGGCACCTGTGGCTGGAGAACCGCATGTTCGGCCGTGAGGCGGAGCTGGAGAGGATCATAAGCTTCTTGCTGGAACCAGAGCCTGCACGCGCAGAATATTTGGGCGTGGGAGTGCTTCCAGTGATAGGTCGAGCAAGAGTCGGCAAGAGCACCCTCGTCGAACATGTCTGCTTGGACGAGAGGGTGCGCAACCACTTCTCCTTGATCGTATTCCTCGGCGAAGGCGACACCAAGGATGGGAAGCAGAGACAACGGCATAATTAAACATCAGGATCTCGGTTCAGCCGGGAAACCACTGGTTGTGATTGAGCTGCTTGGCGACGTGGATGAGCACACCTGGTGGAGAAGAACACTGCCCGCGCTGAGAGGACGACACACCACGCCTGTCAGTAAAATAATCGTTACAAGTCGATCGGAGAAAATTGCAGGTTTTGGAACCACACAAGCTCTTGAGCTTGAGTTGAGGGCAATGCTACGGTACAACTATTACCTTCTAAGAAGTAATAGTTCAAAACAATCTGAGCCATTAATTTATATCACGTACAGGTAAATGAAAAGCTACGTTCTAATAAAATTGCTAATCAAATTATATCACGTACATTAGCTATCATGGCAATTTGAGGTAATCAAATTATGTCATGTTCAAAGTAACAAAATAAAGGAATTATCATATCAAATAGATCTCGCATAAATCAATTAGATCTGAAAGAAATATTTTATACCTAAAATTTTCCTCATTTATCCTATCTTACCAAATTAAAAATTAAATAAATATATATATTTCAACTATTACCTCCTAATAGGTAATAGATGATCGTAACCATCCGATCTCATTAAATGAACGGTTCATAGTTATTTAGGGTACCGCAGCAAAGCCCCTTGAGCTGAAACCTTTGCATCTAGAGGCCTACTGGTACTTCTTCAAGAACAGGGGAGCTAGACTACAGCTGATAAGCCGACTGATGCTGTTTTGTTGCAAGAGAAAAACATTGTACCATGGCTGATAAGCCGGGCTAATAAGTTCAAGCGAACAGGGGAGCTAGACTACAGCTATTCCATAATGAATTTTATACTTTTATATGTCGTATTCTAGTTTGGCTCTGTACGTATGTTTTATCCATTCATTCAGTATGTAGCATTAGCACACATTGGAGGTGTTTTGCTTTGTGAATGCAACTTGGGTGTAGTGTAACCAGACAGGAGGCTGTTACGAACTGACTGTTCAGGCATGTTTTGTAGCTTGCTAAAAATTCAACTCAAAAGACCCTTAAAATCTCTGCTAGTATACCATTTTCTACCCACGTGTATGACACTTAGAGCCGAAATTATTGTATGGATTCCACTTGGATTAAAATTTCAATAAGCTTGACTGACCTACAAATCAATCTAGCTCCAAGGTCACCGAACATGTAAACGGAATCAGCGACCATTTTGTCATATTCTTTTGTCTTCCTTAATTCTTACAAACTTTTCAACGCTGCACCGCTAGCCATTTTGGCCCTTCAGTAGTGCGTTTTTACCTTCTATACTCCCACGTTGTTCATTCTCCAGAGCTGAGTCAAAAGATCGGGGTCACAACCGACAACCCCTATCAGATGCTAAAATTGGAAGCCGTTGGATATATTCGACTGATTTAAACTTTTAAAGTTCAGCGCACTCATCAGATTGACATAAATCTGCAGTCGTTTGTTCTGCCCGTTCAAACTGTGACGCCCACAAATTCCGTGCCATCCACGTCAAAATAAAGTCATTAGTGGCCACCATCAACCCTGAACTGTTGACTTGAGAGTATCCTCTTTTTTTTTTTGCAATGAACAATTGAGACAATTCTTTCCATTACCACCATCAACCTCCTCCTTGCCCCAGTCTCTACTGTACCATCATCAACCTTCCCTTTTAGATATTAGATTTTCGTTGCAATGGAGCTCATCGTCTCCGCGATCATGAGCGATCTCCTGAACAGAGCCCTGTCCAAGGCGATCCAGAGGTACAGAAGGTCCAGGGCAGAAGAGACAGAGCACAAGCTCAAGCTGCTTCAGATCGATGCCACGGTGGAGGAGGCTCAGGGGCGGCAAATCAGCAATCAGGCCATGCTCCGGCAGCTCCAGATGCTCAGGCAAGGCATGTATCAGGGTCACCACATGCTCGACACCGTTAAGTACAGGTGCAGCGACGATGTGAGTGGTGACCTTGACCCTCTTCTTGGTTGTTGGAGGGATTCACCCTCTTCTTGGAGGGATACCCTCGCATATCCCGGCAGCCGTACAGCACGCACTTGGTTGTTGGCAGCGTGATGTTCGGGCGGCAGATGGAGATGGAGACGGTCATCCACTTCCTGCTCCGGCCAGACGCCCCTGGAAACGAAAATCCCGGCGTGCTTCCAATCGTTGGCGCGGCGAGGATAGGGAAGAGCACGCTTGTCGAGCACGTCTGCCTTGACGAGAGGCTGCACGGCCACTTCTCATCCATTGTTGTCTTCACCGTGGAAGATCTTGGCACTGGAGACCTCGCTGCTTTCAGGGGCAATGCTGTGGTCAAGCACCAAGACGTCGCTGCTGCCTCGCATGGCAGTGGCAGGTCACTTGCTGTCATCGAGCTAGCCGGGGACGTGGACGATGACAGGTGGAGAAGGCTGTACTCATCGGCAGCAAGCAGTATGGGTAATGGGAACAAGATTGTGATAACAAGCAGGTCGGAGAAGATAGCTGCTCTCGGGACAGCCAGGGCTCTCAGACTGAAGGCTCTCTCCAGAGAAGCCTACTGGTACGTCTTCAGGTCGCTCGTGTTCGGAAGCGCCAACCCCGGTGATCAACCAAGGCAGCTCGCGTCCCTGGGCACCCAGATCGCGGAGCTGCTGGACGGTTCCTTCTTGGCAGGAAACGTAGCGGCGAGCTTGATGAGAGCTAACATGAACGCCGAGTTCTGGCGCAGGGTGCTGCACTGCTTGAGAGACTACACAAGGAAACACCTGCTCATGTTTGGTGAGCGTCCTAGCCATCTTCTGCAGAAAGGCAAGTCGGTGTGCCTTTGTCACTCAGGAGAGGAATTTCAGTGCGGTGGCATGGAGATCAACCATTCCGCCCTACTACACCTACTTGGTAGGCTGCGCGTCGCAGACGACGGCCGCCGGATGTTCTACGGTCAACAAGAAACGCCCTAGGCATGCAAGAAGTGACCGTGTGACCTATAATTGGAATGAAAAGAGTAGCAGTGCTTACATGTAACCCTATACCCTCTGTTCGTTTCGCTGAAAAACCAAGCTAAAAAGTACTTAATCGCTAATTTATTCTAAGAGAAAAACACTATATAACGCTAATAAGCCAGGCTGATAAGTCAAGCAAGTAGTGTACGAGTATAATCATGTAGTATGGTTTCGATCAGGCTTTTTTTTTAAAACCTCTCATCTGGCACAGGACAACATACCAAATTTCATGGATGCTAGTTGCCATCCCTCTCAGGCGCGTCCTCAGGGCATAGCCACATAAGACACTCCAGCCTCAGACAGCATCTAAAGATTCACGAAAATCTTTACAAGGACCTATAGGCTATAGCTGCTAAACCTGAACTGTATTCACATTAAAAAAAACATATCGCAGACCGCACAAAGATAGAAACAAAGGCAAGCAGGGGTGAAAAAACACGCTAGGATTGCTGATCTTCAACAAAATGGTAAAGCTAGCCTACAAAATTAGAGGCTAATTCTGATAAACAACTCCGGTATACATAGCCAAGTACCACATAATGAAAGAAAGCCACATGCAACATCATTATTTGTTCCGTTTAAACCGTGGCACAGGAATTTAATGTCGGACAAAATTTAAAGATGACAACAGCAGACAATCCAATGCTTGATTGTGCAACCTTCACTTCCCACCAAGGCTTGGGAATTGAGCTTGATCTTCAATGGATGGAGCAGCAGCTGGGCCACGATGGTATCCCCCTCCATACCTACCTCTAAAACCACCACGCTCCCCACGGCCCCTTCCGCGACCACGGCCACCATAGTACCTTTCTCCTTCAGCAGGTTTCAGGAACTCATTGATGCTCACCGACTGCACCCCAAGATTTTAACAATTATCACATCAGCACCCGGGTGTTTTCCAACTAAGCATTAATCACAAAGCAACATATAACATAATAATAACCAAAAACACCATGGACCTGACACGATCCTATTGGTCATTGTAGCAGGTGTATCAAGGTTGAAGGTTCAGAATACTTTGAAGTCACAAATCACAAGCTTCAAGTTTCAGAGCTAATTTATATTACAGTCCCTCTAACTGTTTTAACAATCACCACATCAGAACCTAGGTTTTTTCCCAAATAAGCATTAATCACAAAGCAACATAACATAATAATAAAAAACACCTTGGACCTGACAATCCTATGGGTCACTGCAGTAAGACTGTCCCCTGTTTTTTCCCCTTGTTCAGATTTTGTGTATCAAGGTTGAAGGTTCAGAATACTTAGAAGACTCAAATCACACAATTACAGTTTCAGAGCTAATTCAGATTACAGTCCCTGTAACTATAACAGAGTCATTTGTGGGTTGGGTTAAATCCACTCAAATTCACGCATTCAATAAGAAAAGTGATAAACCAAAGAGATGTAAAACAAAATCTATCACATACAGAACAGAATCAACACACCATCCCATTTGTAAGATGAATCAACAAACCATCCCATTTGTAAGATAGCAGCACAGAAAACCAAGCATATGCAAATGTAGTGCAACCATATATCAGCAACTATTTTGATTTACAACTACATAGAAAAGATAAAGATGTACATACCTTCTTGGCACGCTCAGCACTTTCCTTCTTCTTATCCTTGTCAGAACCCTAAGAAAGCAAAAAAAATAAAAAAATAAAAAAACATGAACACATGCAAAGCTCAGTAAACTTTAGGTATCAAAGCATTAAATACAAGGAAACTAACCAGCTTAATGAAAACTTCATCATTTTCTTTCTTGTTTGAAAGTGGCTGCAGAGACTGCAGATCCTTATCAACTTCAACTTTCCTCTCTTCAGCCTTCAATGCAAGTAGTGCTTTCCTCTTCTCCTCTATTATTTTCTCAAATTCCTCCAGAGTCATCTCCTGCATAGCTGAATATTAGAAAATAGATCGATCTGCACCAATATCATTACAGAAAAGGACAGAAAAAAGGCTTTCTCTTGTTTGAAAAAAAAAGGTGGTACATAGAAACTTTTTACCCCTGAACAGGATACCTCAGGATATGACAATGCGATTAACAAACAGTAATAACAAGATTAAAATTAGCACCTATAGAAAATTGGCTTCCCCAAAGACATAAACACAAAAAAGACAAAGTTACTTGTCATTGTACTTGGAACTCAAACTGGTTAACAAAGTTAAAAATTTGACAGTTCTATCCTGAGCAATTCCTAGTCTTAGACTCAAATCAAGGGCATCAGACAAACATCACAACCTGACTCTCTTACAGTCTACAATCGCAAATATATCATCCAGTCTTATCACAGAAGGAACATTACACATCATAATTGAGCAAACACTGCCATTTAGACATTAAATGTACTTAAAAGTGGATAAAATCAAATAAGCTGTTACCTTGTCCTCTTCCTTTTCTTCCTCCTCATTTGCAGCAGCATCTTTGCTATCTTTGTTCTCATCCACTGCTGGGGCGTCATTCTGCTCACCCTGTTTCTCAGCAACAGGAGCACCCTCCTCCACCTTCAGAGCTTCCTCTGTTTCCCTAATCACACAGGATTTCATTAGTACTATTCACCTCCTGAGAGGCATAGGTCATAAAAAAAATACACTAAAAACAATACAGCAGTCTCCTTACTGGGCAAGAACCTCATCGGTGGCAGTGCCCCAGTTCCCACGTCCTGCGCCATCACGCTTCATCTCATACCCACGGCCAGTCCCACTGTGGCGTTCATAGTTTCTCCGTGGTGGCCTCTCAGAATCATCACCAAACTCACCATTCCTGTAACCACCACGTCTGCCTCCACCGCGGTACAGGGGACGAGGGCCTCTCTCCCTTTCCCCTTCAGCTCCACCAGTTACAGCACCATCCCCATAGCCTCCGCCACCATAGCCTCCCTGGAAGCCATTGGCATTGTCCCCACTGAAGTCACGGTTCTGGACATATCCCCGTCCACCTCTACCACGGCCGCGTTCACCACGGCCAAAGCCTCCACGAGCTGATGCACCACCACCGCGTGCATCTCTCACTGAAACATGTAAAATACAAAGAGTCCAAATGAATATTCGAGCTTTCAGGAAATGGAGGTAATAAAAAAACTAATTGATATGAACTCAGGCTGAAGAAAGGTAAAAATTCCACTTTGCAGCAGCGGAAAGCTCGCAACTTTACAAGACGCACCATCAAAGTTTGCAACTAGCATGATGCGGCCTCAAGGATGGATAAAAATTCAGAAAAATACTCTAAACATCATTAAAATGCTCGTGCAAGCCGAGGCATTTCGAAAGCTGCAAGGCGCCCAAGTGCCCAGAGAGCCAGATCTAGCACCCTGAACAAACACGACTCACCAGTCTGCGAGGGGGGAGCGGGTTTGGTAGGGAACTTGGCGGCCGCCGCAGGCTGGGCAGCCTTGCCAGCAGGCGCTGCGGCGGACTTCTTCGCCTCGGCTTTCTGAGCCGCCGCCTCCGCGGCGGCAATCAGCTGCGAGGGGTCGTCGTTGTCGTCGGCGCCGAGGAGTTCGAATGGGTTGAGGGTGGCCATGGCAGCGGCGGCGGGGGAGACTTCAGTAGGGTCGCAAGCTACCTGATGAAGAGAGTGGATACAAGCACTAGCAGCTTCGTCGGACGGGTTGGGCCGCCATTAGAATAAAGGTGAAGGGGTTTTGGGCGGCGGCGGCGGCGAGGGGCTGGAGACGGGAGGGGGAGTGTGACAAGGAGAAACCCTAGCCGCACTCCTACGCGAGCTCATATCCTTTCGCCTTCGCGTCGGGTTGCTGTTTTTATTTACCATTTCTGCTCAGAAGCTCTCGAATTACGATAATAACCTTGAGCCTGAGAGGTAATTGCCGATTTGGTAGCAGTTTGGCCGCGCATTTGACCCGAATTGGCGCGCCGGGGACCGGAGGGGTATATATGGAATTTCAAGGATCGGTGGTTTTCGGGACTGTGAAGCGCTCGTGGGTTCGGGAATCTGCCCATCTGGAGCCGTCGACCGCGAATCGAACGGATGTTATATCTTCTCTGATGGAAGAAATGCGTGCGGTTTTTCTCCCCGAGAGACAAGTATGGTTTGGCTTTAAGTAATCTGAGTGTTTTAAAGTCGCTAGACACTCGATTCATTCTGACCGTTGGATAAAGATCGAACACCCATCTTTTTTTCTTCTACCTCCAGTCCATGGTCGTTCACTGTGTCACCGTGAAACGCCGCCGTTGCCCACCGCCCACTGCCCTACCGTGCCCGTGGCGACCTCCTTCTTCTCCTCTCCTGCCGTCGTCATCAGGCCCGGTCCTGTTAGTTCAGAGATCTGGAGCGAAGCTAGGAAGGTGGGCCCTTTAATACAACTCCAAAAATTTATTCGCCGCCCTAGTTAACATCCTATCTTCAGCATGTTCGTTTGTTGGTTTCAGCCAGTCCAAACTAGCCAGCCAACAGTGTTTTCCTCTAAAAAAACCAGCACCAGCACCAACCAGCGAATAGGCCGCTTCACTCTGTAAGGATTCCTAAATCCCTGTATTCTAATGAAAAAGATTGGGGTGAAAAGCAAATTAAATCTTGATTAAATATATATACTTGGCATACATCAATCAAAGGGGAGCAATTATTGGGTACCTCCGTAAACTTTGGATGTCTTGTCTACGACTGCCCTAGTGCCTGAATGGAGAGTGGGCTGGGCGCCGCCGGCCAGCAGCCGCGCGCTGGTTGCTCCACGACGTAGGGGCGCATGACCGATCGACGATGGCACAAGCACAACGCGCAGTCGCTGGTTGCAGCGGAGCGGCCGCGCGGCAGAAGGGCGAAACTCGATGCGCCGACGCGGAAGCCAAAACGATGGACGCGTTTCACTTTCATGTACGTGCCTCTCCGTGTCCTGGGCTCCTGGCTTTCCTATGGGCTATTGGGCTCCTATACCTACAGCTTACGTATATGGAGTTGGGGCCCCTTGAACTCGAGGCCCCTGTGCCACCGCACTGCTCGAACCCCCCAGGGGCGGGGCTGGTCGTCATGGCCATGGACGCACTCCCCAACCTAGCCCGGCAGCCTCCTCCGTTGCTCGCTATGGCGGTGTCGCCACTGCCATCTCTCCCGACCCCACTACCTGGCCTACATGCCTCCCCTAGAATTTTTTTCTAAACCCGCAGGAGTTGGAGAAGAAGAGAGGGAGAGAAAGAGAAAGGAAGGGAAAAATCGTGTGTTGCATTGCTTCGAAACACTTGAGTGTTGTATAGCTTTTATTTAATTAAAGCCACGCTATATTTGCCAAAACATTTTTACTCAAGACTATTAAGGTTAGCCTGGACACATATTTGTAGCACAACATAAAAAAACCACCACCTAACTTTAGGCAAACTTAAATTGCGCCACTAACCAAACATTAGCTAAGAAAAATTATGACTATCTAAGCTTAGTTGTGACAATCTTATATTACAATCTAAATATACCCTAAGTGTTAGTTTGGTGGAGTTAAACCAGATCAATGTCCCCAGGGTAGACAATCCAATATGTTCCTATCAAAAGAGTTAATAGTGACAATCAAGTCAACCATCACTAGATATCATATTCCTAAAAATTTGCAATATAGCATATATAGAACATCCACCACATCTCCTATCACTTTTCTTTTCCTATGTTTTTTTAGAGATCTCTTAATTTCCTTCCACACTTTCCTAAAGATAGCACTATAGGAGACACAACAATCCTCTCCTATCCGTGAGTTCCACCGTGACTCCCCCTCTATCTAGTGCCGGCCCTAGGGATAGGGCACGTGGTGCGACGACCGAGGGCCCAAGCGGAGGAGGGGTCCAAGCCCAGGTATACAAACTCCCAAGTACTATAGTTCATTAGGCATTAGCAAACTAATGAGAAGAGAGACATGGAACTGACCAGGTGGCCCAAAAAGACAACATCGGCATTTCTTTCTTAGTTTCCTTTTCCCACGGCCCTCGGGTAGAGAGGAGGCGAGGAGTCACGCTGCACACAACACACTCTGATCGTGAGTTCGCGACGTGCACCTTACACACGTGGAGCTGGCGAGCCACGCCGCCGCGAAGAGCTAGACTACCGGAGACACGGACACGGCGCGCGAGGACGGCGACCAGGCAGGGCTCTACGACGATGACATCTTGATTCTTAGCTTTTTACGAATTGCGATCACCGATCAGTTGTTTAGACCCAAGGTATTTTTTTCTTTTTTTATTTTTAATCCAAATTAATCATTTATATAGTATTCCAGACTTCTAGTACTTTGTACTCATATAGTCATATTTTTCTTCTAATTTAGGTGTTAAAATTTTAGAATGTTACCTAAGAAACATTTGTCATGGGTGAGAAAATAAAACGAATATATTACTTTTTTAATCTACATTGTTCCTCGATAATTATCATAAATCTACAAATATATTGCTTAATCTACATTGTTCCTCGATAATTATCGGATATGTTAAATTAAAAATATATTATTGAATTTGCTTTCGCTTTATAAGTAAAATTAGTACATATATATATTATAAGATTTTATATATGGGCGAGAGAGACCCTTAGGACGAGATCGTTAGAGGACCTTAAACTCGTAGGACCGGTACTCTGCCTCTATCGTCACGTTTTCGTCATTCCTGTCTACGAGACACGCACCCGTGCGCCTGGCATCGCACCATCGTCTACGACCACCACCATGCGTGTGCGCCATGCACAGCCACCGCTGCCCTCAGCCACATCGCACGCCTCCTTCTACGAGCCCAGGGCGTCAGTTAAATACACAGGCTAGCTAGTGCTATGTGCGTGTTGCCGTGATGATGAGCAGCAATCAGTGAGTAGTCTGTTTGGGCTTTGTCTCCTTGTATGTTGTCATTTCCACTCGGACACTGCTGCCAATATTAGCAGACAGGCAAATAGAGAAGAGAAGCATGCCGGGGCAACGAAAAAGGAGGAGCTTAGTGGAATCCTTATCAGATCAATAGAGAACGCATGGAGATTCATCAACCATTGGCTATCTACATAGCTCGTGTGTTCAAGTCATGGAGGAGCGTGGTGAGGAGGAAGAAGAAAAAAAATAGATTTGACCATGACACGTGGGCGCCATGTGTAAGGCCCCGTTCGCGTGCCCTTAAACCTGGCTTGATTCGCTTATTTTTTTCATCCGGAACAGTGTTTTTCTCTCACAAATTCTTCCATCATTCCTCTAAACCATCCAGATTCCTCCAGAATTCAGACAAACGAACATGCCCTAAAAATGAATTTAAAGGGTGAGTTTTGAGTAATCTGCTGAGTACAACACTTCTACGTACCAAAAGTGTTTTTTATGTAGATTTTAATATGTAAATGATCTAATGGTAATTTAAGCGAACGATGTTTTTTTGTCAAATGAAACTATCACTAACTTGGTAGGCCTCACGTCTTGCGATACCACCTTGCCCATTTGGTATGGATATCGAAGTTATAGAGTTATAAGAGATTGATTGGATCACTCTATCTACGTTAGGTCACTCAACACTCGTTAACACATTGGCCTCGTTCGCTTGTCTTAAATTTGGCTTGTTCGGCTTATTTTTTCAGCCGGAACAGTGTTTTTCTCTCACAACAATTCATCCGGAATAGTATTTTTCAGCCAGTTTCAGCCAAAGTTCAGACCAGCGAACGGGGCCATTGTAATAACTTTGAAAGACTACTTATATCCATTCTTATTATTGGGAGTAGATTTCTTTGAAAAAAACCTCAACATATATTTTATTCAGATCTCCAAATGCTGATGGTGGCTATTTCTTATTTTACACTAGCTAGATAAGAGTATCTCCCGAAGTCTTTCTTAAATTCACTTTGTATATTATCATTTGCAGAGCCATTTGAATAAAATCGCTCTCTATGTCCTGCACTCTAGAGAGCCAACCTGCTCTCCATCTTTGGCTATCGAGAAATCCGAAACAAAGGACGTCTATATTTGAAGATTGAATTAAAAAGCTATCGAAGAGTATTTTCACCAAAATCTCTATTTTTACTAATTAGGAAGGATATAAAAAGATTCGTGGAGTTGCTCTAGGTGAGGCAAGCACGCTCGCCATTTTATTGCGTTGTGCCCATCCACGCGCTCGTCGAGCTACTAGGCTACAAGCCTTCGTTTTTGGCCAACATCAAGGCTGAGCGTGCCGTGGCGCCGACCGATTGAGCCCCCCCACCCCATCACCCGACCATGCCATGATCCCAAGGAAGAAGAAGGCACGTTTAGAAATAGACCCTCGGTCTTCTCCATTTTTTTTCTTTTAGTGTTATTCGAGTCACAAGAATTTTTACCTCTGTAATTAATTGTTGAGGGCAATAAAAATCAATAAATTTCGTGGTGATGTGGCTACTTCAAAATAGGAAAAACTGTTTTAGAAAATATATTGTGGATGGTACTTATTTTGAGGATTCAATAGTTTTTGGAAAGCCGGTTAAAGAACCAATTTTTCCAAGGCTATAGAAGTTGCTCAGTAACTCCATAGGATCTTTTATTTTGTATCTCCTACAAGGTTCCTTAGTAGAGTGTCTTAAAATTAATCTAGGATATAAGAGAGCATTTTAACTGAATATCTAAAACTTGTCTCCTGTGTTTTGTTTAGGGATAGAGGAAAGGCGGTGTCTCCCTTAATTAGGAGAAAGGAGGCTATCTCTAGGAGGTCTTTTGAAAATGTATGGATATAAGAGATGAGATAGGGGATCTACTATAGCACCTTAATCTCCTAAAATATTTATTTTTAGATATAGGTGATTAGATAAGATATCTAGTCCTCTTAAACCCTAAGGGCTCGTAGATAGTGATAATAATGGAACAATTAAACCACCGAACCATATATTATTTTGTATTTTAAGTTGTCTTATAGTAATTCAATTATCCCTGATTTCTGCAATCAACAAAGAAAATTTTGTAGGTTACATGCCAACATTAAATCATATAATGGTGAAATAGTTGTCTCATAAATTTTTGCTCATGAGGAGATTGTCTTTTACAATACAAATATATCTTTCTTTCATTTTCCTCTCCTCGAGGTCATAAAAAATCTTTTACGGTGTTAGAGCATTTTTTTTGCGATTACACGGATCCTCTAGATCCTCTTTCGGAGAGCTATTTGAATGAGAATGATCTTTGTATCTTTTTATCGTCCAATAAATTTTCTATATCTTGTGCACAACACTTTAGAGAGCTAACCCTCCTCTTCATATTTATCTTTAATTAGGAAAAAAAATAGAAATATAGGTGTCGGAGACCTAATATCGGGGTACCCAAGGAGGTAGAACTAATAACCATCGAACGTTAAAAACTCCCGAACGGACAAGAGCACTGCCGCGCTTCTTGCCTGAACGACGGGAGTTTTATTCCGCCTCGCCCAACGCCCGTGGGCCAGCTCCGCCTCACCCGACGGCTGGAGGACAGCTCCGCCTCGCCCGAGGGCTGAGGGCTAGACTCCGCCTCGGCCAACCCCCGAGGGATAGACCCCGCCTCGCCCGAGGGCTGAGGGCTAGACTCCGCCTCGCCCGACCCCCGACGGCTGGGCTCGGCCTCGCTCGACGGATAAAAGCTAGGCTCCACCTCACCCGACGTCCGAGGGTGGACCTCGCCTCGCCCGATGTCCAAAGGCTGGCTCCGCCTCGCCTGACAACCGCACCCCGCTCACTCATGATGATAGGCACAGGGTAAGACAAGACGTTCGGGTCAACCGCGGCATCGAGGACCATGTCCTGCGCCCTTGCAGGAAAGTATCATCAGGGCATGACGGGACGGGCGCTTAGACCCTTCCAGGCATGGCAGAGCCTGAATAGTGTTGCAGGCGCGTGCTCTTCGCCCTACAGAGTTGTAGGCGTCGCCTTCAGCCTCCAGGCGAAGAACCCAACACGGACATACACAACCACTATGTTCCAAGGAGGGACTCCCATCCTCTACAGTGCAAACGAGCAGTCACCGCGCCATCCGCTCCCCACGGGGTCGGAGATCGCCAACCCTGTCCGACACGCCGCCCGCGGGAGCGGGACGGGACGCGCCCACTTGCTAAATGAGGCCAGGGCATGGCCTACGAAGATCAACAAACACGCCACCCCTGACACTATCTGCCATGTTATACAGGGCAGGCGCAGGGAAAAAGGAAGAGTCGGATCCTTCAAAGGACCTTCTAGACGAGCTCATAGAGAGTTCAGTTCCACATCACGCACACAGCCAAGTCGTCACCAGGCTCTTGGCACCCTTTCGACCCTTCCATTAGAGATCTGGGACTAGTCCCTATCTCAGTGCTAATAACACGAGCAGCAACAGACTAGACATAGGGGCATTCAGCCCAAACTAGTATAAACCTTGTGTCCTTTAGCGCACCATCCGGGCCTAACACACATAATTATAAATTTACTAGCCGGTGTTTGTTCAAAACACCGACAGTTGGCGCGCTAGGTTGGGGCCTTTGCGTGTTCCAAACCAGGCCACGGATGGCTAACCACAACGCCAGCTGGGTCCCAGGCGCACACGTGCGCTTCGGGAGCCTAGATTTCGTCATCACGATGGGAGGAGAGTTGGTACAGGCGCACACCGCCATCCAATCTCTTCCCTCCATCGTCCTCGACCATAAGAGGCTTGGGCGCCAGCTCGGCGTCTCCCTTGGACCCCAGCAGTCTAGGGAGAGCCAGCGTCACCTCGCCTTTTCCAACGATGATGACGTGGCACGACCTTCCGGAGAGGGGCACCTCTCTCCGGAGTGCCACGTGCGGAGCGCCCCGATAGCGTTTCTGTTCGGTCTCCGCAACACCGCGGCGATCGCTTGCCACCTCGTGGCACTACGCATGGTTCAACCGCCCGCGGACAGCGAGTTCGTGGGGGTAATTGAACACGACATGGAGTCCCTCCACAAACTCCTCACCGAGGAGCCACAATTATCCTCTAGCTCTGGCTCCAGCAGGGGGAGCCATCACCTTTCCCGGGAATGCTTCATGGCGGAAACCTCCGAGGGGCACGTTGAAAGCGTCTTCGAGGGGGAGGCTACCCCGACGCCTGGACCAGAGGGGAGGCAACGGCCCCATCTCATGTAAGGATGGAGCAGCTGAGAGCACGGAAGGTGGAGATCAATGACGCCGGACAACAGCTTGTTCGGGAGTACCGGAAGATCGATGAGGAAATCAAGCGTCGCGGAGATGGTGGGCACGCACGCGCCACCGCCCATAACGTACACCAAAGGATCCTCACCGA
The DNA here is from genome assembly GCA_904845875.1 of Miscanthus lutarioriparius. Classification (NCBI taxonomy): domain Eukaryota; kingdom Viridiplantae; phylum Streptophyta; class Magnoliopsida; order Poales; family Poaceae; genus Miscanthus; species Miscanthus lutarioriparius. The sequence continues at coordinate 30,984,213 of CAJGYO010000006.1, read as the reverse complement.
CGATAGGACCCTCCCTCACTTCGCTCGGGCAAGCCAGAACATCGCCGCTGCAATGGCCTTGTTTCACGGCCTTCTAGAGGCCGCAATGTCCGAGGATCACCGGGCCCACCGAGAAATTTGCATGTTGCTCGAGCGTGTGGCGGTGCAGCAGGCGGAAAGCTCGTTGTCTCAGCGACGCGAGCCCGACACCAGCCAACGCACGCCCTCGGTGTGCCTCGCCAAGGACTCATCGGTTCACCAGACACCGCCAGGCGGCAGGCGGCACACCGCTGTCCCGGTGCATCAACGTCTCGGCCACAACCGCGACACACGCAGCACCATCGACGCCCGCAGACGTGCCTACAATGACTCAAGAGAAGGAGCCAAACGCGGATACCACCCTCGGCGCGGCGGACGCTATGACAGCGGCGAGGACCAGAGCCCGAGTCCCAGCCCGCTGGGCCCTCAGGCCTTCGGCCGGCACATCCTCAACGTTGCTTTCCCACCAAGGTACCGACCGCCTACCAACATCCCTAAATATTCTAGGGAAACAAACCCGTGGCTTTGGCTCAAAGACTATCGGCTTGCCTATCAAGCTGGTGGCGCGAATGATGATGATTTCGTTATTTGCAATCTCCCACTATTCTTGGCCGATTCGGCACGAGCGTGGTTGGAGCACCTACCATCCAACGCCATTCAGAGTTGGGCGGATCTGAGGGAAATCTTTGTGGGAAATTTCCAGGGCACGTACAAGCGCCCTGGGAACCCATGGGACCTCAAGAACTACCGCCAGAAGGCCGATGAAACCCTCCGCGGGTACATCCGGAGCTTCTCTCGGCAGTGCAACGAGCTCCCTAACGTCGCCAACGCCGATGTGATAGGAGCCGTCCTGTCTAGGACAACCTACGAGTCTTTGGTTCACAAGATAGGGTGCAAGGGCACGCGGACCACCAAGGAACTCCTGGACATTGCCACCAGCCACGCCTCAGGAGAGGAGGCGGTCGGAGCGATCTTTGACCGTTCCGACGGCAAGGCAAGGCGGGATGAGGGCGCCGGTGAAGGCGCCTCCAACCGTTCCACCAAGAGAAAGAATAAGAAGCAACGGCGCAACGACTCGCTCGTGGCCACCGCCGACCGCAAGGGTGGCTGGAAGCCCGCGGAGGGCACTCCGAACCACTTCGAAAAAATGCTCGAACGGCTGTGCCCGAACCACACCTTTTCTATAAAACATTAGCTCAAAGACTGTGGCCTCACGCGGGAGTTCTTGCTTGGAAGCACCAACAAAGGGGAGCAGGGGAAGGAACCTGCCCCCACCGCCGATGACGCCGAGGAGAAGGACGACACCTTCCCGACGCCAAATGGCGCCCTTATGATCTTCGGAGGATCAACGGCCTACGACTCCAAACGATGCCAGAAGGTCACGCACCGTGAGGTCTATACGGTCGGACCGGCCACACCTGCCTTCCTCCGGTGGTCAGAATCCACCATATCCTTCGACCGGACCGACCATCTGGATGCCATCCCACACCCAGGAAGGTACCCGCTTATAGTCGACCCGATCGTTGGCCCAAAGCGGCTCAAGAAAGTACTGATGGACGGAGGCAGCGGCCTCAACATCATGTACGCCAAGACGCTCGACGAGATGGGCGTCGACCGGACGAACCTTCGCTCGATCCGAGCGCCTTTCCATGGTGTCATGCCTGGCAAACAGGCCATGCCACTAGGACAGATCGATCTGCCCGTCACTTTCGGGGATCAATCCAATTACAGGACTGAGACCCTCACCTTCGATGTGGTGGGATTCTCGGGAACCTTCCATGCCATCCTGGGACGACCATGTTACGTGAAGTTCATGGCCGTCCCCAACTATACATACCTCAAGATGAAGATGCCGGGCCCCCGCGGGGTCATCACCATCGGCACCTCCTTCCAGCACGCTTACGAGTGCGGAGTCGAATGCTGCGGCCATGCCGCCGCGGTCGTCGCCTCTAGGGAATTCGCCGCCCTTAGGGAGGAGGTTGCCGAAAAAACGCCCGACGCGAAGAAATCAACCGGGTCGTTCGAATCGGCAGAGGGCTCCAAGGAGGTCCTCGTAGACCCCAGCACCTCCGAGGGTAAAACGGTACGCATTGGTACCACACTTTCCTCCGAATAGGAAAGCGCGCTCGTCGACTTCCTCCACGACAATAAAGACATCTTTGCGTGGAAACCCTCGGATATGCCGGGCATCCCGAGGGAGGTCACCGAGCATACTTTAAAAATCCACCCAGGCTCCAAGCCGGTGAAACAACGCCTGTGCCTCTTTGATGAGGAAAAGCGCAGGGCCATCGGTGAAGAAATAGCAAAATGGTTGGCCGCCAGATTCATCAGGGAAGTACACCACCCAGAGTGCTTAGCAAATCTTGTTCTTGTACGAAAGAAGAGCGGGAAATGGAGGATGTGTGTCGACTACACGGGTCTCAACAAAGCGTGCCCAAAGGACCCGTTTCCTTTGCCACGCATAGACCAAATAGTCAATTCTACCTTAGGGTGCGAAACCCTTTGCTTCCTTGACGCGTACTCCGGCTACCACCAAATCGTGATGAGAGAGTCCGACCAGCTCGCGACGTCTTTTATCACCCGCTTCGGATCGTTCTGCGACATCTCAATGCCGTTCGGTCTAAAGAACGCTGGGGCAACTTACCAACGTTGCATGCTCAACTGCTTCGGGGACCTCATCGGGCGAACCGTTGAGGCCTACGTCGACGACATCGTAGTTAAGTCCAAACGGGCTGACCACCTTGTCGCCAATCTTGAAAGAACCTTTGCTAAACTCCGGGCAAATGGCATCAAACTCAATCCCGAGAAATGTGTTTTGGGGTCCCGAGGGGCATGCTACTCGGCTTCATCGTCTCCGAGCGCGGCATCGAAGCCAACCCGGAAAAAATCTCAGCCATCACAAAGATGGGCCCGATCCAGAACCTAAAGGGGGTTCAGCGGATAACAGGGTGCCTCGCCGCCCTCAGCCGATTCATCTCGCGCCTCGGCGAACGAGGACTCCCCCTTTATCAACTCTTGAAGAAAGCCGACCGCTTCGAGTGGACAGCCGAGGCCCAGGAAGCGCTCGACATGGTCAAGCTACTTCTAACAAAGCCCCCGATCCTAGTTCCTCCAAGCAATGAAGAATCCCTCCTACTATACATAGCGGCCACCACGCAAGTGGTCAGCGCCGCCCTGGTAGTAGAGCGGGAAGAAGAAGGGCACGCCTTCAAAGTCCAGCGCCTAGTGTACTTCATCAGCGAGGTACTGTACGACTCCAAAACCCGCTACTCCCAAATCCAGAAACTCCTATACGCTGTACTCATCACCAAGAGGAAGTTACGCCACTACTTCGAGTCGCACACCATGACAGTCATAACGTCGTTCCCCCTCGGTGAGATCATCCATAGCCAGGATGCCACGGGGAGAAACGCAAAATGGGCACTCGAGCTAATGTATCAAGGCATCGCATATGCACCCCGAACGGCAATTAAGTCCCAAGTGTTGGCGGACTTCATCACGGAATGGACCAAGGTCCAGATGCCACCGGCGGTCGTCGATCAAGAGTGCTGGACGATGTACTTCGACGGGTCGCTGATGAAAAAGGGTGCCGGCGCGGGGCTGGTCTTCATATCACCCCTCGGGGTCCGCGTGAGGTACATGGTTCAGCTCCATTTCCCCTCATCAAATAATGTCGCCGAATATGAAGCGCTCATCAACAGCCTACGAATCGCCATCGAGTTGGGCATCCGACGCCTCGACATCAGGGGTGACTCCTAGCTGGTCGTAAACCAAGTCATGAAGGAGTCGAGCTGCCATGACGCCAAAATGGTGGCATACTGCCAAGAAGTCTGACGACTGGAGGACAGATTCGATGGCCTCGAACTCAATCACATCCCAAGGCGCCTCAACGAAGCGGCCGACGCGCTCGCGAAAGCAGCGTCCGGCCAAGAGCCAGTGCCAACTAGAGTCTTCACTAGTGATCAACACAAGCCCTCGGTGCGCTATGAGGGGTCAAAATGGGCCGACGATGACCCATCTGATCCGACCCCGAGGGCCGACCCACCGACTGCTCCGTCTGACCCCAAAGTCATGGAGCTTGAAGAGGATCCAGCAGCAGAACCCGACCCTCCGAACGACTGGAGAACGCCTTACCTCGACTACCTCCTCCACGACACACTACCGACGAACAAGACGGAAGCTCGACGCCTCGCACGTCGCACCAAGGCCTTCGTTCTTATGGAGGGCGAACTCTACAAACGGAGCCACACCGAGATCCTGCAGCTCTGTATCCCTAGAGAACAGGGAAAACTTCTGCTGAGCGACATCCACGGTGGGGTCTGCGGTCACCATGCCGCGCCAAGGACCTTGGTTGGAAGCGCATTCCGACAGGGCTTCTACTGGCCCACTGCAATAGTCGACACCGAGCAAATCGTACGCACCTATGAAGGGTGTCAGTACTATGCTCGGCAAACTCACCTCCCGGCGCAGGCACTCCAAATGATTCCCATCACGTGGCCCTTCGCGGTCGGGGGGCTCGACCTGGTTGGGCCATTCAAAAAGGTGCCTGGGGGCTTCACCCACCTACTTGTCACCATAGACAAGTTTACGAAATGGATCAAAGCTCGGCCGATCTCCACGATCAAATCCGAGCAGGCCGTGCTGTTCTTCCTCGACATCATTCATCATTTTGGAGTACCAAACTCCATCATCACGGATAACGACACGCAGTTCATCGGCAGGAAATTCATTCGAATCTACGATGAACAACACATCCGGATCGATTGGGCGGCCGTCGCGCACCCCCGGATGAACGGGCAGGTCGAGCGCGCAAACGACATGCTCTTATAGGGCCTCAAACCCAGGATCTTCAACCGGTTGAACAAGTTTGGCGCACGCTGGGTCATCGAGCTCCCCGCAATACTCTAGAGCCTAAGAACAACTCCTAGCCGGGCTACCGGCTACACGCCTTTCTTCATGGTCTACGGTGCTGAGGCCATCCTCCTGACGGACCTCAACTATAGAGCGCCAAGGATCAGAGCATACGACGAACAGGGAGCCGAAGCATCCCACCAAGATGCCATGGACCAACTAGACGAAGCCCGCGACATCGCCCTCCTCCGTTCAGCCAAGTACCAGCAGGCGCTATGGTGGTACCACAGCCGATGGGTGCGGGACCGAGCCTTCAACGTTGGGGACCTTGTTCTCCGCCTTGTACAGAGCAATAAGGACCACCACAAGCTCTCCCCACCCTGGGAAGGGTTGTACGTCATCGTGGAAGTATTCCGTCCAGGTGCCTACAAGTTGAAAACCATCGATGGCAAGGTCTTCACCAATGCTTGGAACATCGAACAGCTACGTCGTTTTTACCCTTAAATAAACGCATACCCTTCCTCATCAGTTTTTGTCTTTACAAAAACCCTGATCTTTAGTGACATCCGACTCCTGCAAATTGCAAGGGGTCAGACCTCACTTAGGGGCTGATACGAATGATACAAGTACGTTTATCTTGCAAAAACTTCCTGTGTTATATTTGCAAACATTCTCTAAGTTTTCCGTTCTTCTCATAACAAGTCCTAAGGACTAAGATTTTGGGAACAAATTCTGAGTACAACTGGTAGGACTGTGGGAGACCCACGCCCCAGCGGCTACAGCCTCTTTGCTCACCAGCGAGATCAGAATTAATTCGCCCGCACTCCTAGTTTCTTACGACTTGATCCATGGGAAGGGGCGGAGGACACCGAAACCTCTTCTACAAAAAGAGAAAGCTAAAAAGTTGTTTGCCGTAACAAAAGATGAAAATTTGTTCATTCTTCGCACAAATTCACCACTTACAAAGTGATTTCATCACGAAAAGGACTAATTTACTCGTAAATTCAGAAGACTGTTTACTCGGGGGCTCCACCACAAACTTATTCAATTATAATATCTGCCTAGCTTTACTACAAGTACTACTGTTGTCGCCGCGCCACGCTCTCCATCGGCAACGTCCTGGCATGTACATGGGCCAGTTCGTCTACTACGGCCACCGCACAACGCTCTCCATCGGCAACGTCCTGGCACGTACACGGGCCAGTTCATCTACTGCGGCCGCCGCACCACGCTCTCCATCGGCGACGTCCTGCCGCTCCACAGGATCCTCGAAGGCACCGTCATCTGCAACATTGAGCACCACGCGGGCGACTGTGGTGCCCCCCCCACCGGGGCATCCGGGGACTACGCCATCGTCATCAGCCACAACCCCGACAATGGCATCTGGACAGGGGGCGCCTACCGCCGAAGGAAGGCCGCAACAGACGACGTCGAGGCCAACAACGCTCGGCACCCTCCAGTGCCCCTCCTCCATCGACAGCAGCGACCCCTTCTCGGCAAAGGCGACCCTCACCATCTCATCTACGTTGGATGACCTCCAGCTCGACATCACGCCCTAGACTCACGAGCGAATCTGTGAGTTCTTCTTTCCCTGGCATTACCCTCTCCTACTTAGGAACCGCTGCATTCGGTGGAAAGGAAGGAGAAGATGTGACGGCATAAAAGCTAGCAAGGAAGTGGGACGAGAACTCCTCGCCCCCCCTATTTAAAGAAGGGGCTCAACAACTAAGGAAAGGCGAAAGGTTGGGATGAAAAACTCTCTGCCTTCCCCTATTTAATGCAAATGCGAAATCAATGCTGACAGAAAGCCGACGGGACGCGATGGAACCGGCAGGACGTGCTCTGGTCGACAAGACGTCGCCTGGTCAAACAGGACGTTGCCTGGGCGTGGCCCGCCACTAATGTGTCCCGGGAGCGAGAACCAGGGCAGGCCTGCATGCAGGCAACTCTCCGCTTCCCTAGGCAGGATTGTGGAACGACCCAACGACGGAACCTCTGTCCAGAGAGAGCCCAGCAGGCCTCCTTGGCCGACCGGGCGGCCCAGTTAAAACAACGAATGGATGGCTGCTGAAAAGATAAGTACCCCTGTCTACTTACTTTAGGTGATAATTTCTTCACCAAGCTACCGACCCCAACAACTGCAAGGGCACGGACATTGCTCGGGGGCTGCCGAGGGTGTCTATTCGTTTGGACACCCTCTTCGCCTCACCCCGGAGGTGCGGTGCGTGGGTATAAAACTTTGAATACAACTGGACAAACTGCCAGACCCTATGCCTCGACGGCTATGGTGTTTTTTGTTCACCAGCATAAACCAAACTCATAGTTCCCTGCACCACGAGCCTCGGCTCCCACCTTCCCGAGAGGGGTTTGGAGGGGCCCCCTGCAGAGCCCCCTTCGGGGGAAAGCGGTCAGGTCAACTAAATCAATCAAGCGGCTTGAATCACCCCTGAGTGACAAAAACAAAGAATAGCGATTCTTATGCAGGTTACTCCAACCTCGTCGCAAACATCAGGGCCCGAACCCCGCACGGACACAGCCGGTAGGAGCTTCCCATCGCTCATATCACCAAGGTAATCCCGCTTTCATTTCAAACTAAATCGTACATTAAACTCATGCAGTTGCTGCATCCCAAACGCTTCGTGTCGCGTCACGAAGTGGCAGTCGCCTCGTTCGATACGAAACAACAAATGACCGAGGTTCGAAGGCCGGCCCACAAAGGGCTCAAGGCCGCCTCGCGTCGAATAGAGCCAGGGAGAAATAACTAAGACGAGCCCCAGTGGCCCTGCCCAACCTCGCTCAGAGGCGGACAAGGACATCTCGACCTTTTCTCGTTCGATTCTAACCCTGAGCCAAACCTATAGAGTCTCCACCGAGGAGAGGCCATCGGGCCACCTGAGCCTATCGAACGGCTCAGGCATCTGCCGGGAGGTGGGTTAAGAAGTAGTGGAGAGCCACCTGAGGGCTTTGCCGACCCCGTCAGCAAATGATGGACCCAGATTCCACATGAACATACCCGTTAGCGAGGTCATTGAGCGCGACACTCGAGCCGTCGAGGCAAGTGTCGTCAACTCAGCCCCTCCGGTTGCGGAAACCGAGGATGGGGTAACACGCGAAACATGACCGACCCCTATCAAACCCTAACAGGGCTCGGGGGCTCGAGCCGCTCGATCCAAGATCAAAAGACTGAGGTTCGAAGGCTGACCCGCAAAAGGTCCAAGACCACCTCACGTCAAACAAGAGCCAGGGGAGAAAAACATGGATGAGCCTCAGCGGCCTTTGCCCAACCCACATTGAGGCGGATAGGGTCATCTCAACCTTCTAGTTCGATCCAGCCCCTGGCCAAGCCCATAGAAACCCCATTGACGGGGAATCTGTTGGAAGGCGGGGCAGGGAGCAATGGAAATGCCATCCGAGGGCTTTCCCGACTCTGTCGCAAAGCAACATGATCAGATTCCGCCCGAACACCTCCGTTAGCGAGCTCGTCAGGCACGTCATTCGAGCCACTGAGGCAAATGACGCCGCCCCAATCCCTCCAAATTACGAAGAATTGCGGACGGGACGAACGTTACGAAACAAGCCGCCCCTCAACCAAATCCCCACAACGCGTGGGGGCTCGGGAGGGCTGAGCCAGTGGTCACACAGTGATCGCCAAAATCCTAAGTAAGGGGTACGAGCGAATACAAACGTAAGTTTGTTTCCCTTGCTCTGGTCTCTAGTAACATCTGACCCCAGCAACCACAAGGGGTCGGATCTCACTCGGGGGCTGATAAAGGTACGGGTACCTCCTTTCTTTTTTCAAAAAGGTCACCACAGCAGGCCTCTTCCTCACATCAAAACTAACGGCAAGGTTCGGAGGAACAGATTGGTAAGACCGCAAAAAACCCATGCCTAGACGGCTACGGTAATTTTGCTCACCGGCACAATCAAAATTTCCGCTAAACACCTCGGGCCTTACGGTCTAAAAACGAGCAAAAGAGTCGGATCACATAAACTTCTTTTCATCACAAAAAGGGAAGAAGATAAGACCGAACGAAACGAAATGAAATTATGAAACGAATCCACGAAACTGTTTCTAGGACACGAAAGTACCGACACTTGTTCACATATTACAGATGAGTATTCATCAAACTTATTCAAACTAACTACTTTCACAAAGGGAGAACCTCTTCTTTCAGCCTGTTCGCCAGGTTCCGCGCAAGGGGAGCCACCGCCTTCTCCATCTCTCCAGCTCAGCATCTTCATAGACAGGCGCGAAGCCGTGGCTCATCACCTCCAGGTTGATCTCCCGATCATAATGGGAATGGGTGACAGTGAAGGCTTGGGTGATCCCGACGCGAAAGGCGTCCTCCTCAAGTTGGCCCACCCGCGCCGTGATACCCGCGGCACGAGCCGCGAGCGAGCTGGTTTCCACCGACTGCGCCACCCTCAGGGCATCGATGACCACCCTGACAGCAGCTTGCAGAAGGTCCTGCTCATTACTCTCGGTCCGGAGGATCCCTCGCACTTTGGTAAGCTCCTTCTCCAGCCTGGTAGCAACGCTCTCAGCATCCAACCTTTGGTTCACCGCGACCCCAAGATCCGCCCAGAGGGAGTCGGCCACCCCATGCGCCTCATCGCACTCCCGAATGGCCCGGTCGTGATCCTCACCGGCTGTACTACGTTCCGAGCGAAGTCCTTCCTCGGTCCGACGTAGCTCGTCCTGCTCCCCGCTCAACCGGGTGATTGTCTCGGTGTCCCGGTCCGCCCTCTGCTGCAACGCCGTGGACCTTTCCTCAGCCTTTAGCTTGAGGTCCTACTCCGTCTCCAGCTCTGCCAGGAGCTCGCCGGCCCGCTCACTGGCTGCGGCATCCTTCTGTAGCAGCTCGTCCCACTCCTTTCAAAGCCTGGCGGTCTCCTCCTCGTCCACCTTCACCCTCATCGATAGGTCCTCGAACATCCCATGGAACTCCTCCGCATCCCGACGCACCTTGGCTTCCTGCTGCTGGGCAGCAGCAAGCTGCACGCCCACGTCTCCTCGTAGCCGGGCCTCCTCGGTGAGGCGGTCCCACTCCTCCTTTTGCTCGTGGCAGAATCGGGATTTATTCCGGCTACGAGCAACGATACACTGAAAAGAAGACCGGTATCAGAAATACGAAAACACAAAAAACATATGAAGAGGAAAGATTAAGCGAGTACCTGGCCAGAAGGAATGAGGATCTTGTGTAGGGACCCCTGGCCTAGCTCAAGGCGTCCATCACAGCCGAGAAACCGACGTCAAGATTCTCCCGCTCAATGCTCTCGGAAGCATCATCGAGCGAGAAAAGAACCGACGTTGGGTCCTGAGCGGTCATCCACTGGAGCGGCAGCTTGCCCTGCGCGGGGGACCGGCTGCCCCCCGACAATAGGGCCGGGGATGAGCTTCTGCGGGTCCTCTCCACCACCGCCACGACGCCCGGAGACCCTCCGGCCGTGTCCTCCTCCATCCGGCCTGCCCTGGGCACCACGGCCTGGACCACCGATGGCGTGGATTGCGCCAACCCCTTGGATGCCACCATGGTAGTGTCCGACCCCATCGGGCTTGTCACGGTTGTGGCCACCTCCGTCTGGGCCTCCGGCGGCACGGACTGCGCTGCTCCATCGGACGCCACCGCGGCTGCATCCAACTCCACCTAGCCCGCAGCAGCCGCCGTCACTTGGGTCGCCGGGGGCACGGACTGCGCCACCCCCTCGGACGCCACCACGGCTGCGTCCAGCTGCTCCTAGCTTGGCTCGGTCGTGGCCGCCTGCTCGACAACCAGCGAGGGCACGGGCGCCACCGCGGGCACCGCCGGACCGGCCAACGAGGCCGCAACGTTAGCACCACACCTGCCCCAAACAGGGGCGACATTGGGCAGCGTCATCCATCTCGCCTGAAGGGCAAGGCTCTTCTTGGGCACCGGCCCCAGAGGGTGGCCCCGTCGCAAGAATCTGCAAAAGGGAAAAAGGCATAAGGACGAAGCAGAAAAAATAAAAAGGAAAAAACGAGGGGAATTGGTTACATACACTAGCGCCTTCGGGCGGCGGGTACGTTTTGGGGACGAACCCCCGGACCCCTGCTCCAGCTCATGTGGACGGGACCGTTTCAAGCCTACCCCCTGCTCCGAGGTAGGAGGGCTCGTCTCCCTTGTCTCCGAGGGTGCGGCGACAGGGCTGCCCCCCCTCCATCAGCTCATGGGGCACGGCATCGGAGCCGCCCCCCCCTCCATCAGCTCACGGGGCGCGGCATCAGGGCTGCCCCCCTCCATCAGCTCACGGGGCGTGACATCAGAGCCGCCGCCCTCCATCAGCTCACGGGGCGCGGCATCGGAGCCGCCCCCCTCCATCAGCTCGCGGGGCACGGCATCGGAGCCGCCCCCCTCCACCAGCTCATGGGCGCGGCATCGGAGTCATCCCTTCCCATCCACTGATCCCCCACCGGCACGGCGGCACCCCGAAGGTGACGGCGGATCCACCAGCTCCCACCGAGCCCAGGGGCAAGTCCGGCTCCACCGTCCTCGTGAACTCGCTTCCCTCCACGTGGAACAAGAAGGGTCCTTGTGTGGGCCACGAGTCCTCGTCCTCCAGGTCACCCCAATCCACGCCAGCTGCTCCCTTGTCGGACTCGTCGTCATCTTCACTGCTTGTCTCCTCTCCTCGATCTCGAGCTTGCTGCTTCCGTATCGCCTTTTTCTTCGCGAGCTCCCTCGTCTTCTTGTCCCAACCGACCACGGTGCGGTTCGTTGCCGCCCGGGTTGGGTCCTTCGGCAGCGGGGCCGGGCTGTCCTTGAAGTGCAGTCCCCCCGGCTGGTCCCGCCATCCCGAGGTTAACATCAGGGGATCAGAAATTCAAGTGAAAAGAGGAGCGAGGGGAAAAAAGACTTACGAAGTCAACGAACCCCGGTCCGGCCGCATTGGGGGATGTCCCGGCACCGGATACACAAAGTCAAGGATGACACCAATGGAGTCCTTCGTGGGCTCCATCGCCTCCTTGATGCGCTGCGCCACTTCGGAGTGAGGGAGCACCTCATCGACAAGCACCGTCCCTTCGAACGATGCTTTAGGCACCATCTGGTATAGGGGAAGCGCGTGCGCCATCAGCGGCGCGACCCTGCTCATGTGGTAGGCACCGATAATCCTCAACCCCTTCACGTCCCTCTGCTTCAGAGTTCGGAGGGTGGCAAGAAGGCCGTTGAGTTGCTTCTTTTCCTTGCCCGGGACACCCCACCCCCACGACCCCGGGGCCTCCAAGATGTAGCGCCTGGTGAAAGCTGGCAAGGGGGCAGCGGCGTCATTCTTGACATAGAACCATTACGAATGCCACCCCTTGTTGGAGGTGGACAGACGCATTAGCAGGTACGCCCCCGCCCGGTTGTTGCGGAGGTGGACGCTGAAAGGTCGAGATGGCGACTAGAGGGGGGTGAATAGTCCTTTTTAAAACTTAATCGCGTTGGCTAACCGAAACAAGTGCGGAATTAAAACTATCGGTCTAGTCAAGACTGCACCCCTCTATCTATGTTCTTTAGCACCTTTCAAATATACTAATTAAGCAATTAAGGTGCCGGGCTAGCTAGAGCTCACCTAAGCAATTCTAGGAGCAAGGTCACACAAACCTATACCACTAGTACTTTAAGCGACAAGGGAGCTCCTACACATGCTAGTAAGCAAAAGCACAAAGCCACCTAAGCTCACTAGCAATGCTCAATAACAAGGCAACCAATGCCAAATTAGAGAGTGCTAATACTTAGCTACACAAACTAAGCAATGTGACTAACAAGGTTACTCAAACCAAATTAGCCACGCAAGGGAGCTACTTCTATGCTACACAAGCAAGAAGGTAACTAATATGCTACACAAGCAAACTAATTACAAGAGCAACCACACAAGCTTAATATATATGAAAGTAAATGTAAGCTTGTGTAATGGGATGCAAACCAACGGGAAGAACAAGGTTGACACGATGATTTTTCTCCCGAGGTTCACGTGTTTGCCAACATGCTAGTCCCCGTTGTGTCGACCGCTCACTTGGTGGTTCGGTGGCTAATTAGCATCACCCGCTAAGCCCGCACGTCGGGCGTCGCAAGAACCTACCCCTTGAGTGAGGGTAGCTCAATGACACGCTTTACTAAAGTTGCTCTTCGCGGCTCCCGCGGGGCGAGCACAATGCCCCTCACAAAGCTCTTCTCCGGAGCCCCGCACAAGCTTCTTGCGGGCTTCGACGGAGACCACCACCAAGCCGTCTAGGAGGTGGCAACCTCCAAGAGTAACAAGCACCACCGGCTTGTAACTCAATCACCTAGTGCCACTCGATGCAACCTCATGATGCAATCGCACTAGAATCGCTCACTCACACAATCGAATGATCACTATCAAGTATATGTGTGATGAAGGGCTCCCAAACACTCACAAGCATGGACACTAAGTCCCCTCAGGTGCTCCACACTAGCCATGACCGAGGGCCACTTCTATTTATAGCCCCAAGGGATAAACTAGCCGTTACCCCTTCACTGGGCAAAAGTCAGGACGACCGGACGCTCCGATCCGATCGACCGGATGCTGGACCTCAGCATCCGATCGTGCGATGCACGCCACGTGTCCCCTCCTTCAAACGCTGTTCACTGGATCTCAATGGTCATCTGTCGACCGGACGCTCCAGCATGAACTGACCGGACGTAGCAACCCCGACGTCTGGTCGTTTCCAGTAAGGTACCAGACATGACCGGACGTGTCCGGTCGGATGCGATCGGACACAGCACCAGCGTCCGGTCGCTCTTAGCTTTTCTGCTCTGCCTGCGTCACCATACGTCAGCTCTGACCGGACGTAGGACCCCAGCATCCGGTCACTACGTGACCAGCATCCGGTCCACTCTATGAGACCCTGTCTTTTCTATCTAGGGCGCCGGTGGCACCGTCGGACTGTCTGCACTCTATGGGCGGACACTCCGCCGATAGAGTTTCTCCTTTCGCCTCCATTTCTTCACCGAGTTGATCCACATCAACTCCAACTTCTTCTCCTTTGTAAATGTGCCAACCCCACCAAGTGTACACCACCATGTGTATGCGTGTTAGCATTTTCACAATCATTTTCCAAAGGATTAGCCACTCAACTTGCCACGCCACTCGATCCTAGCAACGATGCAAAGTTAGATCACTCGAGTGGCACTAGATGACCGATATGCAAACAAGTTTGCCCCTCTTGATAGTACGTCCATCTATCCTAAACCCGGTCATAAACTTCTCTACACACCTATGACCGGTGAAATGAAATGCCCTAGGTTATACCTTTGCCTTGCGCATTCCATTTCATCTCCTCCAACGTCGATGCAACACATGCACCAACACGATCAACAATGATATGATCCACTTCATATCATCATGTGATCATATTGGTTCATCGATCTTGACTTCACTTTCTCTTCACCGTTGCCATCGTCCATCGGCGCCAAGTCTTGCTTAAGCTTCACTGCCACGCGGTCCATCACTCCAAAGCCTCCGACTTGCCCTTCACGCTTGCAACCGGTCCATCAAGCCAAGACTTGTCTTGATCTTCTCCACCTTGATCACATGACTCAATGTCATGTCTCATTTGCATTAAGCTCCTTCATCATTACATGTGTGAGCTTTGCAACATCTCCAAGCCATTGTCACCTTCATGGTATATGTTGCTCACACACATATACTTGTGGACTAATCACCTGTGTATCTCACATAAACACAATTAGTCCACCTAGGTTGTCACTCAATTACCAAAACCAAACAAGGACCTTTCAGACGCTGGCGCACCCCACCAGCGTGTGCAGTTCTTGCTTCCCGACCCGCCTCTTCACAAGATTGACGGCGAAGAGATATCGCCACAAGTCAAAGTGGGGCCTGATCTCCAAGAACCCCTCGCACAGGGCGACGAACACCGCAATGTGCTGGATCCCGTTGGGAGCAAGGTGCTGCAGCTCCACCTTATAGTAGTCCAGCAGTCCCCGAAAGAACGGATGGGCGGGCATGGCGAATCCCCGCTCATGGAAGTGAGCAAAAGACATGACATACCCTTCAGGCGGCTGTGGCTCATCCTCTTCACCGGGCAGCCTCCACTCCTCGGCGGCGGTCAACGGGCGAAGGAGGCCTCGGCAGACGAGGCCCTCCAGGTGCTGAAGGGAGATGTTGGATTTGTACCCTGGGTCCATTGCGATGGCGGGAGCAGCACGGGGAAGAAGGCAGCAGCGAGTTTGACGGCGGGAGCAGTACGGGCGCGAGAAGCTCAAGCGATTGGCGACGGAGGCTGAGAATGCGAGGGCAAGGAGGCGAAGTATGGAACCCTAGGGGCAAACCCTGTGGTTTTATAGGGGTGACAGATGCGAGAAGGGCAATGGTCCACCTCGATCTCCGAGCCTGCCACGACGCACCACTGCGTCACGTCACGAGACACGCGCACGCAATCCCTATCCCTTCCCACGAAAGTCGCGTCGAGCGGTTTGCCTTCCCCAAGCGGACAAGGACTCTCTTCCCACCAAGGGAATACGGGCCACAAAGCTTTTTCTCTCCGGCCCACCTAGGATCCCAAAGCCCAAGGGCCGTCCCAACGAAGGATGGGCCCGCAAAACGACCAGGACTCAAGGACGCAGGCATCGTCAGGGCCTCGATCCGTAGTCGAGCCCCAGCCAGGCCGGCCCTGAATGAAATCCCCGCGAATGGGATACCACGATTCCCTTTAAAAATATCCAGTTGATAAAAGACCAAGTCTCACGGCCTTACCCACGGAGGGTCCGATACTACCCCCGGGCGATTCTACTCGAATCACCCGGGGGCTCGGGGGCTACACCCACCGGGTGCGCTCGCGCGCACCCTCTGGCGGATTGACTCCGACATAATCGAAACACCCCCCGGACGATTCTACTCGAATCCCCCCGGGGCTCGGGGGCTACACCCACCGGGTGCGCTCGCGCGCACCCTCTAGCGGATTGACTTCGACATAATCGAAACACCCCCGGGCGATTCTACTCGAATCATCCGAGGGCCCAGAGGCTACACCCATCGGGTGCGCTCGCGTGCACCCTCCGGCAAAATTAACTCCGACGAAATCAAAACACCCCCCGGGCGATTCTGTCCGAATCACCCGAGGGCTCAGGGGCTACTGTCGGGGACCTAATACCGAGGTATCCAAGGAGGTGGAACTAATAACCATCGAACGTTAAAAACTCTTGAACGGACAAGAGCACTGCTGCGCTTCTTGCCCGAATGATGGGAGTTTTGTTTCGCCTCGCCCAACACCCGTGGGCCAGCTCCGCCTCACCCGACGGCTGGAGGACAGCTCCGCCTCGCCCAACCCCCGAGGGATAGACCCCGCCTCGCCCGAGGGCTGAGGGCTAGACTCCGCCTCGCCCGAGGGCTGAGGGCTAGACTCCACCTCGCTCGACCCCCGACGGCTGGGCTCGGCCTCGCTCGACGGATAAAAGCTAGGCTCCACCTCACCCGACGTCCGAGGGCGGACCTTGCCTCGCCCGATGTCCAAAGGCTGGCTCTGCCTCGCCTGACAACTGCACCCCGCTCCCTTATGATGATAGGCACAGGGTAAGACAAGACGTTCGGGTCAATCGCGGCATCGAGGACCATGTCCTGCGCCCCTGCAGGAAAGTACCGTCAGGGCATGACGGGACGGGCGCTTAGACCCTTCCAGGCATGGCAGAGCCTGAATAGTGTTGCAGGCGCGTGCTCTTCGCCCTACAGAGTTGTAGGCGCCGCCTTCAGCCTCCAGGCGAAGAACCCAACACGGACATACGACAACCACTATGTTCCAAGGAGGGACTCCCATCCTCTACAGTGGCAAACGAGCAGTCACCGCGCCATTCGCTCCCCACGGGGTCGGAGATCGCTAACCCTGTCCGACAAGCCGCCCGTGGGAGCGGGACAGGATGCGCCCACTTGCTAAATGAGGCCAGGGCATGGCCTACGAAGATCAACAAACACGTCACTCCTGACACTGTCTGCCATGTTATACAGGGCAGGCGCAGGGAAAAAGGAAGAGCCAGATCCTTCGAAGGACCTTTTATACCCTCGGTATTTTCCTCTTTCTCCCATCTGTAACCCCTGCTCCCCCCTTGTCTATAAAAGAGAGGGCAGGGCTTCCCACTAAGGGACCGACTTTGGACGAACAACTCACATACAGACGAGCTCATAAAGAGTTCAGTTCCACATCACGCACACAGCCAAGCCGCCACCAGGTTCTTAGCACCCTTTCGACCCTTCCATCAGAGATCTGGGATCAGTCCCTCTCTCGACCGTTTATACCCCTACTACTAACTGTTTTTTGTGCTAATAACACGAGCAGTAACAGACTGGACGTAGGGACATTCAGCCCGAACCAGTATAAACCTTGTGTTCTTTAGCGCACCATCCGGGCCTAACGCGCATAATTATAAATTTACTAGCCGGTGTTTGTTCAAAACACCGACAATAAGATGACAATATTTAGATATCTAATTGAAAAACGACTAGAACTATGAGTTGTGAGAGAAAACACCGTCTTATGACTGATAAGTTCAAGCGAACAAGACCATTATCACTCCTACTTTGCCTAAGGTGGTGTTTGGATCCAGAGGCTAAAATTTAGTCCGTGTCACATCGTCGCACGTTCGGATGCTAATTTGAAGGACTAAACATGAGCTGCTTATAAAACTAATTATACAGGAGTAGACTAATTAGCAAGACGAATCTATCAAGCTTAATTAATCTATAATTATCACATATTTAATGTAGCACCACATTATCAAATCATGGACTAATAGGTTTAATAGATTCATCTCGTAAATTAGTCTTAATCTTTAGTTTTGTGATTAGTCTATGTTTAACACTGCATATCAGTGTCAACCCACCCCCTACCCCATACATTTCGCTGCCACGTGCCCGGATAGATTAGCACATGTTTAATGTAGCACCACGTTATCAAATCATGAACTAATTAGGTTTAATAGATTCATCTCGTAAATTAGTCTTAATCTTTAGTTTTGTGATTAGTCTATGTTTAACACTGCATATCAGTGTCAACCCACCCCTACCCCATACATTTCGCTGCGACGTGCCCGCCCGGGCGCTCCCTGACGGACCGCTGAAGTGATGTGTGTTGTATGCACCACATGCTGCGTCAGCGACTCAGCGACAGCCGGGCAGGTGCCCGAAAACCGCAAGCACGGCTGACCCAGGCACGGCTGACATCATTCCCGGCTTCCCCCCAAACTCAAAGCCCTGCTACTCATGTCCTCCGCCGCCGCCGCCGCCCGCGCCGCGCGCCGGCACTTCTCGTCTCGGCTCCAGACTACCACCACGGGCCTTCACCATGCAAGTACGCGCTTTCTCTCTCGCTCCCTCACTCCTTTCACCTATCTCTTCTGATCTCATCAGCCTCTACCGCTTCTGCCGCTCGCGTCAGATCGCTTTCTCATTCTCAACCCCCACTGTGGCCTGCAGGTGATTCCCAGGCAGCGGCGCGGGAGGCATCCGGGAGCTTCATCCACCCCGCCGCCGTCGTCCACCCCGATGCAGCCATCGGGCAGGTGAAGCCCCCCTCGTTCGCTCCCACGCACTGATCGCTCTCGTAGAATGTGCAGTTCTGCACTTCAGTATATTCTGATGGATCCGCCGTTGCTTGGGTTGTTCTATTAGGCTCATGCAGTGGGCGTGCTTGCTACTTAATTCTGCTTGCCTGATACAGATATTCACAATATAAGATGATTCCATCTACAGGGGCTTATGTGTTCAGTATTTTTACTGGACTTCTTTTTACAGTAGAAAACTCAATCTTTCTCTGTGCCTGGAACCACTTTGCAGGGTGTATCGATAGGCCCCTTTTGCACGGTTGGGCCTTCAGCCAGAGTTGGTGACGCCTGTCAATTACATGCCGGGAGCCATGTCGTGGGAGATACTGAGCTAGGGGAGGGATGCGTTGTTCAAACGTGAGATAGCATCTTTTTCTATCTTTTGCCTCCTGATTTGCGCCCCTTTTGTGAATAATATGTTGATGCTCACAGTGACCTACATAGGAAATCCATATTTGGACATATAATTGAAGCAAAGAAAGATACATTGAACGTTTTCTGTGAAACAAAACTACAACCAAATTAAGCATGGATTGCTGTTACCAACACATAATTTGATATCATCACAACAGCACATGAGATGGAGTTCCAGTTCCAGTATTTTGATTTAGGGGTGTTTCAGATAAGCAGTTGAAAATAGTTTTTGTCTTGTTGCTTCTCTATCATTGGTGGAGTATCACTCCCTCGGTCCCTCCTGACTCTAGAGCACTTGGCAAGGACACACGTGACAATATTTTTGATGAAAAATAACAAAGGAGATTGAATTCACCATATAGAGTTGCTTGGCGCAATTACTTTGTTTCTTAACAGCTGAACCATAGGAAACGGCACTCTATGCCTGAATTTGCAAAATCAAGGATAACACATCATATCACAAACCCCTAATATACCTTACAATGTGATATCTGAACAACATGAATCTGTCTCAATTGATACTTCAGAATTTAATTTTCTGGCAGTGGTGCTATCCTTGGTGCAGATATCCCTGGGCGGACAATTATTGGGGAAAACAATGCCATCGGACTCTATGCTGTTGTTGGTGCAAAATGCCAAGATTTGAAATATAAGGTTAGTTTTTTTTAAATATAGTCACTAGAAAGTTGCAGGTTCTGTAATAAAATTGCCACATGGGACATGGCACAAGAGTTTACTTACCATTCATATAAAGTATGTCTATGAACTTTAAAACCAAAGGTTCTTGCATTTTTGGACTAGTTATGGAGATGTTTAGGCTCACACATGCACACTTCTCATGTATAGAATGAGTATGTTGTTTGGCTACTTGAAATGCTTTTTTCTGTGGAAACTATTAATGTCCGTTTCCTCTTGTTTAGACTGGAGATGAATGCTTTCTACATATTGGTAGAAATAACGAGATCAGAGAGCACTGCTCTATTCACCGTTCTTCTAAATCTTGTGACTGCACGGTATTCGGATTTCTTGTTCGATCACAAGATTTTAACAGAGCTTATATCCCCTATCTTACTCGAGGGATCTGTTTGGCAGGTTATTGGTGACAATAATCTCGTTATGGGTTCGTCCCATATAGCTCATGATTGCAAGATTGGTAACAATAACATCTTTGCTAATAATACTCTATTTGCTGGCCATGTAGTTGTTGAAGTGAGTAATAATTTTACTATTGGTAGCTTCTTCTCGTCAACTGGGTTGAGGGGCCATTTGCTTATTAAAAACATTTTTTTTCAGGACTGGACTCACACTGCAGGGGCTGTTGTTGTCCATCAATTTTGTCATATTGGGTCATACTCATTTCTTGGTGGAGGCTCTGTGGTATGTTTTCTACATAAATTTGATCTGCATTACTTACTGCAGAGCTTTATGGTAAAAATGAAACTTCATGTAGTTTTACCAACCATGCCTGCAAACTATGAAAAAAAATGTATTATCACAAAATAAAAATGGGTAAATAGGAACCAGGAGAATCAGAATGCACTTGATGTTATGGTGTTTCCTGAGGAATAGGTACATGATTACCTGGAGTTCATGGATTATCAATTATGCTGTATTTTCTCACCAAGGGGGCTCTCAGTCTCTCACAGTTAGTATCATTTATTCAATAGTTGTTTCCACAGTGTTTTCTTTCCCTCTATCTGCTTGTTGAAGCCTGATTGAATTGTAGCTCTCACTATGTTGAAGTTGCCACCTTGTGATGACACTTGCATTGTTTAACCTTTTTGAATATCAAGTTTTTTATTTATATGCTATCAGAATTCATTCATTAAATTTGAATCAGGTTGCACAAGATGTGCCAAGGTACATGATGGTTGCAGGTGATAGAGCAGAGCTCCGCGGTCTGAATATTGAAGGTCTCAGGCGCAACGGATTCTCCGACCAAGAGGTTTTCATATGTATTGAAATTTGGAGTCCTTATTAATAAAATGCAATTGTTCACAGTACTTAGCTTTGTTTGGTAATTGAATCAGAGTTTTGGGAGGGTATATGCAATGTTTTTACATGTTATATTCATTGGTCTTGGTAAATGTTTATCAATGTTATCAAAGTCAATGTTTCTTCACACTAGGCCTGCTAGTTGCTTGGTGCCTTAGGGCTTGTTCAGTTTGGAATGTTTTTTTGGAGAGGGGGGGGGGGGTGTAACTAGTTCATTTTCCCCTTAATCCCCATGGGAAAAGTTTTTTAACTGAACAGGACCTTATTGGAAAGACGTCTGGGAATAATGAAACTTTGGTCATAAACGAAATTTGCAATGCATTTTTTAAAAGTACACCACATCCTTAATTACACTATGGCCTAGAAATTTGCAACTATTTACATTTTGGCTATCTTGTAAGATTGACATGGAATCTTCATAAATCAAGGTCCGTAGGTTGAGGAAAGCTTATCAGAAAGTATTTATGCCAACTATTACTAACAAGAGTAGCTTTGAAGACAGACTGGCTGAATTGGTATGCATGCTTGCCCATCGTTTTGTTTTTACCTCCATGTGTGCATGTATTTATTTAAATCCGTATCAACAGGAGCAGGAAATTGAGTTGTCAGAATCTCCTGCTGTATCCTGCATGGTTGAATCGATCCGCATGTCATTTGTTCAAGGACGTCGAGGGATTTGCAAATTCAGAAGTTGGAACTGCTCATGAATGTGCCAATTCTTAAATTTGCCTGGCAGTTACCTCAGACATTACTTAGGTAATTTGGTGCAGCATTGTTACTTTTTGGTGTTGCATGAATTGTGACACGGTGGCTTTCAAACTTTTTCTGTTATAATAAAATCCTAAGCAGGGGAAAATCTAGGTAGGCTGGCATGGAGGACAATCTCTGCATCTTGAAACCACAGTACTGCACAATTCTGGAGATCAATGAATTGTTTTCCCCTATCATTTGCTAAAACTTTGCGCTCTTTATATTTTCTGCAACTCGATTTGGTTTAGCTATGTATCTTGGTTGCGAATATGTGATATGTATATGTACTACCTCCGGTTGCGAGAACTTTGTTGTCCTGACCAACAATAACAAATTGAAATGTCGCCTACGATCAGAAGCTTATCTTGACCGGAGGTCGTATACAGTGTATGTCTGAACTCTGAAGCTTTGCTGCAAAGACTGAAATCTTAGTTTCTGTTTGCAGGTGCATATTCAATTTTGCCATTGATCTACTATACCCGAACAGATGGATACATTGCCAAGACCCTGAAAATTGGATTAGGTAATCCATGTCAAGCATGGGTGACCAACAAGATGTTCTTCGCATCCATGTATGGGACATTCTAGAAGCCCCGTATATGTATGAATTTTCACGGTACCCCTTGTGTGCTAATTTACAAGGAATCCTAGATTTGTGCAGAATGTACATGTTGGCCTGGATCACAGGTTCAAATCTGTATAATTTGTCATAAGCTGCACCAAGCTTAGCAACGATTATTCTTTGGGATAAGGAGTTGGTCTTTCTTGACAAGCGATGCATGGCCAGTTTTAGAGCCAGTTCTCATAACTAAATAACTCTCATACGCTTGAGTAGCATTCGTCAGGAAAAGCTTCCAAAGCTACTCCGTACAACGTACGGACTAATATCAAACTATTGTCGAGGAATCAATTACAGCCCATAAGAATATAGGACCGCTTAAGGCCTGATTAGAAGAAGAAAAAGGAATGCACTGGAACTTTTTTGAACTTGAGAAACAGGGCTTAGTTTACAAAGGACAAGGGTTAGAATGTCAATATTTAATTTAGCGCATAATCAAAAGTTGTTGCCGTGGTGTAGTGGTTATCACGTCAGTCTTACACACTGAAGGTCTCCAGTTCGATCCTGGGCGGCAACAGCTATTTCTTTTTGTATTTTCTGAGTGAGGTCCTGTTCTTTTTCAGTTTTCCTTTTTTTCATGCGTACTTGGAAGTTGCAAGTGTCCATTTGTTTTAATTAAGGGATGTGATGTTCTTTTGTGAGCTCAACTATTCGTTTTCTTTTTTAGAAAGGCAACTATTCGTTTTCTTAGCGAGAGCATATATCGATAGTTTCATATCTTTCTTCCTATCACATATTCAATTCACATTCGGTACCATTTATCTTCTCTCACTCTCGATGTAGTTAAGACCTATCATCTCTCTATGTACTTGTCATTTAGCGAGAGCATATATCGATAGTTTCGTCGTTTCTTTGTTCTTCAGTGGAAGAAAGTCACGTTAAGAGGAGAATGCGTGCACATGTCACGCTAAATCACACACCGGCCGCTCCTAGATAGTAGCTGCTCAAAACAAGCAGTATCTTTTTGGACGTTGTTGGTGAGAAGCTGAGTTCATGCGAATATATGTGCCCATCCTTCGATGCTAAATTAAGCACCTCCTCTATTTGACCTAGCCAGCGGCGGTACTGAATAGTGAATACTGATACTGAAAATGACCGTATGAGAAACCAAGTCCAAAGATGAAAACTTTCCAAATACTACTAGCAAGTGGCAAAGAAAATTAGATACTACAGGACTCCGCTGATCAAGTTTTCCTTTTAATTCGTTGAAGAATAAATCAATAAAAACTGACATACTATTAATTCTGAAAAGGTAAGATATGAAATCATTAGACGGCTAAAACTGCGATTTTTATATGCTCTCCATGTCTCCAATTTCTGTCGGTTCTTCACTTCTTCCTATTTGTCACGATTCACAATTATTATAATGGAGTGCAAAAGATTTTTTTTTGACTTTTTATTTGATTCACAATACAAGCATAAACACCCATACATGCACGCACTCTCAATCGTACAACATCACCTACCACCATTGAAAGAACAACATCATTAAATACTAGAATAATCTATAAAATTGATAGAAACTGACATACTATTAATTCTGAAAGGGAATGATATGAAATCATTGGACGGCTAAAACTGTGATTTTTATATGCTCTCCCATTTCTGTCGGTTGTTCAGTTCTTCCTATTTGTCATGATTCACAATTATTATAATGGAGTGCAAAAGATTTTTTTTGGACTTTTTATTTGATTCACAACACAAACATAGATACTCATACATGCACGCACTCTTAGTCGTATGAACATCACCTATCACTGAAAGAACGACACGTCATTAGCTACTAGAATAAATCTAGAAAATTCAAACACCCATAGCAAATCAAGTCGAGAACTTAGACCTAGATAGACAAGTTCATCCTAAGAAAACCAACTAGCTAAGCTACGCTCAATTTATAGTTATAGTATGTATTACTGGCTTACTGCTACTACAAATATTCTTCCTTGTTGTGCCTACACAAGAGGCCTGCGCGTCATCTGAGGGATGGCGGACCTGTGCTGTTCACCTTAATATTTTTGGCAGAATACACCAGAGAACCAAGCATCTTGCTGTAATAGCCTTGAAAACTATGCCCAAAAAAACACACGTCTAGGAAGGGCCAGCTTGGTCTCAATACAAAACAACTAACAACTTGACTAAACCACTCTACTAACAACGGGGACAACTCACTTAGGATTGTAGCATAGACCACAACTAACAAGTCGAGGAAAATAAAGAAAACACATTCACCCAACTCTATTTCTCTTATCAAGACGTATTTATTAAATTATAAGTAATCTAGTCAATTAAATAAAGATAGAAGACGATCTTCTAGATGATTCTCAGCAGCTTATTTAGTTTTAAGGAGGTTAGTAGCCACAATAATTGAGTATCATGCCCATGAATATAATCAGCATATATAGGTAAGGCAGGCAATTTGTACACTAACCTAATTAGTTTCCAAATCAGTTAGTAATCTACACAAAAACAACATGGACTACAACCGAAAACTGAGCATATGATCTGAACCCAAACAGAGGCAGCTGCGGTTTGAAACCACTAACAAACAATGAAACAAATGAGAGAAATATATAATAGCTAACAGCTTTTGAATGATATATATTAGCATATGTCTGACATGATTAACACCTTAAT
Organism: Miscanthus lutarioriparius; assembly: GCA_904845875.1. Classification (NCBI taxonomy): domain Eukaryota; kingdom Viridiplantae; phylum Streptophyta; class Magnoliopsida; order Poales; family Poaceae; genus Miscanthus; species Miscanthus lutarioriparius. Next base: position 30,959,355 of record CAJGYO010000006.1, on the reverse strand, counting down.
TATTGCTGCTTGTATCAAGACCAACGTGTTAAATATGCGCAACTTGTTCTATATTTTCTGCTGAGAAACGGATGTTTTTGTTTGTAGGTCTTGTTTTTTGTGTGTGCATTATTCTAATCACTAATTAAGGTTGTAGTTGTAGGCGACTTGATCATGCAATAGGAATAAATTTGGAATAGAAAGCTGTTATCTTCAGACCATTCGTCCCAAACAGTTGAGGTGTCAAACATTATATTTAAAACTGCAGAAAAACTAACCATTCTTCTGCTTTATTAATATAGACAGACACTGTCCAATGCCTTTGTTGTCAAAAAAATGTTGATCAAAACACAGACAGGACACATCCCGTATTATAAGCTTGAAGCTCAAGTTGGGTGAGAAGCATGTCATGATCAAAGATTCAAAGTTCTAAGCAATAGATAAAACGTTACGTGTATCAAGTGGACTATAAGAAATCGCGTTGCTCTGGATTACATCCTATCTCTACAATCTGCATGCATTCCGATGCACCTGCATTGCTGCGAATATAACCAATTGCTTGATGCAACTCATTCCATCAAGCATTTGTTCGTGTTAATCATATTTACAGTACTTAAAGTGCGGAGCTCCATGTGAATATGGTGAACATAAGTTGCATATACTAATATAATCCATTAATTAAAACAAATTCTTAGAAGGCTTTAAACACAAATACTAAAAAAAACTGACAACACTAATACCCCTGTTTAGAGTATGGGCGGTGGGGACTGGGGAGATAGCCTCGGTAGGCAGAGAACAGACGAGGGCGCACGGCGGCGACGGGCGACGGCACAGGCAAAGCTGGGTTAGTGCAGCGGACCTGTGGCGGCGAGGCGAGCGCAGACAACTGCAGCGTCGGAAGGTCGTCAGGCGAGCTAAAGAATGGTTAAGATATCAAATTAGTCGAAGATGAATTGTGAGCCATTTGGATTGGCATCCAACGGTTCAGATTGGTCGCCTGAAAAAGAAAGGAGAAAAGCGAGCATCTTGAGTATTAGCGTCTCCGATCCCTTAGAAGTTGTAGAACAGTGAACAGATCGATGAATCGATCATCAGCTCGCACAGTGATATATTATATTTACAGCGGAATGAACACAAGGCTGCAGCTACTAGTCTTAGGTCGTCATCAGTAATGTTCACATGAATCCACGAGCCGGCGGTCAGTATGATTCTTTGGTCATGGTCTTCAATTTAAGGTTGTTGTTTATTACCTACAAAAATTTCTTAATGAGGACGTTACCATTGCTTCATCTCCCACTTAAGTTTACGTATCTATATATAGATCAATGTAGAGCCGGCCACCCGGGCAAATCAAGTTACTGATGACTGCATATGTGCGTTGTCTTGACTATTGGTTGATTCCTTTTAAGTGCAATGAAAAGTGAAAGACTAGTTCAGTCTTGAAACTGGAAGTGACGTACCGTTTCTCCTTCTAATCAAGAAGAAATTCGTCCCTTTCCTTCTGGAAGATGCAGACGTATGCCAATTAATTAATAACTCTCTGAAAGTGCTACTCCTACTTAGGCCGTATATTACTATTTATCTATTCTGTCGACCTCTGACGAGAAGATAAGCAAGAATCACCATGTCAACAATGTGCGTGCATCCTGCTCCAGCACGTATAGATTCATTCGTTCATAAGTACTGTACATGATTAATGGCCGTTACTGCAGAAAATTGTCCAATTTAATTCGTTTGATGAATCAGTGTGTTTTGGTCAATACTTTTGAATCAGTAATTCATTACAATAGCACTAATCCAAAAGTCGATTCAACGACAAACTTGAGCTGAAGCGGTTGCTCCTACGAGTGGACAAACTGCATTCGGATCAGATCACAACTCCTTGGTACGGATATCATTATTGTTAACCAAAACCAAAGCCGGAATGGATTGTTTGATCCTCATCCAAAACATGCAGTGCAGTGTGCGCCGGTTGTTGCGCAGTACATATCAACAACTAGTTTTAGTCTACTAATAATAAGAATACATACAAGAGTGCATTCGCGTATCTTGATGATCAGATCACACAAGCAAGCGCTTGTAGACATTTTGTCGCTTGACCAGGCGTACCTATGGATGTGAGACGATATATGGGGACTGGCCGGGGTAGCTAGAACGGTCCACAAAGAGACGTGCGTTTCATATGTCTGTTAAAAATTCAGGGCAATACATGTTCAGAGCCACGAATTAATGCGGACGGGATTATCTACTATGTTTTTTTTTTGAAAAGGACGGCCGGGATTGTCTAGTATGTTTTTTTTTAAAAGGACGGCCGGGCTTGTCTTACCATCGATCGAATTTCCACGAAACACACAACACGACAATTCTTTAAAAAAAAACCCCGACAATTTATTAGGAGCTTGGCAGTTGATCTTTTCCCTAGTTTTCTTGACATATAAACGTAGATGTCGTCGACGACTAGACGATGGAGACGCAGTCTATACATGCACGCTTGGTCAACTTGTTCGGAGCGAGCTAAGCGCGGGTGCTGCCGCTACCTCGTTGGCGTGATATAAGCCCGGGAGACGCGACCAAACCTCTCCAGTAATCCCGCTGTCTGCTCAGCTCCCTCGATCTCCTTCCTCTGCATTCTGTGATTCTGTCGCCTCCGGCCTCCCTCTCCCACTTGATCATCCACCATAAATAGCTCGTGCCGGACGGCCAGCCGTGCAGGTGAAGGTGAAGGTAGCCGCACGGTGCGAAGCTAGCTAGCTAGGAAAGGGCCGACCGGGACGATCAGGACAGGACGAGGGCGCCGATCGAAGCGATGGGGCGGTCGCCGTGCTGCGACAAGACGAGGGTGAAGCGGGGCCCGTGGTCGCAGGAGGAGGACGCCATCCTCAGGAGCTTCTTCCAGAGGTTCGGCAATGCCGGCAATTGGATCGCCCTGCCGCAGAAAGCAGGTAATAACCTGCACTACAGAAAGTCAGAAACTAGCTTGCCTCGGTTTATTTTCTAGTCTTTTGCTTCTCTTTTTTACCACCACCACCAAGAACCATCTATCGCTTTCCGCGAGAATGCAAGCTGCAAACATCAGCGGAGTTGGTGGCGCACGGTACTAGTCAAAGGCTTCAGTTTGGTCCATTTAGGTTTTCTATAAGCTGCGGTTTGGTGGAATAATTCTCTTTGATCTGTGAATCGTCATCTCTGGTTAGGTTGACGAAGCGTAGTTTAACTGACCCTACGTATGCAAGCAAGCTTACGATTGAGATACTCAATTACAGTACTCGTTAATTTGATTATTGTCTCGTACGTACGTCAGGGCTGAAACGATGCGGTAAGAGCTGCCGTCTTCGCTGGCTCAACTACCTCCGCCCGGAGCTCCGACACGGCGGCTTCACCGACGAGGAAGAGAACCTCATCCTGTCCCTCTACGGCGAGCTTGGAAGCAAGTACGCATTCATGCATTACCTATCTATATATGGGCTAACGTTAAAAACAGACCATGGATGAGATGAGAGGCATGCATGCCTAACATCTAACTGCATGCACAGGTGGTCGGTGATAGCGTCCAGGCTCCCCGGACGGACGGACAACGACGTCAAGAACTACTGGAACACCAAGCTCAAGAAGAGGTACCTGGCGTCCACAAGAGAAGCAGGAAGGCCGCCGACATCACCACCAGCGGCGCCTCCTAGCGGCGATGATAGCACCGCCGCCGCAGACAGCCACCAGGCCCAAGAGGATGAATCCCTTCTTCCGCTGACACCTCCAGCCCTCACCGATCTCGATACGGCAGCGTTTGTTGACACGGGTGCTGCCGTCGTCGACGACGACATGCTCCTCTTCAAGTCCGAGCAGCTGTACGCCGAGCTCGTGGGTCTCGTCGAGAAGCAATCGCAAACTGGACCGTCCACTGGCGGGGACGAAGCGTCGACAGCAGCAACGACGCCATCGTCGTCCTCGTCTGGAACAACAAGCAGCTGTCCGACGGTTAGCAGCTCAGGTAGCTGCACCTTGTGGCCCATGGACGTGCATGACACAACGCTGCTGTCCGAACCCACCACCGGCCTGTTCGACGCTTACGGTGTTGGTGACGCGTTCGAAGCGGCGGCTCTGCCTGCGTACTCCTTCGTCCGCCAAGACCTGCTGGCCTCATCTTACGACGATGTTACTGCCGCGGTGGCGCAGGATTTGCTGTACTACCAGTAGTGCTAAAGGCAGCATGCATGGCTTGGTCAACTTGGTTACTAGCTCCTTATCGAAAAAAAAAACTTGGTTACTAGCTACAGTTAGTAGGTGCTAGGCAGTGGTTACTGGTTAGACGATCGATGATGACGAGAAGAGACGTCATGATGTCCGTGCATACACTCCCAGACTCCATTGGTCCTTCCTGTCAAGATTACTTGTCGAGAGCAGAAAGCAAATGTTCACCAAAACTTGATTTGTCTCCACTCGAGAAGGCCGAGGTCCTGTCCACGTGGAAAGATTGAATATAGAACCTCTCGATATTCATATTCGACCAATAAAGAAACATTTCCGAACAAAAAGAAAACTCTCCAAAACTTTGCATGGGCAAAACTCAAAAACTAGGTGAACCTAAAGGTTTACGGAGCTCACAGAGCCTCCACTCTTGGAAAACACCGGAGCACTGGATAGTTGCAGATTTGCACTATAGAACCCACTGAGGGTTAATTAACCTGATTTGTTTGCAACCACGTTAAACCGCATCTTCATTTTTGTTGTAGTCGTCCAATCTTAAATAGCCATCTAGATCGTGCCCATCCATTCTTTGTTTGTTTTCCCTTTCTCCACTTCTCCGTCGCGTGCCCTAGCTCGTGGCCCACGGCTTCTCAACGAAACCATCACGCTACTCCATCTCCATATATATATATACATGGTGCCCACCATTGATGCTTTGAGAAACTATCATCTACATGTATAGCAAAGTACTCCCTCCTCTGAAATCAAACTTTTTTAAGTACTCAGATCCCTCTATCTTTGAATAAATCAGTTCCTAAAGTGATCCCCCATGACCATTGACCAGCCAGACTGTGACCTACAATAGGTGGCGTATCCATCATCCAGACTTGGGGTATGCAACTGCAGCTAGACCATTCTGCTAGCCTACCCCTCAAGCATCCTTTCAGAGTTTGTAACCAAAGACCAAACCTGATATTAACATTAAGGGCAAGTTTGGTAGCGCTCCTAGAACTAGTCCGCTTTGCTCCACACACAATCTCCGCTCTCTCGAGCCGGATAAGATACATGAAGCCCCCAAAAGTAGCTTTGCTCGGCTGCTCATCCGTGCGCCTAGGTCTTCTCCAAAACGCCCCTATGTGGGCAAAGGCATTGGGGTGCGGGGGCGAGCCAACGAGGAGTGGGGCCGCTGGGGAGCCGGGGCACCTGATGGAGGAAGCTTTGGACGGTGGAGGAAACCGGAGCACCGAGAGGCAAGGAGGCCTCCTGAGCGATAAGGGTTGAGAAAGCAAAGAAGAAAAGGAAGGAAGATAATAAAAAAAAAGAAAAAGACATTATGGATACTTCATCCATTTTATCAAAACAACTTTAATTCCACAACTGTCGCTGGCCTGTTGGTCGTGGAGCCGAAGAAAACAAAAGCTATTCCATAAGCGAAGCAGAGCTATACCAAACAAACCCCTAACTTTTTTTAAACCCTGTCCACCAAAGTATTGAAAATGTGCCCCGCAGCTCAGAGAAATAATCAATATCAATATTCCCTTGCAAGTAGCAAAATAAGCAATTTGCGGTGGAAAGTCAAATTAAGGCCGCTTTGAGATCCATGACGTCGTAGCGAAAGGGATCATCCAGCAGATAATAGTACATAACAACGCTAGATGACGATGACACCAGCTTGAACGAGCAGGGATGACATTAGCGCGTCATATTGGTACTGACACTCTGACAGTGTCATGCTTGCATCATGCCGCCGTGGTACCCATTCACCAAGGGAGGGCCGCGGGCGAGCGACGACCATGTCGAGGGAGCATGTAGTGATGTAATGAAGAGATCGAGCAGCCTCAAGCAAGAAACCTGCCGACGTTTTGACGCTCCCCTCTTTCATGCCTGCCAAAGCCAAGAGCCGGCACCTACGTTGTAACGGAATTCTACGTGTAACATACCTAGCTGTGGCCTTCCGGTAATCCAGAAGGCAGCATAGGCACAGCACAATGCATGTCGATCGATGGCAACCAATTTCATATCCCATGGCCGATCGTTGTTTCGCTCTCAGCTGGTCGGCAACGGCAAGGGCATTTTCATTCATGGCCGGGCGAGGCGTGTTCTTGAGAACGAATGGCCGCAGCTCCAGGCCTGCAGCCACAACACAAGCCCCGATACGTGAAGGGTAGGGATGAAATCGGATGGGAGCTTTCCCATATCCTAATCTATTTTATTTTATCGGATTCGGAGCGGATCGGATATTATACGGATTCGAATGCGAATACAGACTTTTTAGGACGTCGGAAATGGTACGGATTCAGACCGGTGTCAGAGCAGAAGCGGACTTTTTTTAAGTCGGATGATATGGTACATGTTGTTTTTTATTATGAGAAACAATTCATTAACCAAAATCTTAAAGCGGTATACAACTCGAGATAATCACCATCAATCCACCACTTCGATTTAAGAGCTCACAAAATTAAAACAAGTTCTCAATTTAGATTTAAGAGTATAAAACAAGTCGTGCAAAAAAAATATATTCTTAATTAGTATATATAGTTGCTGCCAATCAGGCACATAGGCAATCACTAGGATTACCATTCCATGTCGTGTGAATTAAACCCTATAATTGATGAGCTTTGTTTGTGGGCTACAATATAATAATGGGATGGGCTAACTTGTATTCTTACCACTTGAACTCCTTAAAAAATTCGGATTATCCTATTATATGCATCGGATAATCCATGTTTAATTATCGGATAATCCATATCCATCCCATATCCTACACCATATCCGCAGATAATTGAATTCGGATTATCCGCATCTGCACGGATATTCAAAACTCTTCTCCGTATTCATAAAATTCGGATTCAGAGCGGATCGGAGCGGAGGATTATCCGTACCACTCTCACCGCCAGCGAAGGGCGTGTGTGTGCAGCCGTGCAGGAGGGCCTCTTTCCGACGAGGCACACGCTCGTGACTCGTCCATGGAGTCATGGAGGGTACACATGCAGGCCCTGTGTGACGAGGCATGTGCCGGAGCTTCCTTCGGGCCTGGGTATTATTGGGCCGAAAAAACTCCGGGTGCTCACCTCACACGCGTTTGGGCCAACAAAGGTTCGTCAGGTTCCAACTTCCAATTTCCAAATGCGCGGGTAAAGCGCTTCCGCCTGCTCAGGTCAAACCGTCAGAGTCTCAGAGATTGCTTGGACCCCAAGTTGCAGGCCGCCACGGCACACGAATCCGTGGTCGCCAAGGAAACGTGCGCGTACCGCCGACCGACCACTGCAGTTTCCGCCTTTCCGGGCGAGCTATAAATCTGTCACCGGTCGTCTCCTTGTCATCATCAGCAAACAAAGGCAAACCAGCACGATGCGTCGCGAGGGCCGGCAGCACGGGTGGGTGTTCACCGTCGACCGCAGCCTGGTGGACCAGGAAGGCAAGTACCGCGCTCGCGCGGTGCAGGTCGAGGGCGCGGCGGTGGCCAACGGCGGGTTCGTCAGGGCGCCGCGCAGGCCCACCAACCACTCCAAGCCCGCCGTCGGCCGCGCGTACAAGGGCCAGATCGGCAAGGGATCAGAGGCCGGGTCCGGCAGGGGCGGCAGGCACAAGTTCAAGCACGACGAGGTCAAGATGTACTACCTCGACCTCGAGGGAGCCGACGACGACGGCGCCGTCGATGTGTATGACGTGGACACATGAGGCCAACTGCATTCCCAGGAGGAGAGTACATGAGTGTCGTCTGTTGTTGTTTCATTTTATGACCAGACTTTGTTGTCAGAATCGGAGACCTTAGCTTGCATGCACGTGTTCTGCTTCAAATGTTTGGACCTCAATGTTGTTAATTAAAAGTTAAAATTTCTAGCGGTTGTAAGCTTCCGGCTATCATTTATTTTATGAGTTAATTCCTACAGTGCCATTGAAAATTTTACCTTTTCTCTCACTGTCATTGAAATTTTTGAACTCCTTCCACTGCCATCGGAATAATTTACGCTTCCTTACTTGCCATTTTTGTCAAAATCTGTTAAGTTTGCTGCTAAGTTGATCTGGAAATGACCATTTTGCCCCTCCTAAGCAAATGATGTGAAAATTAGGAAAAAATCATAATTTTTTCATATGATTTTGGATGAAGATGATTTTTATATAAAAATTGTAGCTTTCGATGAGATCTACAACTTTCTAGTTTTGATTTTTTTTTTCATTTGAGGTCATTAAGATGCACAAAAAAATTAAACAACGTGCCTTGAAAAAATCATATCTTTCTTATAAGGTGTGAAATGGAGATACTTTTTATATGGAAGTTATAGCTCTTGATGGGATCTACTAATTTATAGTTGAGTTTTTTTTTTATTTAAGATCATTAAGATACTCAAAAAAATAAATATAAAGTTTCGACAGCATATTAATCGCGTACAAGCGCTTGACATCTTGGAAAAATGATCTCACTTAGGCGCCGCCAAATGGGTTAGATTCGAAAATTGTCATTTCCTAATCGTGTACAAGTGCTTGTCGGCCAATTTTTTTTCACCCTAATTTTCACATCATTTGCCTGGGAGGGGCAAAATAGTCATTTCCAGATCAATTTAACAGCAAACTTAACGGATTTTAATGGAAATGGTAACGAGGGAAATGTGAATTATTCAGATGGTAGTGAGGAAAGTTCGAATATTTCGATGGCAGTGAGAGAAGGGGTAAAATTTCCAATTACATTAAATTAATTGGCTCTTATATTTTATCTTGCATGATCTGCTCGCAGCCTCTCACCAAGAAATAAAAAAGGACATGCGTATAGATATAAATTGCACATACCATATATTATTATATACTGTAAATGATAGTAACTCTTCTCAGTGGACCCTCTCTAGATAGAAGATAGAACCAACAAAATTTTTAGTGTTTTTTTTTGGCAAAACACAGCATAGACGCAAACATGTCATTTGTTATTAAAAAAAAGCGTTCGTTAAATTCTAAATCTAGAAATGTGAGCACCCGCGTTAAGTGGAAGGCTTCAACCCAATGTACAGGTTCCTACGTAAGGTATCTCTATTCAGTTGAGCTATGCTCAGTTCGTAATTCTCAATGTTTCTTGGGACTTGAAATTCTTAAATATTCATATCCTCGTATTTTCAAGTTGGTTTTTTAGGGATTCAAGTTGGTGTTGATAGGCCTGTTACATTCTTGTCTTATAATCCAGTTGTTGCATTTTTAGCTTATTTTTTAGTGGTAGACTAGTGTTTTCTCTCTCATAACAAATAAATTAGGAATAATATTTCTACTTGTTTTTCTAATATTTTCAAAAGCGGGGCGATAGTGTATAAAACTACATTCTTGAGTGTGGAAGTAACCATCTTAGTGTGAGTTGTTGCATTCTAGTATGAGCTTGAAGCCAATTTTCTAGTGAGCTGGTAGAGGCGCGAAAACATGACTTCTATAGGTTCTTCCTTACAAATATGATATATATTATAACAAATCTGTAACTAAAATCTTTTTGCCAAATATTTTTCAAAACGGTTCCCGTTCTCTAGAGAGGCTGCTCCACAATAGGAGCCATAACCAGAGATCTTTTACGAGGAGCCATAACCCTATCAAACTAGGCCTTATTCTTAGTGTGGGTGAATGCTTGTGCTTTCTTGTGTGAAATTTTAGTCTTTCTTCTTGCAGGTAGACCGGTACAGATGCAAACACTCACACAAGCGTACACTCACCCATACGAACTCATGCACGTACAATCTACCCCTATGAAGCATGTTCAAATAATTGAGTTGCACATGCAAACATCGGTCACCATAGGTGTACACAAGCAAATACACTCACCCATATGACTTATATGGACTCGAGCACGAATTATTTAACCTACCCCTATGAAGCATGTTCAAATAATTGAGTTTGACAGGCTCAACACTTCACTCCACCATAGGTGCACTCATGTTTTCAGTTCCATCTAACAATGATTGCCAGACGTTGCCTACCAAATTGAAAGAATAATATATTGTTAAATCTAGGGAAAATATGAACACATGGTCCAAGTCAAGACTTGAACGCTGGTGGGTAGGTTTCCACCACCCGAAACCTAACCATTTGAGCTATTGCTTAGTTTGCAAAATTTCCTATCTTTTGAGATTAATTAACGTATTGATGTTGCATCTCTAGGCTCTGTAGGTATTAAATCGGTTTCTGCTGATTTGTACGACTGATTTATACGAATTAAAGCCGGCTGAATATCACAAGTGAACAGACTATACTGGTGCCGAATGAATTGTTTATATTACATATTGTTTTGATCTATATGTACCTAACGGGGTGATTCAGAGTTTGATTTATGCTCATGCTTCAATCCAGTCATGCACATGCTACTTGTTTTTCAGTTCCATCTAACAATGATTGCCAGACGTTAAGATTTTGTTTGGATGCAAATCATTTTTGAAGTATTAGAGAAATATTATGGTTTTACAAAATACTTTAGTTTTCAAAAGCTACTAGGTGTTTGGATATAACAAATGTTGTTGTCTCTAAAACCAAAGTTTTTTTTTAGAAAAACTGTAGTCTTTTTAAAAACTCCACTCATGATCTTTTTCTGAACCATAGTTTTCTGTCTCTTTGGCGTATAAAACCATAGCTCTGTGGTACTACAATTTTCAAACAACCTGTTAGCTGGTTGGTTTCTGGGCTGATAAGCCCGGCTGGTGCTGGTTTGTTGTGAGAGAAAAACAATGTATCATGGCTGATAAGCCCTGGCTGAAACCAACAAACGAACAGGCTGAAAAACTACATCATAGGTCCTAAGTTTATGACTGTTTCTGGAGAACGAGTAAATTTTAGCAAGTCCGAGTCATGCATCATTTTAGCAAATCGAGTCATGCGTCATGCGTGGCTAAATAATTCATATAGCACAGTTGATCATTACAATGTAATGCTATAAATAGTCTATAAATTATGAGATGAAACTTTATGTTGAGATGGATCCTTTCATTTATCAACCTAAAACTCATCGTCCTGTTCGTTTGGGCTTGTTTGACTTATAAGGTATGGCTGAAAGTACTGTTGGCTGGTTTGGTGTGAGAGAAAAATACTGTTTGTTGGCTAATAAGCCATAGCTTATAAGCCAAATACGACCAAACAAACAGACTAGGAATGCATTGTAGTACACACCCACTAATTGTTGAATAGTTCACAAAAGAATGGATTGGATCGAAAGGACTTTCCTACTTTGTAATAACAAGAGAACGAAAACAAGCAGAGAAATAGGAATTCGAGGCAGTTGAGAAGTGACATTGGAACGTGCTTACGTGACTTCAGTAAGGAAAGAAATGAAAGGGTGCAACAGAATGCACCACTGAGCCTTATATACGAACTTTACGAAGACAGATAAAACGTTGTATTTTCCGAGGCCAATATCTGCCACCTCGGCCTAGCCCAACTGTAGCCGACTCGTTGGCAAACGTGAGATGAAAATCATCAGGGACTCGACTCGGACTTGGATGCCAAGTTGCCGACCCTGACGAAACCGTGACCGGCAAGGAACCGTCCGCGCACCGCCGCTCCCGGGCATATAAATCTCGCAAGGCAGCCCCTGATCCAGCCGCACACAATCCCCACACAGCAACCAAGGCAAACCGGCACGATGCGTCGCGAGGGCCGGCAGCACGGGTGGGTGTTCACCGTCGACCCCAGCCTGGTCGACGCGGAGGGCAAGCAGTGCCGTTCCCGAGCGGTGCAGATCGAGGGCGCGGCGGCGGCCAGCGGCGGCTTCGTCAGGGCGTCGCGGAAGCCCACCAACCACTCCAAGCCCACCGTCGGCCGCGCGTACAAGGCCCTGATCGGCAACGGAGAGCCTGGGTTGGGCAGGGGCAGGCACAAGTTCAAGCACGACGAGGCCAAGTTGTACCACCTCTACCTCGAGGGCGCCGACGATTCCTACGCGGATGCGATGTTGGAGTTCGACTGGTAGGCCTACTGACATGGGTGTGTGAATGTGGTGCTGGAGTTTGACAGGCCTCATTGCCAGGAAGTGTAGAGATCGATCGCCGATGTAGGCTTCTCTGTGTCTTCTGAATCTAAATGTGTTTTGTGATGTGAATAAACAGACTTTGTTGTCACGAGAATTTTGGGATTCGGAATGTATCTCGAATCGGAAATCAATCTTGATCCCCAAAGTTCAAATTTGTAAAGTTGATTTTTTTTGAATTTCATAAAGTTGAAATTTTAGCCGTGCGAGTTTCTGTTTCTTGGTCCTGGTTATTTTTAAATGTAATAGCATTCATGCAGTTAAAGACAATGTTATACTGTTATTTTCTGTCACAGCGCGTATTTATATTGTCAAACAATATGGTATTTTTAGAATCCTCGATTTCAAGACCACATATCCTCGGACTCGGACATAAAAAAAAAATACAAATATCGAGTCACCTCAACTAAGATGTAAGCCTCTGCTTAAAGTCCTGTCCTGAGTTAGTCCAAATCTCTGAATGTGTGTCTGAGTTTGAATCTGAATCTGAATGTGTGTATGAGTTTGAATCTGAATCTGAATGTGTTATTTTGTCAAGCTCTGTTGCTTTAGCATGGGTTGGTTTGGGGACGAAGAAGCGTGCCGGGAAGCAAGAGCCGAGCACGCCGATGGGATGTGCCAGCATTCATCTGCGCAACAACAGGGCGAACGACTATCCGTTGATGTGTCTGTCGACCTCCAACAAGGGGTGGCATTCGCAGTGGTTTTACGTCAAGGACGACGTGGCCGCCCCGTTGTCGGTGTACTCCGGGCGCCTTATCGAATTGGTCCCGGGGTCGTGGAAGTGGGGTGTCCCAGACAAGGATAAGAAGAGGATCAAGGACCATCTCGCCGCCCTCCAAATTTTGAAGGATAGGGGTGTGAAGGGATCGGGGATCATCGGTGCCTACCACACGCAGAGGGTGGCGCCGCTGATGAGCCGCGCGCTCCCCCACATGCTGATGCGCCAAGGCGTCACTGAAGGGACGATGCTCTCGACGAAGCGCTCCCCCCCACCGAAGTGGCGCAGCGGATCAAGAAGGCGATGGAGCCTTCAAAGGACACCGTCGGCGTTGTCCTTGAATTCGTATATCCGGTGCTAGGACATCCTCCAATGCTGCCGGAACCGGGGTTCATTGATTTTATAAGTTGCCCTTTCACGCGCCTTCTCTTTACTTGAATTTCTGAACCCTTGATGCTGACCTCGGGATAGCAGGACAAGCCGAAGAGACTCATCCCTAGGGATAGCCCGACTCCGTTGCCAAAGGACTGGATCCTAGCGGCAGCGAATCGCACCGTGGTCGAGTGGGATAAGAGGACGAGGGAGCTCTAGAAGAAGGAGATGATACGGAAGCAACAAGCATGAGATCGGGGAGAAGAGAGGCAGCGACGATGACAACGACGACGATGAGTTTCATGAGGTAGTATCCGACGTGGATTGGGATGTCTTGGAGGGCGAGGATTCGCTGACAGGCACCCAATTATCCACGTAGGGACCCTTCCCGTTCCACGTGGGGGGAAGTGAGTCCATGAGGCTGGTGGAGCCGGGCCTATCCTTGGGTCTAGTAGGAGCCGGTGGATCCGCCGCCACACCCAGTGCCGGCGGAGGATCGGTGGATGGGAGGAGGTGGGTCTGCCGCCGCCCCCGAGGTGCTGATGGAGGGGGCAGCTCTGTCGCGCCCTCGGAGACAAGGGAGACGAGCGCCCCTGCCCGGGAGCAGGGGGTAGGCTCAAAATGGTCCCGCCTAGACAAGTTGGAGCAGGGGTCTAGGGGTTCGTCCCCAAAATGTTCCCACCGCTCAAAGGCGCCAGAGTAGGTCACCGATTCCCCTATTTCCCCCCTTTTTATTTTTCTGTTTTGACCTTATGCCTTTTACCTCTTGTAGATTCTTACGACGGGGCCGCTCTCTGGGGCTGGCGCCCAAGAAGAGCCTTGCCCTTCAGGTGGGATGGACACCGTTGCCCAACGTCGCTCCTGTTGTGGCCTCGTTGGTCGATCCGGCTGCCTGCGGTGGCGCCCGTGCCCTTGGTGGTTGCCGAGCAAGCGGCGGCGGAGGTGACTCCGCCATCTACGTCAGAGCGAGTGGAGCTGCCGCCCATGCTGGTGGTGTCCTCCATGGCGGGTGTGGTGCCGCAAGCCGAGGGTCCGGCATCGCTAGTGGAGGTGGCCATGACCGCGCTAAGCCAGGAGAGGCCGGATTCCGCCACGGTGGTGTCAGAGGGGGCGGCGGAATCCACGCCATCGGTGGCCCAGGCTGCGGCGCCCGAGGTGGGCCGGACGGAGGAGGACACGGCTGGAGGGTCTTCGAGCATCGTGGTGGTGGTGGAGAGGACCAGCGGGGGGTTGCCCTCGGACCTGGTGCCGGGGGGTAGCCGCTCGTCGTGCGGGGTGAGTCACCGCTTGACTGGATGGATCCCCGAGACCCAACGTCCACTCTCTTCTCACTCGATGATGCTACCGAGAGCATAGAGCGGAAGAGTCTTGATGAAGGGATCTCAGCGATGATGGGTGTCCGGGATCAGGCCCGAGTGTCCTACGCGACGTCATCGTTCCCAATGGCCGGGTATCCGCTTGATCTTTCGTCTCGCTTTCTTCTTGTCTTCATGTATTTTTGTATTTTTGATGCCGATCTTCTTTTCAGTCCCTCATTGCTCGTAGCTGGGAGAAATCCCGGTTCCTCCATGAGCAAAAGGGGGAATGGGACCGCCCCACCGAGGAGGCCTGGCTGCGAGGAGATGTGGGCATGCAGCTTGCTGCCGCCCAGCAGCGGGAAGCCGAGGCGCGTCGGGACATGGAGGAGACCCATGGGATGTTCGAGGACCTGTCGGCGAGGGTGAAGTAGGACGAGGAGGTGGCCGCCAGGGTTCGAAAGGAGTAGGATGAGCTGCTCTAGAAGGACACCGATGCCAGCCAGCAGGCCACCGAGCTCCTAGCAGAGCTGGAGACGGAGCGGGATCTCAAGCTGAAGGCCGAGGACAGGTCCGCGGCGCTGCAGCGGAGGGTGGATAAGGATGCTGAGGCGATTGCCCGGCTGCGCAGGAAGCGGGATGAGCTGCTCTAGACTATAGAAAGGCTTCGCTCGGAGCACGGCACGGTCCGTGAGGAGCGCGACCGGGCCGTTCGAGAGCGCGACGAGGCGTATCAGGTGGTCAACTCCCTTCAAGCGGATCTTAGAGTCATGGTGACCCAAAGGTTGGAGGTCGAGAGCATCTCTACTGGGCTAGGCAAGGAGCTCACCAAAGTGCGGCGAATCCTTTAGGCCGAGAGTGACGAGCACGATCTTCTGCGCGCCGCAGTCGGGGTGGTCTTCGATGACCTAGGGGTGGCGCAGCCGAAGGAAACCAGCTGACTTGCGGCTCGTGCCACGAGTACCACGGCGCGGGTGGGCCAGCTTGAGGAGGACGCCTTTCACGCTTCGATCATCCAAACCTTCACTGTTGCCCACTCTCATTATGATCGGGAGACCAACTTGGAGGTAATGAGCCTCGGCTTCGCGCCCGGCTATGAAGACTCCGAGCTGGATGATATTGAGAAGGCGGTGACTCCCATTACGCGGAACCTGGTGAACAGGCTGAAAGACATGGTTCTCCCTTTGAGGAAGTAGTTAGTTGAATAAGTTTGATAAACATTTATCTGTAATATGTGGACAAGTGTTGGTACTTTCGTGTCCGAAAATAGATTCATGACTTTGTTTCACAATTTCGTTTCGTTTGTTTGATCTTACCTTCTTCCCTTTTTGCAATGAAAAATTTTTATGTGATCCGACCCTTCCGCTCGTTAAGATTGTAGGGCCCGAGGTGTTTAGGGGAAATTTTGATTGTGCTAGTGAGCAAAATTACCATAGCTGTCTGGGCGTGGGCTTTTTGCGATCTTACCTATCTGTCCCCTCGAACCTTGCCGCCAGTCTCGATGCAAGGAAAAGGTCTGATGTAATGACTGTTTGAAAAAAAGAAAGGAGGTACTCGTACCTTTATCAGCCCCCGTTTGAGATCCGACCCCTTGCGGTCGCTGGGGCCGGATGTTACTAGAGACTGGAGCGAGGGTAGCAAACTTACTCTTGCATTCGCACGTACCTCTTACTTAGGATTTTGGCGATCACTGCGTGACCGTGCGTTTGGCCTTATTGCAGGCCCGGCCTTCCCAAGCCTCTGCGCGTGGTGGGGATTCGGTCAAGGACTGGCTCATTTTGTGACCGTCGCCCCGTCCGCGGTTTTTTGCAACTGGAGGGGTCGAGGCGATGTCGCTTGCCTCGGTGGCTCAAGTGACGTGCCTGATGAGCTCACTAACGGGGATGTTCGAATGGAGTCCAATCCCACTGCTTTGTGACAGGGCTGACAAAGTTCTTGGGTGGCGTTCCGTTGCTCCTTGACCTGCCTTCCAACAGATTCCCCATTAATGGGGACTCTATGGGCTCGGCAAGAGGGTGGATTGAACTTTAGAAGGTTGAGATGACCCTTCCCGCCTCAATGCGGGTTGGGGCCGCTGTGGCACATCTACGTTTTTCTCCCCTGGCTCTTGTTGGACGCGAGGCGGCCTTATACCCTTCGTGGGTCAGCCTTCGAACTTTGGTCTCTCGATCACGGATCGTGCGGCTCGAGCTCCCGAGCCCCTTAAGGTCTGATAGGGGTTGGCCATGTTTCACACGTTACCCTATCCTCGGTTTCCGCAACCGGAGGGGCTGATGACGACACTTGCCTCGATGGTCGAGTGTCGGACATGAGCTCACTAACGGGTATGTTCGTGGTCGGGTCCATCATTTCTTGACGGGGATGATCATGCGTGGCAGTCCCTAGATCTTAACCCGGTGGAGAGTGCCGTAGGTTAAGGGTTGCGGTTGATCACAATGGCGTATGGGTTTGGCTCAGGTTAGAACACGAGAAAGGTCGAGATGGCACCCGGCTTCGAGGTCGCCAAACGTGGTGCTCGCGTTTTTCTCCCGGATGTTTGGCGCCGGCGGCCTCGAGATCTTTGTGGGCGGCGGTAGGACGTCGCCATGTTGAATGGAGGCGTACCGCGCGGCGTGACCAAGCGTTGAGATGCAGCGATTTGTATATGCAACGTTTGGATGATGGGATTAATTGAATAAGTTTGTGGGGAGCCCTAATGTGACCTCGGTGGCTTTGGTATTTAGAAGCAGTACATTAGTCCTTTTGGTGATGAAATCACTTTGTAGGCAATGAGTTTTTGACTGAAAAATGAATAAGTTTTCAACTTTATCTCTCGATGCAAACAACCTTCGATTGACTTTTCTAATGCCTTTTTGTAAAAGGGATTTTGGGACCTTCCAAACCCTTCTCATAGCTAAAGATCACAAAAACTTGGGAGTGTGGGCGAGCCACCGATTATGCTAGTGAGCAAGGAGGCCATAGTCATGGGGCGTGGGTTTCTATGGTCTACCGATTTACGCTCAGATTTTGTCTCCCTAATTCCTGGTCTTTTGGACTTGTCGTGAGAAATGAGGGAAGACTTAGAGAATGTTTGTAAAGATAACACGACAGAGTGTTTTGTCGGATAAATGTACTTATATCAGCCCCGAGTGGGAGGTTCGACCCCCTCGCCATTTGCGGGGGGTTGGATGTCGCTAAAGATCGGGATTAACAAGAAAACCGATAAGAAAAAGTATGCATTTATTTAAGGGTAAAGCGACATAGTTTGCTCAATTTTCCAGGCGTTGGTGAAGACCTCGCTGTCGATGGTTTTCAACTTGTAGGGGTTCCGGCGTTGAGGTCTCGCCGCGATGACGTATGGCCCCCTAGGGTGGGGAGAGCTTGTGGCGGTCCTTGTTGCCGGCAACGCGTTCTATTTGACCAGCGGAGAACAAGGTCCCCAATGTTAAAGCATTGATTTCGGTCCCGCATTGAATAGGGGAAGTGAGTACCATCGCAACAACCTTGGTATTTGGCCAAAGCAGAGGGAGGCGATGTCACGGGCTTCGTCTTGTTGGTCCATGGCATCTTCGTAGGATGCCTCGGCTCCCCCTCTTTGTCGTTCCGCTCTATTTCTTGGCGCTCCATAGTCGAGGTAAGTGAGAGAGGAGGATGACCTCGAGAGAAAGTGAGTGATGATTCTTGGCGAACATGATCCAACGAGATGAGCCGGTGTCCATCCGTACTTTGGTGAGCCGCTTTGGGATCGACGATCGGAAGGAGGAGGAGTGGATACCTGGAGGGTGTGTAGGCCATCGGTATCCGGATGCTTGAGAAAAGAGGGAAGGTTATAGGACTTTGAAAGACCGGAGGAAGGGAGGTTTGGATAAATGTACTTATATGTAGACCTCGCGGTGTCGACGCCATTTGCCGGCGGTGTTTGGAGTCGCTAAAGATCGTGATCTCAAGAAGACCGATAAGAAAAAGTATGCATTTATGTTGGTAAAAAAGACGTAGTCCCTTCTCTTGGCGTCATCCGAAGACCTCGGGGCGGGTTCCTTCCTTGCTCCCCTTTGTTGGAGCTTTCGGACAAGAATTTCCGCATGAGGCTGGCGGTCCTTGTTTGAGCGGATGTCTTTACGGGAAGGGCGTGGTTCGAGCATGGCCCTTCGAGCATTTTTTTTTTTGAAGTGGTCGGAGTGCCTCCGTGGGCTTCCAACCACCCTTTGCATGTCATAGCTTGGCGCCAAGAGTGAGTCCTCGTGTCATTGCTTCTTATTCTTTATTTTGGCGGAATGATTGAGGTGCTGCCGGCGGTACCCTCGTCCGCCTTGCCTTGCCCTGGAATGGCGATCGAGGTCAAGAAGTCGATACCTCCGAGGCGTGGTGGTGGCGATGTCCGGAGGTCTCCTTGGTGGTTCATGGGCCCTTGCATCCTAGCTTATGAACCAAGTGACTCGCAGGAGTCATCCGGACGGAAGGCTCCTATCACGTCGGCGTCGGCGGCGTTAGGGGCCGCTCGTTGCAGATCTGTGGAGAAGCTCGGTGTTGGATGTACCCTTCAGAGAGGTCTCACCGAGGGGTGGGTTCCTTCCCGGCCCCTTTCTTGAGGTCCCATGAATTTCCTAGGGCATTTGTATGTGCCCTAGAAGTTTCCCTCAAAAATCTCATTTTTTTTGAGATCCGCTAACTCTGGATTGCGTTGGACGGCCATGAGGAGTCCAACCACGCTTCCGAGCGAATCGCCAAGAATGATTGGGAGGTTACGGATAATGAAGTCGTCATTATCTTGCCTTGCCACCGAGGCGATCGAAGATCAAGCCGATAGTCTTCAAGCCAAAGCCGTGGTTTGTCTGGCGAGTACTTAGGGGTATTAGTAGGTTCATCGGGCCCTTGCGCTTAGAACAGGACGTTGAGGATGTGACGGAAGAAGGCTCCTATCTGGCAGGCCGATGACGTTAGGGTCCTCGTTGCACTGTCGAGAGCGTCCCGCCGTGACGAGGATGATAGCCATGGCGGGCTCCTTCCCTTGAGGTCCCATGGGTTCCTAGGGCACCTACACGGCATCGATGAAGTTGCATGCAGATGCGGTCAGATCCGCCTAACGCTGATGTATCGGTGTTCCAACCGCGCCGAGCCGAATCGGCCCTATGGAGAGGTTGTGGACTAATGCAGTCGGCGGGGGACCACCAGGCTTGACAGCAAGCCGATAGTCTTCAAGCCAAAGCCTAGGGTTTGTCTCCCCGGAGTACTTAGGGATATTAGTAGGTGGTCGATACCTTCACGGGAACACAACGTTGAGGATGTGCGCCAAGACGAGCGAATTTCACGGTGCACCCGGCAATCCTCGGGTGTTGCAGCCTCTAGAAGGCAATGGAGCAAAGGCGATGAGGATGATAGCCGTGGCGGGCTCCTTCCCTTGGGCGTGAGAGTGGGGTTTCATCGAGCATCGATGATCCTTCGTGCATCACGTCGCGTCGCGACGCTGCAGCGGTCGCGTGCGCCACCGTCTGCGGCGTTCGGCTTGGTGGGACGATCTCCGATCGACCAACGCGTATTCTCGAACAAGCTGTTGTCTGGCTTCGTTGATCTCCCTTTTCGGCTTTTAGCTGCTCCACCCCTACGTGGGACGGGGCCATCGTTCTTCCTTCGTTCTATCACCGGGGTTGCTTGCCAGGGTAACCTCCTTCTCAGAGGCGCTTTCGATGTGTCCCTCAAAGGTTTTCGCCATGAAACATTCCCGGGAGGGATGATGGCTCCCCCTGCCGGAGTCAAAGCTAGAGTCCAACCCCGAACCTTCCGCGAGGAGGCCATGGAGGGATTCTATGACGCTTTCGATCATCCCCACGAACTTCGTTGTTCGCGGGGGATGAGACCGTGCGCCATGCCACATGGTGGCTTACGGTCGCCGTGGTGTTGAGGAGACCGAACGGAAACACCATCGAGGCGCTCCACGCGGAGTGTTCTAGAGAGAGGGTGAGGCGGCGCGGGTCCTCCCTGGATGGCTGGGGTTCGAGGGAGACGCCGGGCTAGCGCTCAAGCCTCCTATAGCCGGAGCCGATGGAGGGGAGAGATTGGATGGTGAGATGGACCAACACCAACTCTCCTCCCACCGTGACGATGAAGTCTAGGTCACCGAAACACACATGTGCGCCTGGGACCCAGTTGATTGCGTGGTTAGCCATCCGAGGCATGATTTGGAATACGCAAAGGCCCCTACCTGGCGCGCCAACTGTCGGTGTTTTGAACAAACACCGTCTAGTGAATTTATAATTATTGCGCGTTAGGCCCGGATGGTGCACTAAAGGACACAAGGTTTATACTAGTTCGGGTTGAATGTCCCTACGTCCAGTCTGCTGCTGCTCGTGTAATCAGTACCGAAAAAGGTTCATAGTAGGGGGTACAAACGGTCGAGAGAGGGAAAGGTCCCAAGTCTCTGATGGAATGGTCGAAAGGACGCCAAGAGCTCGGTCGCTGCTTGGCTGTATGCGTGATGTGTTGTGTGTGTTGAACTGATCCCCCTTTCGTGGGGTGTCTAGCCCTCCCTTTTATAGACCAAGGGGGAGCAGGGGGTTTACAGATGGGAGAAAGAGGAAAAAACCTAAGGTGGAGGTCGCCCTTCGAAGCTGCCGAGCTTTCCCTTTCCCTTGGGCCTGTATCGTTGTCATGGCAGACCATGCTAGGGATGGCATGTCCGCTGACCCTAACAGGGCCATGCCCTGGCCTTGCTTCAGCGAGGGGTTACGTCCCATCCTCCCCGACAGACGGCGTGGGGTGTCAGGGTGCCGAGCCATGACTCTACGGGGGGTAGACGGGGAAATGACTATACGCCTGTTACTATAGATGATGTGAGTTCTTCCTTGGATTGTAGCGGTTGTCGTATGCCTGTGTTACTATCCACGCCCGAGGGCTGAAGGCGGCGCCTACTACATTGTGGGACAAAAGTCGGCGCCTACAACACTATTAGGTCACTGTTATGTCGGAAAGGGCTTAAAGCGCCCGTCCCAACGGACCTTCTTGCAGGCGCGTAGAGCATGGCCCTCGACACTGCGGTTGACTCGAATGTCCTGTCGTACCCTGTGCTAGTCTTTATGAAGGATCAGGGTGCAGTCCTCGGGCGAGGCGGAGCTAGCCCTCAGTCGTCGGGCGAGGTCGAGAGCTAGCCCTCGAGTCGCTTTAGCCATTGGGCGAGCGAGGCCTAGCCCTCGGGGTCAGGCGAGGTCAAGCCATTCGGGGAGGCGGAGTTGAGCCCTTAGCCTCGGGCGGATCCGCCCGGACGTCGGGTGGCGAGCCTAGCCTTGGGGGGCGAGGCGGAACCAATCCCCGTCGTTCGAGCAAGAAGTGCGAGTGAGTGTTCTTGTCTGACCGGGAGTGGCGTTCGATGGTTATTAGTTCCACCTCATTGGGTCCCAGCCGACACCAACATTACGCTCCATACAACCTAGCCGGTCGATCAGGTTCTATAGAATCGCCTTTTAGCTTTTGTGGTACCCTTTTGTCACATAGAATGCAGCAAGCTTGTCGCCACTTGATCCACCCTACTTTGATTCTATGGCTAACGTCGGATCAAATCTCCATCCTCTTAGGCATCCTTCTTTGAAAGATATCCTTCTTAGGCATTACTTGACCTTCTAAACTCTCAATGCTTCTTGGGACTTGAAATTCTTAAATATTCATATCCTCGTATTTTCAAGTTGTTTTTTTGAGGGATTCAAATTATTGTTGATAGTGTGTAAAAACTTCATTCTTGAGTGTGGAAGTAACCATGTGCGAGTTGTTGCATTCTAGTATGAGCTTGAAGCCAATTTCCTAGTGAGCTGGTAGAGGCGCGAAAACATGACTTTTATCGGTTCCTCCTTACAAATATGATATAAATTATAATAAATCTGTAACTAGAATCTTTTTGCCAAATATTTTTTAAAACAATTCTCGTTCTCTAGAGAGGCTGCTCCACAACAGGAGCCATATCCAGTTTACTGATAATTCAATTATAAGGCAGCCTTAGCATATATACAGAGAAATTGTTATTTTGTTGTGCCCAACAATGACCCATGAAAAAATGGCCCTAGTAGGTATATCTAATTCGTTTGCAACCATACATGCAGCTGCATATAGTCCAACTGTTGCTCCTACTACTCAGAAGCTCAATATGCTTGCAGCTGCATCCAAAAATGGCACAAAAATAAACTATCGCCTATTATATGCTTTTCTTATTCCTAGTATCTCAGAATGATTTGAATTGGTTATAACCAACTAGCAGTGTTAAAAGAAGACAAAGAAATGGCTCAAAAAAGAAAAGGGATCTAGTTGGCAGCACAATGTGTTATCATGTTTGAGAAGTGTAACACTTTTCATGTATCGTCCTGATTTTTGTTCAATAGTTTGTAAACAAATTGCAATATACCTATTATTGGAGGAGTTGATTTAAACAAGAATGTTTGTTTCCTTTCTTGTGTTTGGAATAGCAGAGCTTTTCTAAGCATGGGCAACAACTTTTGGACACAATGCCCTCCAAAGTCCACCTAGGACCTCATAAAATAGTTGTGCTGAGTGTGTTGTGGCCTCACTATATTTTCAAAACAAGAACGTATATTAAAACAATCTAGCAAAAGGAATCAAGATTCAAATATATGGCACAAATAATCCATCCTAATCTGTAAAAACAGAACAATAAGAAAATTCAGCAGTGGCGAAAAGAAGCTCGCCAAATTTTAAAATATCAACTTTTACATCAAATCCATCCAAAAAAAGTACCTCGGCCAGCAGTCGAAGTGGAGTGTTGATTGATGAAATAGCACTTCCGACCTCCATCTCTTTCGTTTCTACTTCGATGCTCTCGATCTACAAGAGTTCATACAAAAGAAATGTTTATTTATGTGATAGTTCGAACTAGAGGGGAAGCAAAATGCATTGAAGACAACATACAACTTTTATGGAGGGATCTGGAAGACGGATGCTCGATGGAAGAGTAATGGGACTACAAGTGACTAACAAGCGAGGTGCAAGGATGCGGATGAATAGAAGAAGAATAAAAAACGAAAGGAAGAATGCAACCAAAGTTATTTTCTTCATGCCCCTTAGGAATAACATTTTTTAACACCAATGCTATTCACCAAAAAATAGGGAATCAGATTCACCATCCATAACTAGCAAAAAAATCTTATCCAATGAGATAGAGATGACCAAGGACTCCCTTTTCCCTTGGCAGAGATAAACATCCAAGCAATATAAACAAAGTGTGATGTCCTTTAAAGCTAGTGTACAGTGAAAATGACATGTGTAGGAAAATAGTTTACTCCTATAGAATCTCAACAACCTATTGGTTTTGATTACCACTGTCACTAGCTTGAAGGGAACCTACATTTTGATCTTATCTAATTAGGACAAATTTTTTTGTGCAATCAGCACTTCTCAATCCAAACAAATTATCAAAATACTTCTAATGTTTAGAAGATGAACTTTAAAATGACCATTAGTTATGATATAGGAATAGTGAGTGACTAGAATATATGGATAGATATGTCTATAAAATATGTAATTATTTAGTCATAATTAGTGACTAGAACCATCACCAATTAAGATAAAAAGTGAAATGAAAAAAAAAAACATAGTGAAACTCATAGTGAAGATAAAAAGTAAACCAAAGAAGAAAGGGAACGACAAAATTAAGCTAAACACAATAATAAGAACAACAAAGGGCAATCATCTTTCTTAACAAAAAACTAAAATAACAGAAAGTATAAAGATGGAAAATATCTTCAGCCGTACAGAACTACAAAATTAAATGAGTGGCTAATAAAGATTATCCTAGTTCTGCAGCTAAACATCCTAACGATAGGAACAATCTGAAAATAAATTAGAAAAAATATAGAACATAAAAAACCAAAAAAAATATAACAGTGTACATGACTGGGGAGGCGAGCATAACACAGATTTAAAAAAAAGATCGACAATACATAACTAGAAAAAAAAATTATCCAATAAAGATGATCAAGGTTCTGCAGCTAAAACATCCAACCAATATAAACAATGTGTAGAGATATTAGAAACAGTGTAGAAAATAAAAAAAGGAAAATAGATTAAAAAAATAAGATCGACAATACATAACTAGAAAAAAATATTATCCAATAAAGATGATCAAGGTTCTGCAGCTAAAACATCCGACCAATATAAACAATGTGTAGAGATATTAGAAACAGTGTAGAAAATAAAAAGAGGAAAATATATAACAATGTCTATGACTGGGGGAGCCAGGAATAACATGGATATAAGCATTGGAACTCAAGAATTTATATGACACAATACATAGAAACGTTCGATGAATGCCTATCATCGACGACGACATAGGATGATAGGCAAAATTTAGCACAAATGGAATGCAAAACAAGTTGACTAGGCGGAACCCAGGACGGAAAAGTCTGCAAATATGTACTACGTCACAGCGGAAGCGATCGATCGAAGCATCCGCTAAGATCCACGCAAGCGCCATGCGAAAGGTTTTGCATTCAGGTTTGCTCATGGTCTTCCATTTAAGGTTGTTGTCGGGAGGTATTACCTAGCTAAAGAATGGTTTGATATCAAATTAGTCGAAGATGAATTGTGAACCATTTGGATTGGCATCCAACGGTTCAGATTGGTCGCTGAAAAAGAAAGGAGAAAAAACGAGCATCTTGAGTATTAGCGTCTCCGATCCCTTAGAGGTTGTAGAAAGTGAACAGATCGATGAATCGATCATCACTATAGTTATGATATATTATATTTAGAAGGAATGAACACAAGGTATGCACTACTAGTCTTAGGTCGTCATCGGTAATGTTCACGTGAATCCTATATGGGAGATTGTGTAAATATGATTCTTTGCTTATGGTCTTCCATTTAAGGTTGTTGTTTATTACCTACAAAAATATTGGCCCACTAGATCACCGGCTAGTTTGAAGACATTGTACTGTCTGCTGCTACAACAGTGACTAGATAACATATAGGGCTGACTCTGCTCCGGTCTCTACATGTAGCTCTGATCTTGCAGGTGAGCCGTGTGGGCACATGCACCCTGCAGTACTCTGATATCACAATGAGGGGGCCTTTTCGGCGCCGCCCTCCCTTGCTATGTTCACACAAGGTAGAAGTAGATTATCTAACAATCTTTTCTAATCCTCATCGCTAACCCTTACCCCCTCCAAGCCGATCATCTCCTTCACTCCGTGAGTCAAGACGTCCGAGTGGCTTGGTGAGGACGTCCATGAGTGAAGTTGCCGACCAGCCGACAAACTCTATGATGACGATCGCCCTCCATCGACCACGATCCCTTGAGGAAGTGGAACTTCACATCGATGTGTTTACTCGGTCGTGCAGAACCGGATTCTTCGCAAGGGCGATGGCGGGCTGGTTGTCCACAATCGGTCTTTGGTGGGTGAGCTTCACGCCGGTCGGCTTCGCTTCAAAGCGGTCGGCATAGCCACATAAATTGGCACGCCGCTGTGGCCATCGCTACGTACTCTGCCTCGCACGTAGATAGCGCCACCACCTTCTGTTTTAGTGACAACCATGAAATTAGGGCCGCCCGAGGAAGATGATCACGCCAGAGGTGTTCCGTCATCCGTCGATGTCCCCCGCCATGTTTGCATCGCTGAACACAATGAGTTGTAGCCTACTTCCTCCGGTCTTGGAAAAGATGATCCCCTGATCCATCGTCCCTTTGACGTAGCGCAGTAGCCACTTCACCATAGCCTATTGATCCTCTCTGGGATCCTCCATGAAGCGATTGACGTAGCCCACGGCGAACGCAATGTCCAACCTCGTGTGGACTAGGTAGCGCAGACCGCCGACGATGCTTCGATAGAGTGTTGCATCCACCTTCGCCATGGTGCTGGCCTTTGTCAGCTTCAGCCGCTCCTCCATCGGAGTCACGCATGGCTTGCACTCAGCCATGCCGCTCCTCTCCAACAGCTTAGAGGCATACGCGCTCGGACCGAGCGTGAGTTCCTCCTTCCCTTGTCTCACCTCGATGCCAAGGTAGTAGGAGAGGGCGCCGAGATCGCTCATTCGGAAATGAGCCACCATCTCGCATTTGAAGCTGTTAATATCCTCCGTGAGCGCCCACCGGTGACGATTAAGTCATCCACATACACGCCGACGATGAGCTCCTCCTTCCCCCATCGCCACATGTAGAGCGCGTGCTCGGTTGCGCACCGTTGAAACCCAAGCTCGCCTAGCGTGCCGTCAAGCTTGACGTTCCATGCTCGTGGGGCCTGCCGTAGCCCGTAGAGCGTCTTACGCAGTCGGAGCACCCTCTGCCCCTCTCCCTTGATGGCAAAACCTGGAGGTTGCCTAACGAAGACTGTCTCTACCAGCTCACCATTGAGGAAGGCCGATTTAACGTCCAAATGATGGACGCACCAGTCCTTTGTTGCTGCCAAGGTTAGTAGCAAACAGACAGACTCCATGCGCGCTACCGGCGCAAAGACTTCCTCAAAGTCGATGCCCTCGCGCTGAACAAAGTCTCGAGGCGACGAGGCGCGCCTTGTGCTTGATAATGGCGCCGAGCTCATCCCGCTTGACCTTGTACATCTACTCTAGGCTGATCGAACGACATCTTGAAGGTGGATAGATGAGCTGCCATGTCTCATTTTCCTCGATCACCTTTATCTCCTCTAGCATCGCCCGTCGCCAGTTTCTATCCCGCTCGGCTCAGCGTGAACATGGGTGGTTCCTCTGCACTGACGAGCAGCAGCTCCGCGTCATTGAGCAGCCGACCAGCTAGTCCTGAGGGTCCTGTGCCGCCGACGATGTTGTCCAGCCTACGGAACCGCACCTCCTCACCTTTGTGGTAGGCGTCCATGAACTCAGTGATGTCACTTGGAGGTGAGGCGAACTCGATCAGTGTTGATGGAGTTCCCGGTTCCACCAGAGTGCTCGGCACGGTACCAGGAGTACTCGGCACCCTGGTTGCAGTGCTCGGCACTACTTATGGACAACTCATCATTACTCCTACAGTGTTTGGCCACACTATAGGAGTGCCCAGCCTCAGTCTTTGAGTGGTTGGCATCACTGCAAGACGTCTTGGCTCTGCCACAGGAGTGCTCGGCACCCATCCTGAAGTGGTCGCCACCACTGTAGAACCCCCCGGCACCACTCCTGGTGTGCTCGGCATCCCTCTTGGAGTGCTCGGCATCCCTCCCAAAGTGCTCGACACTGCCCCAGGAGTGCTCATCTCTACCACGCGGAGTGCTCGGCACCTCTTCCCCAGTGTCTCCACCACCGTGGATGACCAAGTGCTCGATGATAAAGATCTGGTGAAGCCGCTAGCTTCCCCCATGCTCGGATTGCTCTAGTCCTAAGCCGCCTTCTCGTCAAACACGACGTCGCGTGAGACAAGCACCTTGTCTCCGCGTGGGTCGTAGAGCCGGTACGCCTTGGTACCCTCCGTGTAGCCCAGGAACACCATGGGTATGCTCCTGTCCTCTAGCTTGGTGAGGTTCGGCTTTGGCTTCCTAACGTGGCCGTTGAAGCTGAATGTCCGGAGGAAGGACACGCTCGGCTTGCGCCCATACCAAGCTTCGAACGGCGTCTTGCCCATCAGGTCTTTGGTCGTAGAGCGGTTGAGGATGAACATCGCCGTGGTCACCGCTCCCCCCAGAACCTTGCCGGCATGCCTTTGGCCTTCATCATGGATCGGGCCATGCCGTCCACCGTCTGGTTCCGTCTCTCCACCACGCCATTCTATTGTGGTGAGTATGGCGCGGTGTGGTGTTGCCCCACACCCTGATCCGCACAGTACGTAATGAATTCCACCGAAGTGAATTCGCCACCGCAATCAGTCCTCAGCACGCGGAGCTTCTTGCCGCTCTCGGCATCCGCGCGTATCTTGAACTTCTTGATCGCCGCCGGCATTAGGTCCTTGCTCGTCAGGAGTTGCAGCCATAGGTAGCGACTGCAATCATCCACGAGCAGGAGGAAGTACCACCGACCACCATTTGTAGCAGGCGTGATCGGCCCACAAAGGTCGCCGTGGACGAGCTCGAGAGCGTCCTTCGCGCGATACTTGGTCGCCTTTGGGAATGGTAGCCTCCTCTGCTTCCCGGCCAGGAAGCTATCACATAGCACGCCTCCGTGCTTGATGTGGGTAGCCCTCGGACCATCTTCTCCAGCCGACCAAGCGCATCGAAGCTGAGATGTCCGAACCGGGCATGCCACATCCACGGTTCCTCGGAGTGCCTTGCCGCCAGGCAAACCGGCTGCTCTACCTTCAGGTCGAGTAGGTATAACTAGTTCAGGGACCTCTTCACCTTGGCAAGAAGTCGCTGCTCCCGGTCCCCGATCCTAAAGACTCCGTCCTTGATCAGTATCTCGCTACCGCGCTCATCCAGCTGACCAATGCTGATGATGCTGGAACGCAACTGCGGGATGTAATATACATCCGTTAGCGCGTGGTGCTCCCGTTCTGACACCTGAAGATGATGGTGCCGCGCCCTTAGATTGCCACCCGTGAGCCGTCACCAAAGTTCACCGTACCGGTAACATCGTCGTCGAGCTCGGAGAAGGATTCCTTGGAGACTGTCATGTGGTTGCTGGCACTAGAGTCCAGATACCACCGCTGCTCCTGGTCGGCGCCCACACGTCCGAGGTGGACTTGGGCATGTGGTTCGTCGAGGCTGATAATCTTTAGGGCCTTCCTAGGTCCTTCCACCGTCGTCGCCTCTTCCCTCTCCTAGGCCACGACGTTGTGCAGTGCACAGAACGTCGCCATCAGGATAGTGGCCTCATCCTCATCATTGGCTTGCGCCAGATGAGCCTGAGCCTTCTTTTCCTGCTTACGGTTTGGGCACTCTCGTGCCCAATGACCCATCTTCCCGCAGCGCCGACAGGCTTTGGGGTCGACCTGCTTCTTCTTCTCCGAAGAAGCCTTGCCGCGGTGCTTGCCATCGCCACCACGGCTGGAGGAGGCCACCTTCATGGAGTTCCTCCGAGCAGCCCACTCCTCTTCCATCAGCAGCAGTTTGTCGCTGTCCTTCGTTGCTGTCACCTGCTCCAAGCGCTCGTCCACTGCCCGAAGACGGCCTGTCACATCCTCAATGGTGAGGGTGGACAAGTCCAACATCGTCTCTATGGAGAGAGCGATCTGGATGTACTTTGCCGACATAGAGTGGAGGTACGTGGAGACTGCCTCTTTTTCGTTGATGGTGACGTTGTGGCTCTTCAGCTTGCTGATGAGCGTATGTAGGCGGAGGGAGAAGTCCTCCATCGTTTCACCATCCTTGAACTTGAGGTTGGCATACTCCTGCTTCAGAACCTGGGCCGTCGCCTTCTTTGCGTAGTCGAAACCGACGCGCATCACCGCAATAGCCTCCCACACCTCCTTAGCAGAGCTCTTCGTCCTCAACGGCTCCCTGTACTCCGCCGGTACAGCAGCGAGGATAGCCTCCAACGCTGACATGTCATCTTGTTCATTGTCGGTGCCCTTGTCAACAGCATTCTAGAGCCGTCGGGCTCTGAGCTTAACCTTCATAGTATGGAGATCATTATTGTTAACCAAAACCAAAGCTGAAATGGATTGTTTGATCCTCATCCAAAACATGCAGTGTAATGTGCGCTGGTTGTTGCGCAGTACATATCAACAACTAGTTTTATCTACTAATAATAAGAATCCATACAAGAGTGCATTCGCGTATCTTGATGATCAGATCACACAAGCAAGCGCTTGCAGACATTTTGTCGGTTGACCAGGCATACCTATGGATGTAAGACGATATATGGGGACTGGCCGGGGTAGCTAGAACGATCCACAAAGAGACGTGCGTTTCATATCTCCTACAACTAAAAAGACTAAAAGTAAGACTATTTTTTGGTGCGACTTTTTTTTGGGTCGCTTCTCCCTTCCGGCCATGCGATACCCCGTGCGATAGAAAAAGAAACTGTCATCCCTGCAATCCCCACCTGCTTTGAAGGAAACAAATCGATCACCTGAGGCCACATGCATGGAAGGAAACAATAATCATGCATGGAAGGAAACAATTGGCAAAGATCAAGCAAGACTCCTCCCTTCCGGCCATGCGATACCCTGCGCTATAGAAAAAGAAACTGTCATCCCTGCGATCCCCGCCTGTATTGAAGGAAACAAATTGATCACCTGAGGCCACATGCATGGAAGGAAACAATTGGCAAAGATCAAGAAGACGACTCAATGAGGTTGGCCCTTAATTTTAGTGTTTTCAGCATGCAAACCTAAAATTAAAAAGTGGCTGCTCCTTGAGAACATCAGTGGTGCCAAATAAAAGATGTGCAGGTTATATATGGTGAGGCTGGTGAACCTTCTGCAATTTCCTGAACGAATATTCCCACCATTCGTATATAGGTCCATTCCCCTGCATTTCTTCGTGCTCCAATTAGCATATAATATAAAAATATTGTTGTGTTCATCACGATTTTCAGTTGACTACTCCCATTAACATATACTTCCTCTGCCCCAAAATATAAGTCGTTACGGGATGTGTGCAGGTTAAACTTTCTCAACTTTGACTAGATTTGTAAAAAATACGTGCAACATTTAACAATCAATTGGTCGACTCCTGAGACCACATGCATGTAAAAAATACCTATATTATAATTGGTCGAAGTTAAAAAAAAGTTAACTTCTCGGAAAGCGAGAATGAATTCTATTTTGGGATAGAGGGAGTATATGAAAGCAGTGTTGAAAATATTTTAACAATCAAGTTCGTCTCTGTCTGATTGGTAAGCTTAGACATCATAATGGCATCAAAAATTTCAACTCTCATGGACACCCTCATGGATCCGTGCAAAGCATCCCAATCCTATAGCATACAGAAATGGCAACATTAAAGACCATCTTAGACGTTCTGGCATTAGAGTATATACGTGCAGACATATAGGCATGGTGGTGCAAGTGAGCAGCCAGCAGGAGTCAAGAGTTAAGGGGTGTTTGATCCAAGGACTAAACTTTAGTCCCTATCACATTGAATTTTTAGATATCAACTAGGAGGATTAAACATGAGCTAATTATAAAACTAATTACATAAGTTGTGGCTAATTCGCTTGCCAGCGCTGTGTATAGGATGATATGGAGATATGGTGGAACTTATTCGTGGATTTGTTGGCGCACGAAAAAAATGGATATTGGAAATCTCTTCCTGCCGGTATAAAAAATGATCTTAGCCGCATCACAAAAAGATCTACATAGTAGAGTTTGTGAGCCTGCGACACCATGCTCTCTGTGACTGTATACATTTTACGAACTTAGCATTTTGGATTAAATGTCACTTTAACGTCGGTCATATATTTTTACAGTATTGTTATCTTATCGTGCGATCCGTGTGTTTTTAGTACAAAAGTTTAACAGTCCCGTAGCAACACACGAGCACGAACCTATTTACATATATACTCGAACATGTGTATACGTGATTATATGGAGATGCAGTGGAACTTATTCATGGATTTATTGACGCATGAAAGAAATGATATCGTAGAATTCTTTCTGCCGATATAAAATATTATCTTAGCCGTATCATGAAAAAGTCTATGCAGTAGAGTTTGTGAGCCTGCGACGTCGCGCTCTCCGTGACTGTGTTAATTTCACGAACTTTGTTTTTTGAATTAAATATCACTTTGATGTCGGTATTTAATTTAACAATATTATTATCTTATCATGCGATCCGTATGTTTTTAGTACAAAAGATTCTTGTTGTCCCGTAGCGACGCACGGACACGCTGCCTTGTGTCCGTTAAAAATTCAGGGCAATACATGTTCAGAGCCACGAATTAATGCGGCCGGGATTGTCTACTATGTTTTTTTTAAAGGACGGCCGGGATTGTCTAGTATTTTTTTTGAAAGGACGGCCGGGATTGTCTTACCATCGATCGAATTCCCACGAAACACGCAACACGACAATTCTTTTCAAAAAAAAACCCCCGACAATTTATTAGGAGCTTGGCAGTTGATCTTTTCCCTAGTTTTCTTGACATATAAACGTAGATGCCGTCGACGACTAGACGATGGAGACGCAGTTTATACATGCACGCTTGGTCAACTTGTTCGGAGCGAGCTAAGCGCGGGTGCTGCCGCTACCTCCTTGGCGTGATATAAGCCCGGGAGACGCGACCAAACCTCTCCAGTAATCCCGCTGTCTGCTCTGCTCTCTCGATCTCCTTCCTTTGCATTCTGTGATTCTGTCGCCTCCGGCCTCCCTCTCCCACTTGATCATCCACCATAAATAGCTCGTGCCGGACGGGCAGCCGTGCAGGTGAAGGTGAAGGTAGCCGCACGTTGCGAAGCTAGCTAGCTAGGAAAGGGCCGACCGGGACGATCAGGACAGAACGAGGGCGCCGATCGAAGCGATGGGGCGGCCGCCGTGCTGCGACAAGACGAGGGTGAAGCGGGGCCCGTGGTCGCAGGAGGAGGACGCCATCCTCAGGAGCTTCGTCCAGAGGTTCGGCAATGCCGGCAATTGGATCGCCCTGCCGCAGAAAGCAGGTAATAACCTGCACTACAGAAAGTCAGAAACTAGCTTGCCTCGGTTTATTTTCTAGTCTTTTGCTTTTCTCTTTTTTACCACCACCACCAAGAACCATCTATCGCTTTCCGCATGAATGCAAGTGCAAACATCAGTGGAGTTGGTGGCGCACGGTACTAGTCAAAGGCTTCAGTTTGGTCCATTTAGGTTTTCTATAAGCTGCGGTTTGGTGGAATAATTCTCTTTGATCTGTGAATCGTCATCTCTGGTTAGGTTGACGAAGCGTAGTTTAACTGACCCTACGTATGCAAGCAAGCTTACGATTGAGATACTCAATTACAGTACTCGTTAATTTGATTATTGTCTCGTACGTACGTCAGGGCTGAAACGATGCGGTAAGAGCTGCCGTCTTCGCTGGCTCAACTACCTCCGCCCGGAGCTCCGACACGGCGGCTTCACCGACGAGGAAGAGAACCTCATCCTGTCCCTCTACGGCGAGCTTGGAAGCAAGTACGCATTCATGCATTACCTATCTATGGGCTAACGTTAAAAACAGACCATGGATGAGATGAGAGGCATGCATGCCTAACATCTAACTGCATGCATGCGCATGCACGTACAGGTGGTCGGTGATAGCGTCCAGGCTCCCAGTCCCCGGACGGACGGACAACGACGTCAAGAACTACTGGAACACCAAGCTCAAGAAGAGGTACCTGGCGTCCACAAGAGAAGCAGGAAGGCCGCCGACATCACCACCAGCGGCGCCTCCTAGCGGCGATGATAGCACCGCCGCCACAGACAGCCACCAGGCCCAAGAGGATGAATCCCTTCTTCCGCTGACACCTCCAGCCCTCACCGATCTCGATACGGCAGCGTTTGTTGACACGGGTGCTGCCGTCGTCGACGACGACATGCTCCACTTCAAGTCCGAGCAGCTGTACGCCGAGCTCGTGGGTCTCGTCGAGAAGCAATCGCAAACTGGACCGTCCACTGGCGGGGACGAAGCGTCGACAGCA
This sequence comes from Miscanthus lutarioriparius, assembly GCA_904845875.1. Lineage (NCBI taxonomy): Eukaryota > Viridiplantae > Streptophyta > Magnoliopsida > Poales > Poaceae > Miscanthus > Miscanthus lutarioriparius. Next base: position 30,925,384 of record CAJGYO010000006.1, on the reverse strand, counting down.
GCGACGACGCCATCGTCGTCCTCGTCTGGAACAACAAGCAGCTGTCCGACGGTTAGCAGCTCAGGTAGCTGCACCTGGTGGCCCATGGACGTGCATGACACAACGCTGCTGTCCGAACCCACCACCGGCCTGTTCGACGCTTACGGTGTTGGTGACGCGTTCGGAGCGGCGGCTCTGCCTGCGTACTCCTTCGTCCAAGACCTGCTGGCCTCATCTTACGACGATGTTACTGCTGCGGTGGCGCAGGATTTGCTGTACTACCAGTAGTGCTAAAGGCAGCATGCATGGCTTGGTCAACTTGGTTACTAGCTCCTTATCGAAAAAAAAACTTGGTTACTAGCTACAGTTAGTAGGTGCTAGGCAGTGGTTACTGGTTAGACGATCGATGATGACGAGAAGAGACGTCATGATGTCCGTGCATACACTCCCAGACTCCATTGGTCCTTCCTGTCAAGATTACTTGTCGAGAGCAGAAAGCAAATGTTCACCAATTAAAACTTGATTTGTCTCCACTCGAGAAGGCCGAGGTCCTGTCCACGTGGAAAGATTGAATATAGAACCTCTCGATATTCATATTCGACCAATAAAGAAACATTTCAGAACAAAAAGAAAACTCTCCAAAAATTTGCATGGGCAAAACTCAAAAACTAGGTGAACCTAAAGGTTTCCGGAGCTCACAGAGCCTCCACTCTTGGAAAACACCGGAGCACTGGATAGTTGCAGATTTGCACTATAGAACCCACTGAGGGTTAATTAACCTGATTTGTTTGCAACCACGTTAGACCACATCTTCATTTTTGTTGTAGTCGTCCAATCTTAAATAGCCATCTAGCTAGATCGTGCCCATCCATTCTTTGTTTGTTTTCCCTTTCTCCACTTCTCCGTCGCGTGCCCTAGCTCGTGGCCCACGGCTTCTCAACGAAACCATCACGCTACTCCATCTCCCATATATATATACGTGGTGCCCACCATTGATGCTTTGAGAAACTATCATCTACATGTATAGCAAAGTACTCCCTCCTCTGAAATCAAACTTTTTTAAGTACTCGATCCCTCTATCTTTGAATAAATCGGTTCCTAAAGTGATCCTCCATGACCATTGACCAGCCAGACTGTGACCTACAATAGGTGGCGTATCCATCATCCAGACTTGGGGTCTGCAACTGCAGCTAGACCATTCTGCTAGCCTACCCCTCAAGCACCCTTTCAGAGTTTGTAACCAAAGACCAAACCTGATATTAACATTAAGGGCAAGTTTGGTAGCGCTCCTAGAACTAGTCCGCTTTGCTCCACACACAATCTCCGCTCTCTCGAGCCGGATAAGATACATGAAGCCCCCAAAAGTAGCTTTGCTCGGCTGCTCATCCGTGCGCCTAGGTCTTCTCCAAAACGCCCCTATGTGGGCAAAGGCATCGGGGTGCGGGGGCGAGCCAACGAGGAGTGGGGCCGCTGGGGAGCCGGGGCACCTGATGGAGGAAGCTTTGGACGGTGGAGGAAACCGGAGCACCGAGATCGAGCAGCCTCAAGCAAGAAACCTGCCGACGTTTTGACGCTCCCCTCTTTCATGCCTGGCAAAGCCAAGAGCCGGCACCTACGTTGTAACGGAATTCTACGTGTAACATACCTAGCTACGGCCTTCCGGTAATCCAGAAGGCAGCATAGGCACAGCACAATGCATGTGGATGGATGGCAACCAATTTCATTTCCCATGGCCGATCATTGTTTCGTTGTCTGGTCGGCAACGGCAAGGGCATTTTCATTCATGGCCGGGCGAGGCGTGTTCTTGAGAACGAATGGCCGCAGCTCCAGGCCTGCAGCCACAACACAAGCCCCGATACGTGAAGGGTAGGGATGAAATCAGATCGGAGCGGAGCGGATAGTGGCTTTCCCATATCCTAATCTATTTTATTTTATCGGATTCGGAGCGGATCGGATATTTTACGGATTCGAATGCGAATACGGACTTTTTAGGACGTCGGAAATGGTACGGATTCAGACCGGTGTCAGAGCTGAAGCGGACTTTTTTTAAGTCAGATAATATGGTACATGTTGTTTTTTATTATGAGAAACAATTCATTAACCAAAATCATAAAGCGGTATACAACTCGAGATAATCACCATCAATCCACAACTTCGATTTAAGAGCTCACAAAATTAAAACAAGTTCTCAGTTTAGATTTAAGAGTATAAAACAAGTCGTGCAAAAATAATAAATATTCTTAATTAGTATATATAGTTGCCGCCAATCAGGCACATAGGCAATCACTAGGATTACCATTCCATGTTGTGTGAATTAAACCCTATAATTGATGAGCTTTGTTTGTAGGCTACAATATAATAATGGGATGGTGTCGGTGCGGGACCCACAGGATACCCCGCAAGGAAGAGAGAAGATCTAGTCTAACTAGGATTCTCCCCATGTAATCTTAGTAGTATTATTATTCTATAATCCTACTAAGAACTCTCATTGTAAACCGACTAGGATTCTGACCTCCTGACTATATAAAGAAGAGCAGGATCCTAGAGATCAGGACTTTGGTAACAACGCAACAACACATAAACAATACAACGCAGACTATTCTATTTCCGCATAAGCCGAAGCCCGAACATACTGTCCCGGGTAACCCCGTGACAGGCTATCGGTGGTAAAACATCGACAGCTGGCGCGCCAGGTAGGGGCTTTCGGTGAATTTGCATCCAAGAGCTCGATGGACCTCGACAGCATGATCTTCTCGACGAGATCAACTTTCATCTTCGGATAATGGATATGCGAGGCGGACGACAATGGCAAGCTCCAAAGCCGTCTCCTCGAAGATTCGAATCACCATGAATACTATTCTATTTTGGCGACTACGACAGATCAAATCACCGAAAGATTCGCGCAGCTCATGATGTCTGATTCAACTTAGGTTTCGCGGCTTTGCGCATCCGACTCGAACTCAGGCTCCGCATCCGAGATAGAGTCTTATCCGAGTTCTTTCGGGAAACCGAGTTCTTTTCCGATGGGGCTTAAGAACGCGGCCCTGACCTACCAAGAATACAACTCGGAGTATACGCAGAATCTTTTCAAGAAGTCAGATCCTTTTCCGCTCGGACTCCACAACATGGCAACATCTTATCAGACACGGCCCGGAGGATTCCTCGATCCGGTGCTTAGAATGCCATTGAAGGGAGCTCAGGAAGGTCTCGTACTAACTATAACATCTCAAGAGTGCATCGTCCACTGGTCGGGCTCTGTTCCTGAGGATAGCAGTACCCGATTGGTCGACACGATGACAACGGCAATTCTACCCTACCAAAAAGGAGACTCGATCTGCGACCTCGAGACCTCTACTAAAGTTATCAGCAACTCCGACAGTGTGGAAACTAACGCCAATAACAGAACAGTTCACGCACGGGAAGTACTCATGGTTCGCTGTCCTCGATCACCATTGGTCCCCCCAGAAGCGCCCGATGTCAGGTCATCGGATGAATCAGAATCCAACATATCACCCTTTGCCCAGGGCTACGACGGTGAGACCGAGAATCAGAAACAAGCCAAAGAAAGAAAAAACAAGTTGAAGCAAGGACGCCAACACCGTGCTAGGCAGCGTAAGGAAGCTTGGATCAGATACGAGTCAGAGTTGGCCGAGTACGACAGAAGAAAATCACAACGAGAAGTCGAAGAAAGACGCACGGCAAGTACGCCCTATGATAAGATCCGAGAAGCATTAGAAGAACTCAGAGCGACCTCACATCCCAGTGAAAAACAAGAACAGCTCCGGGACTTTCTCCAGTCAGCAGCCCTGAGGATGCATGAAGAAAGGACCCACTCAAGACTACCCGCCAGATCAACGACCCATAGGCAAGAAGATCAAAATCAAAGAAAGTCCGCTTTCGAGAGACTTGGACCAAGTGAAAGTCATAACAGAGAAAGTAGAAGGGACCATAGTCAGAGCCACCGAGTTGAACAACCAAGAAAGACCAGAAGCAGAGCGCCTGCCCAGACAGCCTCGCAGGATTACTCTCATCAAAACAACAGTTGGCCAGAAGGAGGTGCCGAATCAGAATTCAAAGAAGCCAGAACGCACGATAGATTCCCCTGTTTTGCAAACAGACTTGCGTCAATACGACTACCTCACAAGTTCAAACCGTCCAACCACTCTAAGTATGATGGCAAAACTGAACCAAGGTAGTGGCTCAGGATATATTCGCAATCGATTGAACTAGCCGGAGGATACGACGATATCAAGACCCTGTTCTTTCCCATGGCCCTGGAAACCATGCCTCTCCAATGGTTCGACAAATTGAATCCAGGATCAATCAGAAATTGGGAGGACTTGCAAAGAGCTTTCTGTGAAAATTTCACAGGGATCATTACACACCCAATCACCCATGCAGAGTTAAAAGGACTCAAGCAGAAGGGAGGTAAAAGTCTCAGAGATTACTATCGACAATTCGGTGAACTACGAGCTCAAGTACATGACATCACCGAACGAGAAGTAATTGAAGCTTTCTCTCACGGAATCATGGCTAGGTGGCAATTTCAAGACTTCTACAAAGAAAATCCAAGAAACAATGAAGAATTCAGATGAACAGTAGAAAAGATGATTACTGCGGAAGAGAAGACACAAGAAAGGTTCCCGGATAGAAGCAACCGAGACAACCCGGACAAGCAAAATCATCGATATAGCAGACATTAGGAAAGAAAACGTAGACCAGACAACACCGTGGCAATGGCTGACAAATCAAAGAAGTTTTCCAAACCCAGAAGATATGACGACATCGAAAACATACGTTGTCCATTGCACCCTAATGGGAAGCACACCATCGGAAATTGCTACACCTTCAATGATCGATACACAAGAAAAGATAGTAAGGGGAACACTAAAGAAGACAATCAGAAAAAAGATAAGGACAACCATGAAGACAATGGATTCCAAAAATCTAGGGGGACGGTAGCAGTGATCTTCTCCGGGGCCCCAGATTCCAGAAGCAAATATCAAGAAAAATTAGCACGACGAACTATCATGGCAGCAGAACTGGCTACTCCAAGATATCTCAATTGGTCACAGTATCCAATCTAATTTTCAAGAGAAGACCAATGGACTAGCGTGGGAAATGCAGGCCATTACCCACTGGTTCTAGATCCAACTATTGCCGGTATGACTGTCACCAAAGTACTAATCGACGGGGGAGCCGGACTCAACATCATCTTTTCAGAAACGGTAAGGAAGATGGGACTGCAACTCACCGGCATGATTACACCAACAAGTACACCTTTTTATGGCATAGTATCCGGCAAGGCAGCCATGCCACTTGGACAAATTACTCTACCCGTTACTTTTGGAACTCCCTCGAACTACCGTACAGAGTTCATCAAGTTTGAGGTTGCGGACTTCAATTCATCATACCATGCAATCCTCGGGCGCCCAGTGCTAGCAAAATTCATGGCAATACCGCATTATCCATACCTACTGCTTAAGATGCCAGGACCTAACGGTGTCCTTTCTCTTCGAAGTGATTTGAAGCGCGCTTTTGACTGCGACGTTCAGGCAATCCAAATCTCAGCCAAAGCACAAGCCGATAATGGTAGAAAAGAAATAGCCACTATTGCCGTAGAAATAAGCCAAGAAGAACTAGAGATACCGGCTAAAAAGCCCAGCATCCTCGCACCACCAAAAGAAGCCAACGTCAAGCAAATCGATCTGGGCACTGGTGATCCCTCCAAGACAGCAATCATTGGTGCACACCTCTCGGCAAAATAGGAACTCGCGCTCACCAACTTTCTTTGGGACAACAAAGATATCTTCGCTTGGAAGCCAGCCGACATGCCAGATGTCCCAAGAGAGTTGGCTGAGCACAGAATCGATATCAATGAAGGCTCCAAGCCTATAAAGCAACGACTACGACGATTCTCACCTGACAAGAAGGCAGCGATTAAAAAAGAAATCACAAAGCTAATGGCGGCTGGATTCATCAGAGAAATCATTCATCCAGATTGGCTAGCAAACCCAGTTCTAGTACAGAAAAAGAACACAGACGAATGGCGCATGTGTGTCGACTACACAGATCTCAACAAGCACTGCCTGAAAGATCTGTTTGGGCTACCACGCATTGATCAGATAGTTGATTCAACAGCAGGATCCGCCCTATTATCCTTTCTTGATTGCTATTCAGGGTATCACCAGATCGCATTAAAAGAGCAAGACCAGAGCAAGACATCTTTCATCACTCCGTTCGGTGCCTACTGCTACAAGACCATGTCGTTTGGACTCAAGAATGCTGGAGCCACTTACCAAAGAGCTATCCAAACGTGCCTTGGTGATCAGATCAGTGAAAACGTAGAAGCATACGTGGACGACGTGGTGGTAAAAACAAAGAACCCAGATACACTGATTGAAGACTTAAAACAAACCTTCGAGAACCTGAAAAGGTGGAGGTCGAAATTGAACCCAAACAAGTGTGTATTCAGAGTTCCTTCAGGACAACTACTCGGTTTCTTGGTCAGTCATCGCGGAATCGAAGCAAGCACCAAGCAAATTCGAGCCATAACAGAGATGGGCCCACCTCAAAATGTTAAAGATGTGCAAAAGCTAACAGGCTGCATGGCGGCGCTCAATCGTTTCATTTCAAGGCTCGGCGAAAAAGGGTTACCTTTCTTTAAACTACTAAAGAAGACAGACAAGTTCGAGTGGACGAAAGAAGCCAATGAAGCTTTCAAGAAACTTAAGGCATACCTCACATCCTCACCAGTTCTCACACCTCCAAAGAAAGACGAAGACATGATGCTATACATTTTGGCAACTTCTATTGTGGTCAGCACGACGATAGTCGTAGAAAGAGAAGAAGAAGGGCACGTGTATAAAGTACAACGACCCGTATACTACATCAGTGAAGTACTGTCAGAATCAAAAATCCGATACCCGCATGTGCAAAAACTACTCTACGCCCTATTGATCGCTTCACGCAAGCTTCGCCACTATTTTGAAAGCCACAAGATTACCGTGGTGATAGATTTCCCACTCGAAGACATCTTACACAACAGAGACGCAACAGGGCACATATCAAAGTGGGCAGTTGAACTCGGTGCTCTCAACATCGATTTCACCCACGGAAAGCAATCAAATCTCAAGCCCTTGCCGATTTTGTTGCCGAGTGGATAGAGATTCAACAACCTATGTCAAATACAATCCTTGACCACTGGAAGATGTACTTTGATGGATCACTCAAGCTAGGTGGAGTCGGTATAGGCGTTCTCCTAATTTCTCCAGACTGAAAACAACTCAAGTATGTCCTTCAGATATTATGGCAAGCTACCAACAATGAAGCAGAGTACGAAGCTCTCATCCATGGGCTACGAGTGGCAATTACCCTCAGAATCAAGCGATTACTCGTATACGGTGATTCGGCAGTAGTCATCAACCAAGTCAACAAAGATTGGGACTGCACCAAAGAAAACATGTGTGCTTACTGCGCTGAAATCTGAAAACTCAAAAAACATTTCCAAGGATTGGAAATTCCACATGTCCTGCGCGATTCCGACATTGCAGCAGATGTCCTCACCAAGCTCGGATCAGACAGGGCAAAGGTCCCACCCGGCGTATTCATAGAGGAGTTATCAGCTCCTTCTATCAAACAACCCGGTGGGACAAGCCCAGAACTCACAGCCAAAGGCAACCAGATTCTGGTAATCAACACTTCATGGACACAGGCTTTTATTGATTATATCAAAGAGAATAAGTTGCCAGCAGATAAAGAGGAAGCTACCCGAGTTGTTCGCAGAAGCAAAAACTACGTCCTAGTAGGGGACAAGCTCTATAGAAGAGCTGCATCATCAGGAGTACTCCTAAAATGTGTCTCATTTGAAGAAGGCAAAGAGATCTTAGACGAAATACACTCAGGTTGCTGTGGAAATCATGCCACTTCAAGAACACTAGTCGGTAAAGCTTTCCACACCGGATTACTGGCCAACGGCTCTGAAAGACGCAGAAGAACTTGTCAAAAAATGCAAAGGTTGTCAAATGTTCGCAAGGCAAGCTCATGTGCCAGCTCACAATCTCATCTGCATCCCACCCGCTTGGCCTTTCTCCTGCTGGGGACTGGATCAAGTAGGACCTCTCAAGAAAGCAAAGGGCGGTTTTGAGTACATCTTCATAGCAATTGACAAGTTCACCAAGTGGATCGAATACAAACCACTCACAAAATATAGCGCAGCCAAAGCAGTCGAGTTCATCCAAGACATTATGCACCGCTTCGGCATGCCCAATCGAATCATCACAGATTTAGGCTCTCCCTTCACAGCCATAGATCAAAAGTTGGGCACAGGATTGTGGCTTCGGCATAGATTACGCATCAGTCGCACATCCAAAAGCCAACGGACAGGTAGAAAGGGCCAATGGACTCATACTAGCCGGATTGAAACCAAGACTGTATGAAGAGCTAGCAGACTATGGATCAAAATGGATTGAAGAATTACCCAAAGTAGTATGGGGGCTACGAACTCAAATAAGCAGAGCCACCGGATACTCACCTTTCTTCCTAGTCTATGAATCAGAAGCCGTACTACCTGCTGACTTGATTTGGACGTCACCAAGGATAGAATAGTATGACGAAGGAGAAGCAGAACACACTAGAAGATTAGAACTCAACAGTACAGAAGAAGTCAGGGTAAACGCTACCCTTCAATCAGCAAGATACCTCCAAGGATTAAGACGCCACTACAACAAGAATACCTAGCCTCGATCACTACAAGTCGGAGACCTAGTGCTAAGAAGAATACAAAAAACTGACGGATACCATAAACTACTCAGTCCATGGGAAGGTCCTTTTATTGTCTCAAAAGTCACTGGACCAGGCACGTATAAGTTAATAACTGAAGATGGGAAAGATGTCAGCAATACATGGCACATCAGCCAACTAAGAAGATTCTACGCATGAAAACAACTCAAGGGAGAATACATGTACAAACCACAAGAGATCAACGTTCACGGCCAAAAAAGATGGTGTTCCTCGACAAAATATATATTATGGCTTGTCAAACGATCATGATCAATAAAGATGGTTTTCTGGCAACATATGTCTTATGATGGCTAACCCCAAGTTGTTTCCAAAAAGCAAAATGGCTGAAAATACGCATGAGCATTCCGGCCAAGAGCAAAATAGCTAAAAAGACGCTTGATCTCGCCGATGAGGGTAGCTAACAAGCTAACACCCGAAACAAAAAGCAAAATGGCTAAAAATACGCATGAGCATCCCGGTCGAGAGCAAAATAGCTGAAAAGACGCTTGAGCCCGCCGATGAGGGTAGCTAATAAGCTAACACCCGAACCAAAGAGCAAAATGGCTGAAACATGCCTGAGCCTACTGGCCGAGAGCAAAATAGCTGAAAAGATGCTTGAGCCCGCCGATGAGGGTAGCTAATAAGCTAACACCCGAACCAAAGAGCAAAATGGCTGAAACATGCCTGAGCCTACCGGCCGAGAGTAAAATAGCTGGAAAGATGCTTGAGTCCACCAATGAGGGTAGCTAATAAGCTAACACCCGAACCAAAGAGCAAAATGGCTGAAACATGCCTGAGCCTATCGGCCAAAAGCAAAATAGCTGAAAAGATGCTTGAGCCCGCCGATGAGGGTAGCTAACAAGCTAACACCTGGACCAAAAAGCAAAACGACTAAGCCTAAGCATGGATCAGGAAAAATTCAAATCAAGACCCTCTAGCTCCTTGTTCCAAATAGCAAGAGGCTCAGGGGCTACACTGAAGACACTTGAGATCACAAAGTCTATCAAGACAACAGTCTACACCGAGCTGTTTATGCGGCGCAGACACGAGCCAGGCAAGCATTCAATAGATCAAGAAAGTTGTCTACACCGAGTTGTTTACATGGCAAAGACAAAGGCCAGACAAGCACTCGACAGATCAAGAAAGGTTGTCAACACAAAGATAACACGCAGAGTTGTTTACAAGGCAAAAACGAAAGCAAGACAAAGTACTCAGCAAGTCAAATAACTCTGATCACTTGGACAACTCATCCAAAGAATAAACAAGGCATCCAGGCAGAGAAGACATCAACAAAAAATCTTCATTCAAAAGGAAGTATAATGTCATATTACAAGGCACAAGCATAAAGGTCAATTACATCAAGCGTCATCATCAGGAGAAGAGATTACAATATTAAGATTATCTACAACTCTACTGGCTAAGTCTTTGACCTCATGCTCCATCCTCTCAACAGCATCAATGTATTCTTGACTATCAGCTTCCTCTGCTATCTTGGACAAAGGCGCCTCTAGAGCAAGAATCCGGACCTGGGCCAGGACATTCTTGGTACACAGTTGGGCGCACCTCTTCACGAACTCTTGGAAATGAGTCAAAATTCAAGGAAGTAACTGAGCCCAAGATTGCCCATCATCCGCTGGAGTTCGGAGAACATCGGCTACTGAACGAAAGGATTTCCACAAAGCTTTCCAGTTTTCAGTAGCCGTCGCCAACTTGCCAGACAAGTCTTCAATAGTTTTTTGGGCCTACACACGATCTCTATCAGCTCCACGCCTAATCAACTTAGCAAGCGCGAGTTCTTCCTCAACATGAGTAATTACCTCCTCAGCCTTGTTGTGACTAGAACGAACAAGAGTCTTCATTTCATCAATACCCTCTGAGAGCTTCTGCTTTTCAACTCGGAGAGCTAGACAAGGCACCAAACAAGTCAGCAGAAAGGAAAGTTTGAATACAGAAGGAAATAAAAAGAACCCGCCATACCATTGCACTCTTTCTTCACAGCCTCCAAGTTCTTCATGGCCTCCGAGTTCTTTAAAGCCTCCTGGATAGCAGCATCCTTCTACCTCTCGGCCTCAACAACCCGGGCACGAAGAGCTTTTTCTCCTTCTGATGCGTTTGACGCTCAGCCTCCAGCTTGGCCTGGTAGAGACCAAGATCTGTCTTCAGGGCGCTCAACTCAGAAGACAACTTCTTCTTGGTTTCTGACGAGAAAAAGAAGCCGGTATGGTCCCGAGAGAAGGACTGAACAAGAAGAAAGAAAGAAAAAAGGCATAAGAACAGGAGAAAAATGAACATCCAAAGAAAGAACTTCAGAAAATTTACTTGGAGTTTTTCTCCAAAAGAAGTTGCAAAGGTCGCAAAGTCTCCCCAAGTAGTGGTCAACTCTAACAACCGATGAGTGGCATCAAATTGATGAACCACATCTTCAGTAGAAAGAGGAGCGGAGGGAGAAGACGGCCGATGCGGAGAAGGCAAGATCAGGGACACATCATGGGAAGTCCCGGCTACCTCCCTAGATGAATCCACCACCATGGCCACGGTCACCTCCGGGGCAACCAAGCCAGCAGCAGCATCATCACCAGAAAACCTTGTCTCCCCCACAACCACTTCACCGACCATGCGCTCCGAGTCCTGAGGCTCAGTACTCGGTGGAACACCAGAGGACTGGCAAGAAGTCGACGGAGGGTCGAGAGAAGACGAAGGCCTGAAAGTTGATAAAGAAACCCACCAGTAAGAACAAGAGAAAAGGAGAACAGAAGCAAAGAGACGAAACCAAAATTCACTCACCCAGCTATCTTCTTCTTCGTAAAACAAAAAGAAGACCTTGCAGGGGGAACAACGGTAGCAAAAACATCACCACCACCCTGTGACAGGGGTGGCGTGGTCGATACTGGAACCCCAGAAGAACTCGAGCCCAATGACCGCTTGCTACAAAAAAGATCCAAGACGGAGTCAGAACAAGAAAAGGTGCTCAACAAAAAAAGACAAATAAACAACTCACCGACGCGTAATGAGGGGCACATCATCGTCCTCATCTTCCTCAGTCTCCAGCAAGACAGCTACAGCGCCATCTGAAAAAAGAGAGAGAAGAACTCGGTCAAAGGCACAAATAAATAACAGAAAGACCGAACATATTAATATGCTCACCTAGGAGCACGCTACCTATAACTGGAGTACCTGGATGAGTACTCGGCTGGTGAGACTTCTTGGAAACAGGTAAACCAGATGAAGAGCCATCCGCCCGCCCCCTCTTTGAGACACTACGAGGACCTCGGGGGACTGGACGAGGAACATATTCTTCATATACATCAACAACTCCGGAAGAAACTCTAGGAAACATTGTGGTGATTTGGAACTTACTGATTACAGAAGCCCCAGCAAGATTCTCCCCGGTATTCACCATGGTAGGGAGGACATCAAAGGGGATCAGGTCAACAAAGCTTCGCCCCAATTCCTACAAAAAAAGAGTAAAACAACCAGACGAGAAAGATTAACCAAAGGTGGAGACAACAAAGGAAATTCAAAAAGTACTCGAATAAAGAAAAATAACTCACAGCAGGAGGAGGGTTCTTAGCACAATACTCAACAACAGCGTGAGGAACGACGTTCACTCCTTTCAGCATCTTCCAAAGGCGCTCGAGCACCTCCTCGTCGGTCAACTCAAGGGCAGGGACCATACGAGATGGATCCTCCGCCCCAGAGTACTCAAAACCAAAATTTTCTCGCTCCTTAAGAGGTTGGACTCAATGGCGAAGAAAACTGGAAATAATACCAAGGCTGGTCAAACCTTGCTGTTTCAGAGTACTTATCCTCTCAACAAGCGGCTTGGTCGCCTGGTTCTCATCCTCCGTCAAGAGTTTCTTTTCCCATCGATCGTTAACCGTGGGACCAGAAGAAGAATGGATGGAAAGAGGAGGAATCATGTTGGCGGAGTAAAATCACTCGGAACACCAATCCCTCACAGAGTCAACTAAGTCATAATCAAAGAATTTAATTTTGAAACCCTGATGAAACTGAATCCCACACCCACCAAGAACAGAAGTGTCATCACGGCGGGGTTGTGGTTTCAGACGAAAGAAGAAACGGAAGAGGGAAAGAGAAGGAGGAATTCCAAGAAAGGTTTCGCAAAGATGAACAAAGACAGAAAGATGAAGGACAACATTGGGGGTAAGATGGTTCAAAGTAACCCCAAAATAATTAAGGAATCGATGGAGGAAGGCAGAAGCGGGAAGGCAGAGTCCAGCACGGACAAAGGAGACAAAGAGGACGATCTCACCAGGACCTGGAGCAGGGACCCGATGCTCGCCTGGAGCTCTCCATTCAGTAATGTCCTTGCTCTGGATCAAGCCGTCGCTGACAAGCTCGCGAAGCTGGTCTTCGGTTGTTGTTGGAGCCGGCCAAACCTTCTGGGCAGCCCTCATGGCCACGAACTCTTGGTTCTCGATCAAAGAAAGGGATGACTCCTCATCCACGAAGGCTGCCTGGGTCTTGTTCGCGGCTTTGTTCTTGCCCATATGCTAACAGAAGCAAGCAGGCAATAGGGAAAGATGAGGCTCAGACGACGGCGCTAAGGTGACAATGACAATGGCGGCGGTGGATTTCTAAAAACTAGGGTTTCAAGGCAAGAGCAGGGCAGCAAAGGAAAAGAAGATGAAAGGTCTTTAAATAGATTTTACAGCGATAAAAATGGCCCACCAGGCCCGTTAAAACACGGTGTGGGAACGCAATGGTCCATTTACTGACATAGCTAAAATGACGGACGACACAAATCCACACAACGGTACAGTTTAACGGGCAGATTTCAGACTTATCCATCCAGCACCACGGCAGAGTTATCAGATTACTACAAGAACAACCCGTCAACCATGAAGAAACGAAGGACTACCTCACAAGGAACATAGGAACCCGGTTCTTACAAAAAGAACTTGGGAATCTCATGAACAACCAGGACTACAGCAGAAAAATGAATGACAACTCAGAAGACAAGATTCTTTCCATTACAAGTGGCTTAAAAAAAATAGAAGATTACACATCTTACAAGACCCAACGAACTCGGTACTACGGCAATCAAAGTAGCAAAGAGGAACCCAGACATAGCTAGGCTCTGGAACAACTACGTGTCCCAAATTACTACTCGGTAGAATAAACCGCACTCGGCTATATTGTTTTCTTCAAAGGACGGACGCAGTGCATCCAAGGCGAAAATCAGCAGCACGGCGGGACAACATAGACCAGGGGAAGTCGGTAGGCATCTGTCTACCCAAGCCCGACGTGATGCAGGATTAGGTGTTGATCTGCACCGGACAGTCGTAGGGCGGGCAAGGAAGATCAACCCAGAACTGTTGGATGAAGAAACGTATCCCACATCACAAGACTTCCTCCAACTACCACCACGTACTTCCAAGTACAATGCTGCTGCGGGATTAGTCTACCTCTAATTCCTATCACAAGACTTCCTCCAACTATGACAAGACGCATAGGAACTACAAAATACGCCCGGGGGCTGCTCTACTTCACAAACTACCATATTCATGACCACGAAGGCTTCAACAAAATGTTCAATTGATGAAAACAAGCACTCCGGGAGGGTATTTATAGATCGAAGGAGCGGCGCACATGGACTAGAAGTACCAACAAAACAAGCCTAACAAAGGACACAGTGAAAAGACAGGACTCAATAATGGAAGACTCAGGCGAGAAGGAACAGTACTCGAAGACGAGCATATTCGGAAGAATATGCCAACGCTGTACAACCCGTGAACAGGCAACATTTACACTCAACCACCACCATACAACTACGCCTGACAAACGGCAGACTACCAGAGAATACGCCAACACAATGCATCCGAGTTCTTTTTTCAAAGAACCCGGATAAATGCTCAGGGGCTGCAACAGGGGAAGATTTCAGTTCTTCGAACAAATCAGACTCAAGACCCTCCAACTCTTTGTTCCAAATAGTAAGAGGCTCAGGGGCTACACTCAGTGAGTGCGTTTTTTCTTCAAAAAAGCGCACATCACTCGAAAGGCTTTTTTCAAGACAGCAATTTTCAAACAACATAAGATTCAAGACCCTCCAGCTCCTTGTTCCAAATAGCAAGAGGCTCGGGGGCTACACTCAGTGAGTGTACTTTTTTCTTTGAAAAAGCGCACGTCACCAAGAAGACTTCTTCAAGACAAAACTACTTCAAGGACTCATGACAAAAAGAAGCCGGACCGAGCTATATCCGAGTTCTTTTTAACAAAGAACCCGGGTACATGCTCGGGAACATTTCAACGAAGGATCAGAATGATTTCAAGACAAGACCCTCCCGCTCCTTGTACCCTAGCAAGAGGCTCGGGGGCTACACCCAAAGGGGAGTACTTTTTTCTTCAAAAAGGTACACACCACACGCAGATCTCATAGAGCGCTACACGGTTTCGCTTAAGAAAGCACTCGGACGATGCTTGTTCCTGCTCGGCAAGACCTGAAAGAACAAGATGAGGCTTTCAGAGCACAACCATGAAGTGCTCGGGGGCTTTGTCTGTGCGGGACCCATAGGATACCCCACAAGGAAGAGAGAAGATCTAGTCTAACTAGGATTCTCCCCATGTAATCTTAGTAGTAGTAGTATTCTATAATCCTACTAGGAACTCTCATTGTAAACCGACTAGGATTCTGACCTCCTGACTATATAAAGGAGGGCAGGATCCTAGAGATCAGGACTTTGGTAACAACGCAACAACACACAAACAATACAATGCAGAGGCTAACGCCGACTGGACGTAGGGCTATTACTCGATCAACGATCGAGGGCCCGAACCAGGATAAATCGACTGTCTCTTGCGTTCACCGTCGAGTTCCGCATAAGCCGAAGCCCGAACATACTGTCCCGGGTAACCCCATGACAGGCTATCAGTGGTAAAACATCGACAGATGGGCTAACTTGTATTGTTACCACTTGGACTCCTTAAAAAATTTGGATTATCCTATTATAAGCATCGGATAATCCGTGTTTAATTATCGGATAATCCATATCCGTTGGATTTTGTCAATCCCATATCCTACGCCACATCCGTAGATAATTGAATTCGGATTATCCGCATCTGCACGGATATTCAAAACACTTGTCCATATTCATAAAATTCGGATTCAGAGCGGATCGGAGCAGAGGATTATCCGTACCACTCTCGCCGCCAGCGAACGGCCGTGCAGGAGAGCCTCTTTCCGACGAGGCACACGCTCGTGACTCGTCCATGGAGTCATGGAGGGTACACATGCAGGCCCTATGTGACGAGGCATGTGTCAAAATGGCAACGGGTACATACCCGATGGGTACTGGCCACCCGTACCCGCACCCGCCAGATCAAAATCTTACCCGTCGAGTTACCCGTACCCGCAGGGCGGATAGAAAATTCATTCCATACCCGCATCCGACGGATAATTCTTACCCGATGGGTAACCCGCACCCAACAATATACCCTAGTACAAGCACATCGAGCAATCAGCTCCATAAAAAATAAGCTAGCAGATCACAAATAGACCAAACCTGAATATTTATTTATGAATGACCAAAAGAGCTACTTGCTTGAGAAAAACAAATCACGTGAACTACTACTAGTGAAAAGAAGTAATTTAAATACTTAATTCAATAGCCAAAGATTGCTAGAGTAGTTCACGGATGGAAGATGCAAGCTTTTTGATCAAACAAATGAAAAGAGCAAACTCTGGACTGAAACTGAACTGCACTCCAACATTCAGAGAAGTAGAAAAAGCAAACGAATCAGAATGGAGGGGCTGCTCTCCAACCTGCTGAAAAACTGACGAACGAGCAGAAACTAACAAGGCCACGCACGGCCAGGAACAAGGGCAGCTCGATGCAAGCACGCCTGGTGCTGATGCGCTCGTTGCTGGACTCCGGCTCGGTGAGCAGCCCACTACACAATCTTTGCTAGACCAATACACAATCTTGCACATATCTGAGCAGAGAAAGTCATCTTTGCTTACCCAAGGCTGCGTTTGAGGTGCTGATTTTGCACTTTCTGAGCAGCTGCAGCTATGCTCGTCGGAGACACAGGGGAGGCCGACCACCCTTCTTGGCCGCTGCCTTCTTGGCCACAGCCTTCTTGGCCGCTGGACCAACAGGGACGCCCTTTGGCTTCGGCTTAGCAGCAGCGACCGGTGCAGTGGCTTGTGCAGGAGGTGGCAGGACGAGCGGGGCAGGCGTCGGGGTAGGAGGTGCATATGCGCCGTTCTTCGTCGCCTCCTCCGGATCCGGCGGTCGCAGGACGGCGTTCCTTCGGGGACGGCGCGGGGTCAGAACTCAGAAGGCAAACGGGATCAAGAAGAACAACTGCAATTGCAACAATGGATTTCGAGGTTAGGGACTTAGGGTTAAGGAAGAGCATCACCGGCTATCATCTTGTCCTATTCCAGAGTTCTCCACCATGGCTACCGGAGATGGCGACGGCGACGGCGCTGTGCTCGTTGGGGGCGCTGGTGGGGACTGGGCAGTGGAGACCGGAGACGGCGTGGTGGGGATTAGGGAGAGAACGACAGAGGAGAGAGGAGCGGCAGAGGGCAGAGCCGCGGAGGTGGAGCCGCGGAGGGGTGGCGAGCGGACGGCGCGCGTGGAGTCGCGCGAGCCCGCGACGCCGCGATTCAGCCGCTGGTCGTCTGACGGCTGGTGGAGTGGAGTGAGGATGAGGATTAGGGTTTGGAGGAGTTCTGGAATATATATACTCATATGCTTATATGGGTCAAATATGGGCTATATGCTTATATGGACTAAAATTGCAGATGTTGGATATTATTTATGCAGGTTTTTTTTATTCGCGGGTATGGATAGTATACATCCACACCCGTACCCGCATACCCGATGGGTACAAGAATTCGTCCAATAACGTACCCGCGGGTGCAAAATGTCTTTCATACCCGCTTCCTTATCTGGTAAAACCCATCGGGTACTCGGGTTTCGGGTACCCGTTGCCATTTTGAGGCATGTGCCGGAGCTTCCTTCGGGCCTGGGTATTATTGGGCCGAAAAAACTCCGGGTGCTCACCTCACACGCGTTTGGGCCAACAAAGGTTCGTCAGGTTCCAACTTCCAATTTCCAAATGCGGGCCTGTGCGCGGGTAAAGCGCTTCCGCCTGCTCAGGTCAAACCGTCAGAGTCTCTGAGACTGCTTGGACCCCAAGTTGCAGGCCGCAACGGCACACGAATCCGTGGTCGCCAAGGAAATGTGCGCGTACCGCCGACCGACCACTGCAGTTTCCGCCTTTCCGGGCGAGCTATAAATCTGTCACCGGTCGTCTCCTCATCATCATCAGCAAACAAAGGCAAACCAGCAAGATGCGTCGCGAGGGCCGGCAGCACGGGTGGGTGTTCACCGTCGACCGCAGCCTGGTGGACCAGGAAGGCAAGTACCGCGCTCGCGCGGTGCAGGTCGAGGGCGCGGCGGTGGCCAACGGCGGGTTCGTCAGGGCGCCGCGCAGGCCCACCAACCACTCCAAGCCCGCCGTCGGCCGCGCGTACAAGGGCCAGATCGGCAAGGGATCAGAGGCCGGGTCCGGCAGGGGCGGCAGGCACAAGTTCAAGCACGACGAGGTCAAGATGTACTACCTCGACCTCGAGGGAGCCGACGACGACGGCGCCGTCGATGTGTATGACGTGGACACATGAGGCCAACTGCATTCCCAGGAGGAGAGTACATGAGTGTCGTCTGTTGTTGTTTCATTTTATGACCAGACTTTGTTGTCAGAATCGGAGAACTTAGCTTGCATGCACGTGTTCTGCTTCAAATGTTTGGACCTCAATGTTGTTAATTAAAAGTTAAAATTTCTAGCGGTTGTAAGCTTCCGGCTATCATTTATTTTATGAGTCAATTTCCACAGTGCCATTGAAAATTTTACCTTTTCTCTCATTGTCATTGAAATTTTTGAACTCCTCCCACTGCCATCGGAATAATTTACGCTTCCTTAGTTGCCATTTTTGTCAAAATCGGTTAAGTTTGCTGCTAAGTTGATCTGAAAATGACCATTTTGCCCCTCCTAAGCAAATGATGTGAAAATTAGGAAAAAATCATAATTTTTTCATATGATTTTGGATGAAGATGATTTTTATATAAAAATTGTAGCTCTCGATGAGATCTACAACTTTCTAGTTTTGATTTTTTTTCATTTGAGGTCATTAAGATGCACAAAAAAATTAAACAACATGCCTTGAAAAAATCATATCTTTCTTATAAGGTGTGAAATAGAGATACTTTTTATATGGAAGTTATAGCTCATGATGGGATTTACTAATTTATAGTTTTGAGTTTTTTTATTTAAGATCATTAAGATACTAAAAAAATAAATATAAAGTTTCAGCAGCATATTAATCGCGTACAAGCGCTTGTCATCTTGGGAAAATGATATCTCACTTAGGCGCTGCCAAACGGGTTAGATTCAAAAATGGTCATTTCCTAATCGCGTACAAGTGCTTGTCGCCCAATTTTTTTTCACCCTAATTTTCACATCATTTACTTGGGAGGGGCAAAATAGTCATTTCTAGATCAATTTAACAGCAAACTTAACGGATTTTAACGGAAATGGTAACGAGGGAAATGTGAATTATTCAGATGGTAGTGAGGAAAGTTCGAATATTTCGATGGCAGTGAGAGAAGAGGTAAAATTTCCAATGACACTAAAGGAGTCTGCTCTTATATTTTATCATGCATGATCTGCTCGCAGCCTCTCACCAAGAAATAAAAAAGGACATGCGTATAGATATAAATTGCACATACAATATATTATTATATACTGTAAATGATAGTAACTCTTCTCAGTGGACCCTCTCTAGATAGAAGATAGAACCAACAAAATTTTTAGTGTTTTTTTTTGGCAAAACACAGCATAGACGCAAACATGTCATTTATTATTAAAAAAAACGTTCGTTAAATTCTAAATCTAGAAATGCGAGCACCCGCGTTAAGTGGAAGGCTTGAAGCCAATGTACAGGTTCCAACGTAAGGTATCTCCATTCAGTTGAGCTATGCTCAGTTTGTAAATCTCAATGCTTCTTGGGACTCAAGATGTGGTTGATAGTGTGTAAAAACTACATTCTTGAGTGTGGAAGTAACCATGTGCGAGTTGTTGCATTCTAGTATGAGCTTGAAGCCAATTTCCTAGTGAGCTGGTAGAGACGTGAAAACATGACTTCTATCGGTTCCTCCTTACAAATATGATATAAATTATAACAAATCTGTAACTAGAATCTTTTTGCCAAATATTTTCCAAAACGGTTCCGCTCTCTAGAGAGGCTGCTCCACAACGGGAGCCATAACCAGAGTTCTTTTACGAGGAGCTAGAACCCTGTCAAACTGTGCCTTATTCTTAGTGTGGGTGAATGCTTGTGCTTTCTTGTGTGAAATTTTAGTCTTTCTTCTTGCGAGACCCGGTATAGATGCAAACACTCACACAAGCGTACACTCACCCATTCGGACTCATGCACGTACAACCTACCCCTATAAAGCATGTTCAAATAATTGAGTTGGACATGCAAACATCGGTCAGCATAGGTGCACTCATAACGTCATATACACAAGCGTACACTCACCCATATGGACTCATGCACGTACAACCTATCCCTATGAAGCATGTTCAAATAATTGAGTTGGACAGGCAAACACCCGTCACCATAGGTGCACTCATAACGTACTCGTCGATGGGCACGTTGCCTACCACTGAAAGAATAATATATTATTAAATCTAGGAAAATATGAACACATGGTCCAAGTCAAGACTTGAACGCTGGTGGGTAGGTTTCCACCACCCGAAACCTAACCATTTGAGCTATTGCTTAGTTCGCAAAATTTCCTATCTTTCAGGATTAATTAACGTATTGATGTTGCATCTCTAGGCGCTGCAGGTATTAAATCGGCTTCTGCTGATGTGTACGGCTGATTTGTTGTGAGAGAAAAATACTGATCTACGGCTGATTTATACGGATTAAAGCCGACTGAATAGCACAAGCGAACAGACTATACTGGTGCCAAATGAATTGTTTATATTACATATTGTTTTGATCTATGTACCTAACGGGGTGATTCAGAGTTTGATTTATGCTCATGCTTCAATCCAGTCATGCACAAGCTACTTGTTTTTCAGTTCCATCTAACAATGATTGCCAGACGTTAAGATTTTGCTTGGATGCAAATCATTTTTGAAGTATTAGAGAAATATTGTGGTTTTACAAAATACTTTGGTTTTCAAAAGCTACTAGGTGTTTCGATATAACAAATGTTGTTGTCTCTAAAACCAAAGTTTTTTTAAAAAAAAATTGTAGTCTTTTTAAAAACTCCACTCATGATTTTTTTTCTGAACCATAGTTTTCTGTCTCTTTGGTATATAAAACCATAGCTATGTGGTACTACAATTTTCAAAAACTGCATCATAGGTCCTAAGCTTATGACTGTTTCTGGAGAACGAGTAAATTTTAGCAAGTCCGAGTCATGCATCATTTTAGCAAATCGAGTCATGCCTCATGCGTGGCTAAATAGTTCATATAGCACAGTTGATCATAACAATGTAATGCTATAAATAGTCTATAAATTATGAGATGAAACTTTATGTTGAGACGGGTCCTTTCATTTATCAACCTAAAACTCATGTAATGGTAAGGTAAGGAATGCATTGTAGTACACACCCACTAATTGTTGAATAGTTCAGAAAAGAATGGATTGGATCGAACGGACTTTCCTACTTTGAAATAACAAGAGAACGAAAACAAGCAGAGAAATAGCCAAATAGGAATACGAGGCAGTTGAGAAGTGACATTGGAACATGCTTATGAGACTTCAGTAAGCAAAGAAATGAAAGGGTGCAACAGAATGCACCGCTGAGCCTTATATACGAACTTTACGAAGACAGATAAAACGTTGTATTTTCCGAGGCCCAATATCTGCCACCTCGGCCTAGCCCAACTGTAGCCGACTCGTTGGCAAACGTGAGATGAAAATCGTCAGGGACTCGACTCGGACTTGGACGCCAAGTTGCCGACCCTAACGAAACCGTGACCG
The DNA here is from genome assembly GCA_904845875.1 of Miscanthus lutarioriparius. Lineage (NCBI taxonomy): Eukaryota > Viridiplantae > Streptophyta > Magnoliopsida > Poales > Poaceae > Miscanthus > Miscanthus lutarioriparius. Next base: position 30,903,590 of record CAJGYO010000006.1, on the reverse strand, counting down.
GCAAGGAACCGTCCGCGCACCGCCGCTCCCGGGCATATAAATCTCACAAGGCAGCCCCTGATCTAGCCGCACACAATCCCCACACAGCAACCAAGGCAAACCAGCACGATGCGTCGCGAGGGCCGGCAGCACGGGTGGGTGTTCACCGTCGACCCCAGCCTGGTCGACGCGGAGGGCAAGCAGTGCCGTTCCCGAGTGGTGCAGATCGAGGGCGTGGCGGCGGCCAACGGCGGCTTCGTCAGGGTGTCGCGGAAGCCCACCAACCACTCCAAGCCCACCGTCGGCCGCGCGTACAAGGCCCTGATCGGCAAGGGAGAGGCTGGGTCGGGCAGGGGCAGGCACAAGTTCAAGCACGATGAGGCCAAGTTGTACCACCTCTACCTCGAGGGCGCCGACGACGCCTACGCGGATGCGATGCTGGAGTTCAACTGGTAGTCCTACTGACATGGGTGTGTGAATGCGGTGCTGGAGTTCGACAGGCCTCATTGCCAGGAAGTGTAGAGATCGATCGCCGATGTAGGCTTCTCTGTGTCTTCTGAATCTAAATGTGTTTTGTGATGTGAATAAACAGACTTTGTTGTCACGAGAATTTTGGGATCCGGAATGTATCTCGAATCGGAAATCAATCTTGATCCCCAAAGTTCAAATTTGTAAAGTTGATTTTTTTTTTAATTTCATAAAGTTGAAATTTTAGCCGTGAGAGTTTTGTTTCTTGGTCCTGGTTATTTTTAAATGTAACAGCGTTCATGCAGTTAAAGACAGTGTTATACTGTTATTTTCTGTCACAAAGCGTATTTATATTGTCAAACAATATGGTATTTTTAGAATCCTCGATTTCAAGACCACGTATCCTCGGACTCGGACATCAACAAAAAATACATACACCACGGATCCTCGAGTCACCTCAACTAAGATGTAAGCCTCTGCCTAAAGTCCTGTCCTGAAACGAATTAAGCAGGAGAGCTGTCGATTATATTAAAAAGAAGATATGCCCAAAATGGGCACAACGAAATAACATTGACCAACAACCACGTCTTTTAAATCGGCCGCGACTGGCCTTTGTCGCCGCCGTAGCCGCGCTGCCATCGATCCATGGCGGGGGGCACCATATCCGCGCAGAGCTCGGCCCGCGGATGCCGGAACCACCGGAGGGCGGAGGCAGCGGCGGCAGCGACGCCACCACCCCGCCATAGTCACCCGCTTGCAGCCGAACGCCCGCCACCGCCTCCTCATGGCCACACGGCCATCGGTGTGGCTGGCGCTCGATGGCGGCGAGGGAAGGGGGTGGGAGGGGAGGCCCGCGGCGGTGGGGGGGGCTCCTTCAGCTTGAGCGCCCAGTGGGCGACGCGGGGGTTGGGGAAAAGAGATCTTTGTAGGCTGCTCCAGCTCCCCTTCCTCCGGATCCGGCCATTCCGCGGCTGCAGCTGCTGTCGTCCATGCGGATCCGGTCGGCGCCTGCACGGGCGTGGCGACGAGGCTGCTCCAGCTCCCCTTCCTCCGGATCCGGCCATTCCGCGGCTGCAGCTGCTGCCGTCCATGCGGATCCGGCCGGAACTCGCCGGTGCGGGCGGCGGTGGAGGGCAGGGGTGGCGTGACTTCAAGGCTCCCTGTTTTGATTGTGCTGGATGTGGGCGAGCACCGGCGAAAGCCATGTCGGATCTGCCGGCAAGACGACGGCGACGCCTTCGGGCGTCGTCTTCCTCCTTGGAGGCGTTGTCATGGTGTTTTCCCACTCTGGCCGACTGCAGAGGTGCGTTGGCTGTGCCGTGGTGGCGTGGCCGACAGCGGCTTGCTTGGATGAGTGCCAGTGACGCCATGGTGGTGTGGTTGGCAGTAGCCAACCAGGGGCACCAGTGGCGCCCTGGTGGCGTGACTGGAGGAACCTGGCTGCTTCTTGAAGGCCAAGAGGCTGTGTCTCGGCGCGGTGCGAGGAAGGCAGCAAGGGGGCCATGTAGGTGTTCGTACGGTGGCGGCGAGTGGGCAGCGTGGCGTGGTGATGTCAACAAAGTGGAGGCTCGTGTCGATGACCCAATCCTACCGAGCGGAGGTTTTTTCGTTGAGGCTCGTGTCGATGTCCCAATCCGATCGGGTGAGGTGAAGGCCAAGGTGGTGAGCTGTGTCTCTGGAAGCTTTGTGTCCGTGCACGTGGTGCAGCTTAGATTCTGGTGGCAGCTAGACGAAGGTGAAGTTAATGGAGCGGCTCAGTGGTACCAAGTCACCCCGACGGCGAAGCAAGCCCGGATCCTCGAAGAGTCCAGCGGCGGGAGTGGCGAGGCCCCCGTGCGCTTTAAGGTGGTGTGTCCGAGGAGTGGTGTGCGGCGGTGGATGTGGCGAGCCCCCCACGCGTTTGAGTTGCCTTGGAGATCTAGGATCCGGTGCGGTGTTTCGATCGTTTGGTGTGTAAGGTGCAGCAGCGGTACTTCGGCGAGGGGTCCTGCATGGCGGTGGCCTCTTCGGTGTGGTGCGGTGGGCTTCTCTTCTGACTTCTGCCAACGCATGTCCGTGGTTGGGAGATCGACGATCGTGTGTGCGTGACCTGAAGACGATGATGGCATGGTGGGGGAGTCGTGGTAGCTACACGGCTTGTAGCGGACTGCGGCGGCTAGTTCTACATGGCAGCGACTGGTTGGCGTGGGACATCGTCGGTAACGATGGCGCTTGCGGTGAGGGCTACTTGTCGGCTCTACTCTTGGTTTGTGGAGGTGCGGCGTGGGGAACTGTTTGGAGTTGAGTGGAGTTGATGTGCCCGTGTTGATGTCTCAATCCAACTGGCAATTGTTGAGTGTGGTTCGTGTCGATGTCCCAATCCAACCGGCTAGAGTTATTTTTCTTTTCCTTTTGTTGAGTTTGTTTTGCGACGTGGTTGTTGATCATTGTTATTTCGTTGTGCCCATTTTGGGCTTATCTTCTTTTTAATATAATCGACAGCTCTCCTGCCTGATTCGTTTTAAAAAAAGTCCTGTCCTGACTTAGTCCAAATCTCTGAATGTGTGTCTGAGTTTGAATCTGAATGTGAATGTGTGTATGAGTTTGAATCTGAATTTGAATGTGTTATTTTGCCAAGCTCTGTTGCTTTAGCATGGGTTGGTTTGGGGACGACAGATGTGCTCGACTAAGCTCTACCGCAGCCAACAGAGACGAACATACTCCTATGCCTATTCACTAGAGAAAAGATTGACGGTGTCAGCAGGAGATCGAGAGGAGGAAGGACCGAAGAAGCACAAATGAAGGTGTCAGCAAGGGACGACTCAGGTAAGGCAGGATGGAACCATCCCCGTTTTGTTTTTGGTTGCAAGGAACAGACTAGTGAATATTCACTTTGGAGGGATGCCCTATCCTCCAAACCCCAAACCCCAAACCAAACAACACTGAAAGTAGTACCATCGCACAAATCTTAAGAGCATGTTTGGATTTCTCGGCGTGTTGTCTGGAGAAATCTTGAAAGGGAAGATAACGAGCTAGGGAAGGCAAACAGCGACATGGCATCCAAACACGCCTTTAGCGAATATTGCCTCTAAAGGGATGACCCTGTCCCTCCTATACCCCAAACCAAACAGCACTGAAAGTGGTATTGCCCCATCTCATCCGGTCCCCATCCCTAAACCAAAAGCAGTGAATTTGAAATAGCATCCTTGAAGCATGTTGGCAAGCATGTTTTGAATATTCAGTTCGTCCCTTTTGAATCTTCCGCTAATAATAAGGCTGCAAAAGTTAAAACAAGACTCACAATCACAAGGCCCGTCACAACAATAGCTACAATAAGGTGACCATACGGAATGAAGTATGATTCCCTCTACTCTTATGCTCAGCTAGCCACAAGGGGCTTGGATCATATAATGATGTTACGGCATGTTCATGTAGGGAGGCTGCAGTTCAGGAGGAGATGCCATGAGGCTTCGAGGCCAAACCCTGAAGGCACAACAAAGGCTTCATCACCCAACACGACAGGCTATTCAGGTATATTCATTGGAGGTTCCAGGTTCTCCACGAGAATCCGCAGGTCTAAATCCTTATCCTCGAACTTCTTCAAAAAAGGGTGATTCTGCAAGAACAAAAACAACAATTCAGCATGTCTTAATCATTTATAAGTGATGCGATTCATTAGAAAGCTAATTAGTCAGGCAATGCTAACCAAGAGTTCTGAAGCAGACATCCGCTGAGCCGGATCTTTTTGTATGCTGCAAAAAGATTATAACAAAAAAAAATTGTAAACATTCAGTACAATACACACTTACAGCGTGAAATAGCAATGATAACTCAAAAGCATTTCCTTTTACAACTCTTTTCATGAAAATGAGATGTCAGTAAATGGAAATAAAAAATACATTAGTGATTAGTACACTACACAGGAGAAAATTGACTAGGGTAGGTACAGCCCAGGTTTATTGATCTTGAAAGCACTGTCAACATAAGGTCATGGCCATCAATCACATGTGCTTCAAATTAATTTTGCGGGGGTGGCAATGGACATAACTTATGTTAAAAAAAATATGTTATGAACGTTTTATCATTATTTTTGATAGATTACAACATCTGATAATAAATTAACCATAGACATACAAAATTTTATGACAAACATGATGAAAAATACATAATGTACTTTTTTACATAGTTATGATGTCCACTATTACCTTCAAGCTCAACTTGTACATGAGAAACAAAAAAGGAAAATATTATTAAGGGGTAGATTGGGCCAATTAAAAATTTGAAATAGTTTGGGGGATTAAATCAAACTGAAATTTTGTTTGGGGTTATTACGGCTCAGCCAAACTTGAGGGGAGTAATTTAGAATTTTCCCTTTATCTAAAGTGCTATAGTATGTATTTCAAGGGATAAAGAAGGACCAAACCTTGCTTGTATTAAGAGATATAAGATAGGATTTATACAACAACAACAACATAGCCTTTCAGTCCCAAGCAAGTTGGGGTAGGCTAGAGTTGAAACCCACCAAAAGCCCCAAGTCACGGTTCAGGCACTTCAAAAGCTGTTTTCCAAGTACTCCTATTCAAACATAGATCTCTAGACATATCCCAAGTTTTCAAATCTCTTTTTATTTCCTCCACCATGTTAATTTCGGTCTTCCTCTACATTTCCTCATATTATTAGCTTGGCTTAGGACTCCACAATGCACTAGTGCCTTTGGAGGTCTCCTTTGGACATGGCCAAACCACCTCAACCAATGTTGGACAAGCTTTTCTCCAATTGGTGCTACCTCTAGGCGATCACGTATATCATCGTTCTGAACTCGGTCCATTCTTATGTGACCCCAAATCAATCGTAACATACGCATTTCTGCAACACTCAGTTGTTGAACATGTCAAATCTTTGTAGGCCAACTGTTGGTGTTTTGAACAAACACCGGCTAGTGAATTTATAATTGTTGCGCGTTAGTCCCGGATGGTGCACTAAAGGACACGAGGTTTATACTGGTTCGGGCTGAATGTCCCTACGTCCAGTCTGCTGCTGCTCGTGTTATCAGTACCGAAAAAGGTTCGTAGTAGGGGGTACAAACGGTCGAGAGAGGGAAATGTCCCAAGTCTCTGATGGAATGGTCGAAAGGACGCCAAGAGCTCGGTCGCTGCTTGGCTGTATGCGTGATGTGTTGTGTGTGTTGAACTGATCCCCCCTTTCATGGGGTGTCCTGCCCTCCCTTTTATAGACCAAGGGGGAGCAGGGGGTTTACAGATGGGAGAAAGAGGAAAAAACCTAAGGTGGAGGTCGCCCTTCGAAGGTGTCGAGCTTTCCCTTTCCCTTGGGCCTGTACCGCTGTCATGGTAGACCATGCTAGGGATGGCAAGTCCGCTGACCCTGACAGGGCCATGCCCTGGCCTTGCTTCAGCGAGGGGTTACGTCCCATCCTCCCCGACAGACGGCGCGGGGTGTCAGGGTGCCGAGCCATGACTCTGCAATGGGTAGACGGGGAAATGACTATACGCCTGTTACTGTAGATGATGTGAGTTCTTACTTGGATTGTAGCGGTTGTCGTATGCCTATGTTAGTATCCGCGCCCAAGGGCTGAAGGCGGCACCTACTACACTGTGGGACAAAAGTCGGCGCCTACAACACTAATAGGGCACTGTTATGTCGGAAAGGGCTTAAAGCGCCCGTCCCAATGTACCTTCCTGCAGGCACGTAGGGCATGGCCCTCGACACCGCGATTGACTCGAATGTCCTGTCGTACCCTGTGCTAGTCTTCATGAAGGATCAGGGTGCAGTCGTCGGGCGAGGCGGAGCTAGCCCTCAGTCGTCGGGCGAGGTCGAGCCCGCCCTCGGGCGTCGAGCGAGGCGGAACCCGCCTTTAGCCATCGGGTGAGGCGGAGCCTAGCCCTCGGACGTCGGGCGAGGCGTAGCCCGCCCTTAGCCATCGGGCGAGACGGAGCCTAGCCCTCGAGGGTCGGACAAGGTCGAGCCCGCCCCTAGGCGTCGGGAGAGGCGGAGTCTAGCCCTTAGCCGTCGGGCGAGGCGGATCCTGCCCCCGGACGTCGGGCGAGGCGGAGCCCGCCTTTAGCCATCGGGCGAGGTAGAGCCTTGCCCTAGGGGGGCTGGCGAGGCGGAACCAATCTCCCGTCGTTCGGGCAAGAAGTGCAGTAGTGTTCTTGTCTGACCGGGAGTGTCAACGTTTGATGGTTATTAGTTCCACCTCATTGGGTACCCCGGTATTAGGTCCCCGACAGTAGCCCCCGAGCCCCTGGGTGATTCGAACAGAATCGCCCGGGGGTTGTTTTGACCTGCCAGAGTTAATTCACCAGAGGGTGCGCACGAGCGCACCCGACGGGTGTAGCCCCCGAGCCCCAGGTGATTCGGGCAGAATCGCCCGGGGGGTATTTCAATTCACCAGAGGGTGCGCGCGAGCGCACCCGTCGGGTGTAGCCCCCGAGCCCCCGGGTGATTCGGGCAGAATTGCCCGGGGGGTAATTTTGGACCCTTCGCGGGTAAGGCTGTGAGATTCGGTTTTCGTCGACTGCATGGTTTTAAGGGAACCCTGGTATCCCATTCATGGGGATTTCGTCCGGGGTCGGCCTGGTTGGGGCTCGACTGCGGGTCGAGGCCCCGCTGATGCTCGTGTTCCTTAGTCCTGGCCGCTTGCGGGCCCATCCCTCGTTGGGACGGCCGTCGAGACTATTGGGCCGGCCCTTGGACTTCTGGGCCTAGGCGGGCCAGAGAAAAGGCCTTCTGACCCGTATTCCGTCTATGGGAAAAGAGTCCTGGTCTGCTTGGGGAAGGCGAACCGTCCAGCGTGATATTGGTGGGAAAGGGTAGGGATCGTGGGCGCGTATCCCATGGCGTGATGCGGCGGTGTGTCGTGGTAGGCTCGGAGATCGAGGCAGACGGTTGCCCTTCTCGCATCCGTCGCCCCTATAAAACCACGGGGTTCGCCCCCAGGGTTCCGTACTTCACCTCCTCGCCTTCGCATCTACAGCCTCCGCCGGCGATCGCCTGAGCCTCCCAAAGCCATATTGTTGCCGCCGTCAAGCTCGCATCCGCATCGCCGTCGACGTCGAGCTCGCAACCACCTTCTTTCCTGCCGTTTCAATGGAGCCGTGGTGTAGATCCAACATTACCCCTCAGCGCCTAGAGGGCCTCGTCTGTCGTGGCCTCCTCCTCTCGTTGTTCGCCGTTGAGGAGTGGCGGCTGCCTGGTGATGAGGACAAGCCGTCGCTACCCAAATGGTATGTCGTGTCGTTTGCTCTCTTCCACGAGCGGGGATTCACCATACCTACTCATAAGTTTCTTCGGGGGCTGTTGAAGTACTACCAAGTGGAGTTGCAGCACCTTAATCCTAATGGGATCCAGCATATTGCGGCATTCGTTGCCCTGTGTGAGGGGTTCCTGGGGATTAGTCCCCACTTCGATCTGTGGCGGCACTTTTTTGCCGTCAACCTGTCGAAGAAGCGGGTCGGGAAGCAAGAGCTGAGCACGCCGATGGGATGTGCCAGCATTCATCTGCGCAACAACCGGGTGAACGACTACCCGTTGATGTGTTTGTCGACCTCCAACAAGGGGTGGCATTCGTAGTGGTTTTACGTCAAGGACGACGTGGTCGCCCCCTTGCCGATGTACTCCGGGCGCCTTATCGAAGAGGTCCTAGGGTCGTGGAAGTGGGGTGTCCCAGACAAGGATAAGAAGAGGATCAAGGACCATCTCGCCGCCCTCCAAATTTTGAAGGATAGGGGTGTGAAGGGATCGGGGATCATCGGCGCCTACCACACGCGGAGGCTGGTGCCGCTAATGAGCCGCGCGCTCCCCCTGTACCTGATTGCGCCCGGGGCGTCACCTGAAGGGACGATGATCTCCGATGAAGCGCTCCCCCCCACCGAAGTGGCACAGCGGATCAAGGAGGCGATGGAGCCTTCGAAGGACACCGTCGGCGTTGTCCTCGACTTTGTATATCCGGTGCCAGGACATCCTCCAATACGACCGGAACCGGGGTTTGTTGATTTTGTAAGTTGCCCTTTCCCGCGCCTTCTCTTTACTTGAATTTCTGACCCCTTGATGCTGACCTCGGGATAGCGGGACTAGCCGAAGAGGCTCGTCCTCGGGGATAGCCCAGCTCTGCTGCCGAAGGACTAGATCCTGGCGGCAGCGAATCGCACCACGGCCGAGTGGGATAAGAGGACGAGGGAGCTCCAGAAGAAGGAGATGATACGGAAGCAGCAAGCATGAGATCGGGGAGAGGAGACAGGCAGCGACGACCACGACGACGAGTTTCATGAGGTAGTATCCGACGTGGATTGGGATGTCTTGGAGGGCGAGGATTCGCTGACAGGCACCCAATTATCCACGCAGGGACCCTTCCCATTCCACGTGGGGGGAAGTGAGTCCGTGAGGTCGGTGGAGCCGGGCCTATCCTTGGGTCCGGTAGGAGCCGGTGGATCTGCCGCCACACCTAGGGTGCCGGCGGAGGATCGGTGGATGGGAGGAGGTGGGTCTGCCGCCGCCCCCGAGGTGCTGATGGAGGGGGGCAGCTCTGTCGCCGCACCCTTGGAGACAAGGGAGACGAGCGCCACTGCCCGGGAGCAGGGTGTAGGCTCAAAACGGTCCCGCCTAGACAAGTTGGAGCAGGGGTCTAGGGGTTCGTCCCTAAAATGTTCCCGCCGCTCAAAGGCCCCAGAGTAGGTCACCGATTCCCCTATTTTTCCCCCCTTTTTATTTTTCTATTTTGACCTTATGCCTTTTACCTCTTGCAGATTCTTGCGACGGGACCGCTCTTTGGGGCTGGCGCCCAAGAAGAGCCTTGCCCTTTAGGCGGGACGGACACCATTGCCCGACGTCGCTCCTATTTTGGGCAGGAGCGGCGCTGATGTTGCGGCCTCATTGGCCGATCTAGCGCCGCCTGTGGTGACGCCCACGCCCTCAATGGTTGCCGAGCAAGCGATGGCGGAGGTGACTCCGCCATCTACGTCAGAGCGAGTGGAGGTGCTGCCCGTGCTAGTGGCGTCCTCCATGGCGGGCATAGTGCCGCAAGCCGAGGGTCCGGCATCGCTAGTGGAGGTGGCCGTGACCGTGCCAAGCAAGGAGCGGCCGGACGCAGCCACGGTGGTGTCAGAGGGGCAGCGGAATCTACGCCATCGACAGCCCAGGCTACGGCGCCCGAGGCGGGCCAGACGGAGGAGGACACGGCCGGAGGGTCTCCGGGCATCGTGGCAGTGGTGGAGAGGACCAGTGGGGGTTGCCCTCGGTCCTGGTGCCGAGGGGCAGCCGCTCGCCCACGAGGGGTGAGTCGCCGCTGCACTAGATGGATCCCTGAGACCCAACGTCGACTCTCTTCTCACTCAATGATGCTACCGAGAGCATAGAGTGAGGGAGTCTTGACGAAGGGATCTCAGTGATGATGAGTGTCCTGGATCAGGCCCGAGTGTCCTACGCGACGTCATCGTTCCCAATGGCCGGGTATCCGCTTGATCTTTTGTCTCGCTTTCTTCTTGTCTTCATGTATTTTTGTATTTTTGATGCCGATCTTCTTTTCAGTCCCTCATTGCTCGTAGCCGGGACAAATCCTGGTTCCTCCATGAGCAAAAGGGGGAATGGGACCGCCCCACCGAGGAGGCCTGGCTACGAGGAGATGTGGGCACGCAGCTTGCTACCGCCCAGTAGCCGAAAGCCGAGGCGCGTCGAGACATGGAGGAGACCCATGGGATGTTCGAGGACCTATCGGCGAGGGTGAAGTAGGACGAGGAGGCGGCTGCTAGGGTCCAAAAGGAGCAGGACGAGCTGCTCTAGAAGGACATCGATGCCAGCCAGCAGGCCGCCAAGCTCCTAGCAGAGCTGGAGACGGAGCGGGATCTCAAGCTGAAGGACGAGGATAGGTCCGTGGCGCTGCAGCGGAGGGCGGATCAGGATGCCGAGGCGATTGCCCGACTGCGCAGGGAGTGGGATGAGCTGCTCCAGACTACAGAAAGGCTTCGCTCAGAGCATGGTGCGGTCTGCGAGGAGCATGACCAGGCCATTCTAGAGTGCGACGAGGCGTATCAGGTGGTCAACTCCCTTCGAGCGGATCTTAGAGTCACGGTGACCCAAAGGTTGGAGGCCGAGAGCATCTCTGCTAGGCTGGGCAAGGAGCTCACCGAAGTGTGGCGGATCCTTCAGGCCGAGAGTGACGAGCACGATCTTCTGCGCGCCGCTGTCGGGGTGGTCTTCGATGACCTAGGGGTGGCGCAACCGGAGGAAACTAGCTCACTTGCGGCTCGTGCCGCGGGTACCACGGCGCGGGTGGGCCAGCTTGAGGAGGACGCCTTTCACGCCGGGATCACCCAAACCTTCACTGTTGCCCGCTCTCATTATGATCGGGAGACCAACTTTGAGGTAATGAGCCTCGACTTCGTGCCCGGCTATGAAGACTCCGAGCTGGATGATATTGAGAAGGCGGTGACTCCCATTACGCGGAACCTGGTGAACAGGCTAAAAGACATGGTTCTCCCTCCGAGGAAGTAGTTAGTTGAATAAGTTTGATAAACATTTATCTGTAATATGTGGACAAGTGTCGGTACTTTCGTGTCCGAAAATAGATTTGTGACTTTGTTTCGCAATTTCGTTTCATTTGTTTGATCATACCTTCTTCCCTTTTTGCAATGAAAAAAGATTTATGTGATCTGACCCTTCCGCTCATTAAGACTGTAGGGCCCGAGGTGTTTAGGGGAAATTTTGATTGTGCTGGTGAGCAAAATTACCGTAGCCGTCTGGGCGTGGGCTTTTTGCGATCTTACCTATCTATCCCCTCGAACCTTGCCACCAGTCTCGATGCGAGGAAAAGGTCTGATGTAATGACTGTTTCAAAAAAAGAAAGGAGGTACTCGTACCTTTATCAGCCCCCGAGTGAGATCCGACCCCTTGCGGTCGCTGGGGCCGGATGTTACTAGAGACTGGAGCGAGGGTAGCAAACTTACTCTTGCATTCACACGTACCTCTTACTTAGGATTTTGGCGATCACTACGTGACCGTGCGTTTGGCCTTATCGCAGGCCCAGCCTTCCCAAGCCCCCATGCGTGGTGGGGATTTTGTGACCGTCGCCCCGTCCATGGTTTTTCGCAACTGGAGGGGTCGAGGCGATGTCGCTTGCCTCGGCGGCTCAAGTGATGTGCCTAATGAGCTCACTAACGGGGATGTTCGAACAGAGTCCAATCCCACTGCTTTGCGATAGGGTCGGCAAAGTTCTCGGGTGGCGTTCCGTTGCTCCTTGACCTGCCTTCCAACAGATTCCCCCTTAATGGGGACTCTATGGGCTTGGCAAGAGGGTGGATTGAACTTTAGAAGGTTGAGATGACCCTTCCCACCTCAATGCGGGTTGGGCAAAGGCCGCTGAGGCTCATCTGCGTTTTTCTCCCCTGGCTCTTATTAGACGTGAGGCGGCCTTATACCCTTCATGGGTCAACCTTCGAACCTTGGTCTCTCGATCACGGATCGTGCGGCTCGAGCTCCCGAGCCCCTTAGGGTCTGATAGGGGTCGGCCGTATTTCGCGCATTACCCCGTCCTCAGTTTTCGCAACCGGAGGGGCTGAGTTGACGACACTTGCCTCGACGGCTCGAGTGTCGTGCTCAATGAGCTCGCTAACGGGTATGTTCGTGTGGAATTTGGGTCCATCATTTGCTGATGGGGTCGGCAGAGCCCTCATGTGGCATTCCACTACTTCTTAACCCGCCTCCCGGCAGATGCCCGAGCCGTTCGGTAGGCTCAGGTGGCCCGTTGGCCTCTCCTCGACGGAGATTCTATGGGTTTGGCTCGGGGTTAGAATCGAATGAGAAAGGTCGAGATGTCCCTATCCACTTCTGAGCGGAGTCGGTCAAGGCCGCTGGGGCTCATCTCAGTTTTTCTCCCTTGGCTCTGTTTGATGCGAGGCGGCCTCGAGCCCTTTGCGGGCCGGCCTTCATACCTCGGTCAGTCGCCGCTCATGTTGAATGAGGCAACTACCGCTTTGTGACGTGACCCGAAGCGTTGAGATGTAGCGATTTGCATATGCAACGTATGTATGATGGGATTAATGTGCGATTTAATTGAGACGAAAGCGGGGGTCAGTAACGTTACCTCGGTGGCATGAGCGACGAGAAGCTCCTACCGAACATGTCCATGAGTCGTTTGAGTCCGACGTTTACAATGGGGCCGGTGTGACCTGCACGAGCATCGCAATTTTCTGTTTCCATCTCTCGATGGTGATTCGAGCCGGTCGATTGACTTTTAAGCGACCTGACAGCTTCTCCTTGAAGGAGATTCTGCAGGCGGACCCTCCAAACCCTTCTCGAGAAGGCGGATGCAAAAACTTGGGGTAGGGGAACTGTGAATTAGATTATGCTAGTGAACAAAAACACCATAGCCGTCGGGGCGTAGGGTGTAGCGGTTCGTCCAGTTTTACTCAAAGTTTTACATCCGTACCCCGTGTCTCTGGTTTTTAAACGTAAGGAGGGGCCAGGCGATGAGGATGTCTAAACAAATAGACACCCTCCGCAGCCCCCGAGCAATGTCCGCGCCTCTGCCATTGCTAGGGTTGGAAGCTCGGTAATGAAATTAACACGCAAAGTAAGTAAACAGGGGTGCTTATATTTCAACGGCCATGCGTTCGTTGTTTTACCTGGGCCGTTCGATCGACCCAGGAGGCCCGTTGGGCCCCCCTGGGTGGGGGTTCCGTCGTTTTATGGTCCTGCCCGGGGAAACGGAGAGTCGCCTGCATGCAGGTGCTCCCCGGTCCTCGCGCCTGGCGCGTGGTGGTGATGGGCCATGCCCGGGCAACGTTCTATTTGACCAGGCGGTGTCTCATCGACTAGGGCGCGTCCCCTCGGATTCCCGTCAGCATTGATTTCCCATCTGCATTGAATAGGGGAAGATAGAGAGTTTTTTGTCCCAACCTTTCGCTTTTCCTCAGCTGCTGCGCCTCTTCCTTAAATAGGGAGGGGGAGGGGAGTTCTCGTCCCACTCCTTCGCCAGCCTCTGAGCCGCTACCTCTTCTCCTTCCGTTCCACCGAGTGTGTTCGTGCGTCGCAGCGGTTCCTAAGTGAGAGAGGATAATGCCAGGGAGAGAAAAGCATGATGTCGAGCCGAAGGTCATCCAACGTAGATGAGACGGTGCTGGCCGCCTTTGCTGAGAAGGGCCCGCTGCTGCCGAAGGAGGAGGAGGGGCACTGGAGGGTGCCGAGCGTCGTCGGCTTTGCCATCGTTCATTGCTATCTTTCTTCGGTGGGAGACGCCCCCCGCCCAGATGCCGTTGTTAGGGTTGCGGCTGATGACGATGGTGTAGTCCCTGGACGCCCCGGTGGAGGTGCCGTTGTCAAGGTTGCGGCTGATGATGATGGCGTAGTCCCTAGACGCCCCGGCGGAGGTGCCGTTGTTAAGGTTGCGGCTGATCATAATGGTGCAGTCCCTGGATGCCCCGGCGGAGGGCACCACAGTCGCCGACATAGTGCTCGACGTTGCAGATGACGGCGCCTTTGAGGATCCAACGGCGCGGTAGGACATCGCCGATGGAGAGCGTGGCACGGCGACCGTAGCAATACTCGTAGTAGACCTGGTCAGAGACTGTAATTGAATAAGTTTGTGGGGGAGCCCCGAGTGAACAGTCTTTGGTATTTATGAGTACATTAGTCCTTTTTGTGATGAAATCACTTTGTAGGCAATGAGTTTTGTGCGAAAAAATGAATAAGTTTTCAACTTTCGCAACGGCAAACAACCTTTCGGCTTTTCTCCCTCTTTTTGTAAAAGGGATTTTGGGGCCTTCCGACCCTTCTCATAGCTAAAGTCACAAAAAACTGGGAGTGTGGGCGAGCCACTTCTGATTATGCCGGTGAGCAAGGAGGCCATAGCCGCTGGGGCGTGGGTTTCCCGCAGTCCTACCAGTTACGCTCAGATTTTGTCTCCCTAATTCCTGGCCTTTAGGACTTGTCGTGAGAAAAGAGGGAAGACTTAGAGAATGTTTGTAAAGATAACACAGAGAGTGTTTTGTTAGATAAATGTACTTATATCTGTAACACCCTAGGTGTTTGTCACCAGTTAAGCAATGGGTTTGAACTTAAACATGGCATGTTAAGTGGTGATGAAGGTGTCAAGATCAAATCTACAAGAGTGAGCTCCAACTTAAACTCGGGCAACACACCTTTGCTTGCATATTGGCCCTTTTCGGATATTTACCTAAGTAATGTTGAAGGTGCTTATTTCATGTGTCTCGCATCAAATTCACCTGAATGATTAGAAAAGTTTTATGAAGTTTGGAATCAAGAAGTCACCTGAAATGATAAGTTAAAATCTTTCTTGGATTGCTTTATTAAGTGAATGGAATTATAGGTCATCAACCAAACTTTGCTACCTTGTCCAAGCAACTCTAATTGAACTCTACAACAAAAGTCATGAAGGGTTCGTGTTGAGCAGAACTCAAGAAAATGCCTCAATCGGTCTAAAACTCTAATTTAAGCTTTACCGCGATGCTACTTTAACCTATGTTGACCAATTGCTTACAGTGCTTGCATGGAGTTACACCTTAAATAAAAGTTGAAGTTTAAGTTGAATAGAACTAAATTTGTTTGATGCTCAAGAGCTAATTCAGTGCCTAGCTAGGTCAAATGGAGCTCACAAGAATCAACAAACTGCTGTTTTTGGAACCCTGAAATTTGGCTAAGTGTAGATGACGAACTTCCAGTTTTTAGTTTCAATGTACCCATATTTGGAGAATTTTAGTTTGCAAACCATTTCGAATTTGGAAAAAACTCCTTTAAGGAAAGTTAGAGTACTCTTGTAGCCCTACACAACGGTGTAATCGGTGGAACAAATAATCGATCGGTTTAGAAGATATGATGGGAGGAAAATGGAATTTTAGCTTGTATTTTCACGGTGGTATTAGAATTTTGCATCAGTTGAACATTTTAAATGGCCGGCCGGCCACAGGCACGCGATGCCGCGTGGCGTCCCAGCTCGCCCTGTGCTCGCCACCTCGCCCTCGCTCGCTCACCACGTCGCTCCTCCAATTGAGAAAAACCGAGCCCTGCCCTCCTGCCCTCTCCATTCTCCTCCCTCCTGCTCGCTCGCTCTCGCGCTTTCTCCCGCTGCTCTCGGGCCTAGGAGCATGGGCGCGCCATGGCTGCCGCGGCAAAGCCATGCCCCATCCACCCTCGCTGCTCGACACCTCCAACCATCTGAGCACCCAGCCCCACGCCCCTCCAGTGCCTCCTCGCGTCGTCCCCCAGCCAGCGAAGCGCCAAAAAGCACCGCCACCGGAGCAACAGTCGTAGCAGCCGCTTGTCTCCGTGGCCAGGCCACTGCGGGCCACCTCGGGCCAAGCGGAGCAGCCCCACGCGTGCGCGTCGGCTCCCTGGTGCTCCACCGCCACTTCCCCGACACCGGCATGGCCCCCAACGACCGGAGCCGCGAGCTCCGACGGCCTCCCCTGCTCTGATTCGCGTGAGGGGCTGCGTACAACAATTAGAAGAAAGGGAAGGGCCAAACTGCAAACTGTAGACTCTTCTGAATAGTGCCTTTTGGACCTATTTGTTTTAAATCGGCTAAAGGTTTAGAAAATTCATAAAATAGCAAATGAGAACTTTTTGCAATCCTTGTGGAATTGTCTATGCAGTAGATCTATAATATTTCATGTTTTAGTTTAAAGTTTTAGCTATGAAAATAGGTTTATGCATCTAGGTTTTCAATTCTAGTTGTATTTGTCTTTTTCATAACTGCAGTTGTAGGGCTCCAAATGAAGTGAAATTTTTGTGGCATGCTACTCATGTGATGTTTGATGTGTGGTAAAAATTTTATGGTCATTTGTTGCTGCATGAGTGAGTTATTGGTTTATCTTGCTCTCACATGATTTCTTGCAATAGCAAATTATCTTTTTCATAGAGGCAGCTATACTTATGCAAATAGTATGAAATTTGAACAGCAGACTATTGAGAGGATATGTGAGCTACTGTAATTTTTGTAGAATTTATTGTGCATTTATGGTATATGTTCATAAATACACCTTGATGTCTAAATAAATTAAGAAATGCTTTAAGAAAATTTATTTAGAGGTGAGCACCATGATTTCTGGTGTTCTTTAGTCATGTGTGAAATGTTGGTAAGGTTGGTTTTGCCCAATTATGTGTTTGCAACATAAGTTAATAATTATTTTCTTGCCGATGTGGTTTATGGATAGATCTAGGAACTTAGCAAAGTTATTTATGATAATGTGCTTTGCTGTGAAACTTATTTATACAAAAGTTGTAGATAATTCATGTATCTAGCTTCTGTTAAAATTTGGTGTCATTTGACCAAGTAGTTTAAGAGTTACAGCTGTTTAAAGTTGGGTTACAGAATTGATTGCTCTCTGTCTTGTTTAGACCAGTTTCTGTAAATATATAATTTCAACCCACTTAACTTGTGAATCATGCTGTGATGGTTATAAATGAAATGTAGAGAATTTCATAAGCTTTCCTGAATGTCTTGTTTCATGGCTATTGGATTTGTATAACTCTAGTTATGATCCAAACATGAAGCTGTTGTTTCCAGTCCAGAAATAGAAATATGCTACTTGTGGTTGTTTACTCCATGTGTTGCTAAGTGTGGCTTATGCCCTTGTTGATGGTCAAGATATGATACTTGTGACCTTGTTAAACTTGTGTCGTGCTTGATGTGCTTGCTCTCTATAGTTAGTTGTGTGATGTTAGTTAAATAGCTATTGGTGTCTATGTCTTGCATAATCTTGTGTTTATCTTGAATGTTTATGTGATGCATCTTGTATTACCATTCTTCATATTCATGCACTTGGATCTTGCATCTCATCTAGGTGCGCTAGATGAACCACGTGAAGGACGTGATGTTGGAGCCGAACCCGAAGACGGTGTATGGTGGACCTATCCCGAAGGTGGAAGGACTGGACAAGTGCTAGAATGGGAGATGCTCACTATGCGAGTGTCGTCTAACAAACACTAACCTAGTGTTGGATTCTAGGCAAGCCCCAGAGCATTCTAAGTCTCCTACTTTATAAAAGCAATTATTCCTATATATGAGTTTATATGTTGTTGCATTAAGTTGTAGGAGTTGATTGAAACCGTTGATTCATTTATTACTATCCTTGCCTACCTTATTACATTTTTACCCTGTTAGGTCGAGATCGAATAACAGCTTAGCCTTGCTTAGACCGGTAGCGATCGGTGATTTCCGGTCACCGACATTTATAGGTGGTTACTGGAAGAATTTAACTATGGAAAGAATGATATCCTGGAATTAACCGTGTGTGATGGATAATTGGAGACCGGACGGAAAAAGTTAGAGGCAACCAGACAGGGTTCTGGGGTGCTGTTAGTTTTCCGTCTGTGTCGATTAAGGACCGATCGTTGCTCGTCCCTCTTGTCATGTTGAACGCATGCCTCACATTTAGCTGGCCGAATAAAGTACCTTTCAACCGCGAAGCTAGTGACACTTTTCGAGCCGGGATAAACTCGGATTGGCAGACTGGTGCTGAAGGGGGTATGACGGGGATGCGAAGAGTGAGCCCAAGGTGCGTCCTGGCTGTCGGGTGATCCATGGGTAGTGCGGTCCATGACTGTTATCCCGCGGCTACTTGGAAAGTGTCATTGGTGATCGGTAACTCACTTGATCGGTGAGTGGTTTGTGTGAGGAATAAATCACCAGCTGGTTAGGAATCGATTTGAATCGCCATCGCTCCTGGATAGTGAGCACTTGACTCGAGCTACAGCATCGTAGTAATTATGATGGAACACTAATGATTATCTGGATGGTATGGGATATGCTAAATCTAAGTTGGTAACTAGATGTTATTGGTTAATCAAGTGATTGCTATAGTATAGGTGCTTACCTAGATGGATAGGTCATAATAAAGATGATGCAAAGTACTTAAAATGGTTTCTTCATGATAGCTTATGCTTTTCGCAAATGAGTTAGCTAGCCCACTAAAGAAAGCCTTGCATAATCCTTGGTGTCGCTTTATTTTGGTTTATGACGGGTAAGTCTAGCTGAGTATATTCGAGTACTCAGGGTTTATCCCACCATGTTGTAGGTGAAGTTCTTGGCCTGCGGAAGATGGTGGCTAACCGCCGGTGGGCTCGGTGACTCTATATTTACTTCTCACCTATATGCTTTTATCGGAGGATGTCACTTATGCTAGCAATGTATTTGGAACTTATATTCATGTAATCATTTGAAAGCTATGTTGTTTTCTCTAATCGGTTTTAAAACCCAATTGTAATATTATTTCCGCTGCAACTCTGCGTATGTGATGTGTATTTGCTTAATCACGCGATCTTGGTTGTGATGTTGATTTACCGAGGTCCTTCGTGACACTCGGCGGACTACCGGGTTTGTATAAGTGAAAGTATGCGTGTGTCAACGTGCTAGCGGGGACAACCACACTTGATATTGTATAAATTGGGCGGTTCTGTCACAATATCAGCCCCCGAGTGAGGTCCGACCCCTCGCCATTTGCAGGGGTCAGAGGTCGCTAAAGATCGGGGATTTCTGAAGAAAAACTGATAAGAAAAAGTATGCGTTTATTTAAGGGTAAAAACAACGTAGCTGCTCAATGTTCTAGGCGTTGGTGAAGTCCTCGCCGTTGATGGTTTTCAACTTGTAGGCGCCTGGCCAGAGTACTTCTGCGATGACATACGCCCCCCCCCAGGGTGGGGAGAGCTTGTGGCGGTCCTTGTTGCTCTACACCAGGCGGAGAACAAGGTCCCCAATGTTAAAGGCTCGGTCCCGCACCCGTCGGCCGTGGTACCATCGCAACACCTGTTGGTATTTGGCCAAACAGAGGAGGGCGATGTCACGGGCTTCGTCTTGTTGGTCCATGGCATCTTCGTAGGATGCCTCGGCTCCCTGTTTGTCGTACGCTCTATTTCTTGGCGCTCCATAGTCGAGGTTCGTCGGGAGGATGACCTCAGAACCGTAGACCATGATTCTTGGCGTACATGATGTTGAGGCCGCTGCCTCCTTCCATCCGTACTTTGGTGAGCCGCTTTGGACCGACGATCGGGTCGACGACAAGTGGATACCTCCCCGGGTGCAGGACGGTATCCGGATGGTCGGTCCGGTCGAAGGTTATAGCGGACTCTGACCACCGGAGGAAGGGAGGTGTGGTTGGTTGGGCTGTGTAGACCTCGCGGCGTGCGACCTTCTGATAGTGTTTGGAGTCGTAGGCCGCCGATCCTCCGAAGATCGTAAGGCAGCCATTTAGTGTTGGAAAGCCGTCTTCCTTCTCTTCGGCGTCGTCTGTAGTGGGGGCGGGTTCCTTCCCCTGCTCTCCTTTGTTGGAGCTTTTGGACAAGAATTTCCGCATGAGGCTACAGTCCTTGAGCGGATGCTTTACGGGAAAGGCGTGGTTCGGGCATGGCCCTTTGAGCATTTTTTTGAAGTAGTTCGGAGTGCCCTCCGTGGGCTTCCAACCACCCTTGCGGTCAGCAGTGGCCATGAGTGAGTCCTCGTGTCGTTGCTTCTTATTCTTTATTTTGGCGGAACGATTGGAGGTGCCTTCGCCGGTACCCTCGTCCCGCCTTGCCTTGCCCTCAAGGCGATCGAAGATCTCTCCGACCGCTCTTCTCCTAAGGCGTGGCTGGTGGTGATGTCCAGGAGTTCCTTGGTGGTTCATGGGCCCTTGCGTCCTAGCTTATGAACCAAAGAATCGTAGGTCATCCCAGATAGGAAGGCTCCTATCACGTCGGCGTCGGCGACGTTAGGGAGCTCGTTGCACTACCGGGAGAAGCGCCGGATGTACCTGCGGAGGGTCTCACCAGCCTTCTGATGACAGTTCTTAGGTCCCATGGGTTCCTAGGGCATTTGTACGTGCCTTAGAAGTTTCCCACAAAGATCTCCTTAAGATCCGCCTAACTCTGGATTGCGTTAGACGGCAGGTGTTCCAACCACGCCCGAGCCGAATCGGCCAAGAACAGTGGGAGGTTGCGTATAATGAAGTCGTCATTATCTGCACCACCGGCTTGACAGGCAAGCCGATAGTCTTCAAGCCAAAGCCCAGGGTTTGTCTCCTGGAGTACTTAGGGATATTAGTAGGTGGTCGATACATTCACGGGAACGCAACGTTGAGGATGTGCCGGCCGAAGGCCTGAGGGCCTGGCAGGCCGGGGCTCGGGCTTCGGTCCTCGCCGCTGTCGTAGCGTCCGCCACGACAAGGATGATAGCCACGGCGGGCTCCTTCCCTTGGGTCGCTGTAGGTGCGCCTACAGGCATTGATGGTGATGCGTGCATCGCGGTCGCAGCCGAGACGCTGATGTATCTAGGTCGCAACGCGCTGCCCGCCGCCCTGTGGAGCTTGGTGGACTGATGCGTCCCTGGTGGGACATACTGAGGGCGTACGCTGGCTGGTGTCGAGCTCGCATCGTCGAGACAACGAGCTTTCCGTCTACTACGCCGCCGCACGCTCGAGCAACCTACGAATTTCGTGGTGGACCCGACAATCCTTGGGCGTTGCGGCCTCTAGAAGGCCATGGAGCAAGGCCATTACGGCGGTGATGTTCTGGCTCGCCCAAGCGAAGTGAGGAAGGGTTTCATCGTCGGTGATGATCCTTCGGTTTACGTCGCGGGCCACGGCGCGTGCGTGCCCACCGTCTCCGCGGTGTTCAATCTCCTGATCGACCAACGCGTATTCTCAAACAAGCTGTTGTCTGGCTTCGTTGATCTCTCGCTTTCGGGCTTTTAGCTGCTCCACCCCTACGTGGGACGGGGCCACCGTTCTTCCTTTGGTTCCATCACCGAGGTTGCCTGCCGGGGTAACCTCCTTCTCGGAGGCGCTTTCGATGTGTCCCTCAAAGGTTTTTGCCATGAAACATTCCCGGGAGGGATGATGCCTCCCCCTGCCGGAGTCAGAGCCAGAGTCCAACCCCGGACCTTCCGCGAGGAGGCCGTGGAGGGATTCTATGACGCTTTCGATCATCCCCATGAACTTGTTGTTCGCGGGGGACGGGACCGTGCGCTGTGCCACAAGGTGTCTTACGGTCGCCGCGGCGTTGCGGAGCCCGAACGGAAACGCCGTTGGGGCGCTCCGCGCGGAGTGTTTCAGAGAGAGGGTGTGGCGACGCGGGTCCTCCCTGGATGGCTGGGGTCCGAGGGAGACGCCAGGCTGGCGCTCAAGCCTCCTATAGCCAGAGCCGATGGAGGGGAGAGATTGGATGGCGAGATGGGCCAACGCCAACTCTCCTCCCACCGTGACGATGAAGTCTAGGTCACCGAAATGCACGTGTGCGCCCGAGACCCAGTTGATTGCGTGGTTAGCCATCCGAGGCCTGATTTGGAACACGTAAAGGCCCCTACCTGGCGCGCCAACTGTTGGTGTTTCGAATAAACACCGGCTAGTGAATTTATAATTGTTGCGCGTTAGGCCCGGATGGTGTACTAAAGGACACAAGGTTTATACTGGTTCAGGCTGAATGTCCCTACGTCCAATCTGTTGTTGCTCATGTTATCAGTACCGAAAAAGGTTCATAGTAGGGGGTACAAACGGTCGAGAGAGGGAAAGGTTCCAAGTCTCTGATGGAATGGTCGAAAGGACGCCAAGAGCTCGGTCGCTGCTTGGCTGTATGCATGATGTGTTGTGTGTGTTGAACTGATCCCCCCTTTCGTGGGGTGTCCTGCCCTCCCGGGAGCAGGGGGTTTACAGATGGGAGAAAGAGGAAAAAACCTAAGGTGGAGGTCACCCTTCGAAGGTGTCGAGCTTTCCCTTTCCCTTGGGCCTATACCGCTGTCATGGCAGACCATGCTAGGGATGGCATATCCGCTGACCCTGACAGGGCCATGCCCTGGCCTTGCTTCAGCAAGGGGTTACGTCCCATCCTCCCCGACAGACAGCGCGGGGTGTCAGGGTGCCGAGCCATGACTCTGCGAGGGGTAGACGGGGAAATGACTATATGCCTGTTACTGTAGATGATGTGAGTTCTTCCTTGGATTGTAGCGGTTGTCGTATGCCTGTGTTAGTATCCGCGCCCGAGGGCTGAAGGCGGCGCCTACTACACTGTGGGACAAAAGTCTGTGCCTACAACATTATTAGGGCACTGTTATGTCAGAAAGGGCTTAAAGCGCCCGTCCCAACGTACCTTCCTGCAGGTGCGTAGGGCATGGCCCTCGACACTGCGATTGACTCGAATGTCCCGTCATACCCTATGCTAGTCTTTATGAAGGATCAGGGTGCAGTCGTCGGGCGAGGCAGAGCCAGCCCTCAGTCGTCGGGCGAGGTCGAGCCCGTCCTCGGGCGTCGGGCGAGGCGGAGCCTGCCTTTAGCCATCGGGCGAGGTGGAGCCTAGCCCTCGGACGTCGCGCAAGACGGAGCCTAGCCCTCGTGGGTCGGGCGAGGTCGAGCCCGCCCCCGGGCGTCGGGAGAGGCGGAGTCTAGCCCTTAGCCGTCGGGCGAGGCGGATCCCGCCCCCGGACGTCGGGCAAGGTAGAGCCCGCCTTTAGCCATCGGGCGAGGCGGAGCCTAGCCCTCGGACGTCGGGCGAGGCGGAGCCCGCCCCTAGCCATCGGGCGAGGCGGAGCCTAGCACTGGGGGGCGGGCGAGGCGGAACCAATCTCCTGTCGTTCGAGCAAGAAGTGCAGTAGTGTTCTTGTCTGACCGGGAGTGTCAACGTTCGATGGTTATTAGTTCTACCTCATTGGGTACCCCGGTATTAGGTCCTCGACAGTAGCCCCCGAGCCCCCGGGTGATTCGAACAGAATCACCCGGGAGGTGTTTTGACCTGCCAGAGTAAATTCGCCAGAGGGTGCGCGCGAGCACATCCGACGGGTGTAGCCC
Organism: Miscanthus lutarioriparius; assembly: GCA_904845875.1. Taxonomy (NCBI): domain Eukaryota; kingdom Viridiplantae; phylum Streptophyta; class Magnoliopsida; order Poales; family Poaceae; genus Miscanthus; species Miscanthus lutarioriparius. Next base: position 30,880,386 of record CAJGYO010000006.1, on the reverse strand, counting down.
CCGAGCCCCCAGGTGATTCGGGTAGAATTGTCCGGGGGGTATTTCAATTCACCAGAGGGTGCGCGCGAGCGCACCCATCGGGTGTAGCCCCCGAGCCTCCGGGTGATTCGGGCAGAGACGGAGCCTAGCCCTGGGGGGTCGGGCGAGGTCGAGCCCACCCCCAGGCGTCGGGAGACCCGGAGTGTAGCCCTTAGCCGTCGGGCGAGGCGGATCCCGCCCCCGGACGTCGGGCGAGGCGGAGCCTAGCCCTCGGACATCGGGCAAGGCGAAGCCCGCCCTTAGCCATCGGGCGAGACAGAGCCTAGCCCTCGGGGGTCGAGCGAGGTCGAGCCCGCCCCCGGGCGTCGGGAGAGGCGAAGTCTAGCCCTTAGCCGTCGGGCGAGGCGGATCTCGCCCCCAGACGTCGGGCGAGGCGGAGCCTAGCCTTGGGGGGCGAGGTGGAACCAATCTCCCGTCATTCGAGCAAGAAGTGCAGTAGTGTTCTTGTGTGACCGGGAGTGTCAACGTTCGATGGTTATTAGTTCCACCTCATTGGGTACCCCGGTATTAGGTCCCCGACACCAACATTCTGCTCCATACAACCTAGCCGGTCTAATCGCTGTTCTATAGAACTCGCCTTTTAGCTTTTGTGGTACCCTCTTGTCACAGAGAATGCCAGAAGCTTGTCGCCACTTGATCCACCATGCTTTGATTCTATGGCTAACGTCCTCATCAATATCTCTATCCCTCTGTAGCATCGATCCCAGATACTGAAAGATATCCTTCTTAGTCACTACTTGACCTTCTAAACTCTCAATGCTTCTTGGGACTTGAAATTCTTAAATATTCATATCCTCGTATTTTCGAGTTGTATTTTTTAGGGGTTCAAGTTGTTGTTGATAGTGTGTAAAAACTACATTCTTGAGTGTGGAAGTAACCATGTGCGAGTTGTTGCATTCTAGTATGAGCTTGAAGCCAATTTCCTAGTGAGCTGGTAGAGGCGCGAAAACATGACTTTTATCGGTTCCTCCTTACAAATATGATATAAATTATAACAAATCTGTAACTAGAATTTTTTTGCCAAATATTTTTTTAAACAGTTCCCGTTCTCTAGAGAGGCTGCTCCACAACAGTTGCCATATCCAGTTTACTGATAATTCAATTATAAGGCAGCCTTAGCATATATACAGAGAAATTGTTATTTTGTTGCGCCCAACAATGCCCCATGAAAAAATGGCCCTAGTAGGTATATCTAATTCGTTTGCAACCATACATGCAGCTGCATATAGTCCAACTGTTGCTCCTACTACTCAGAAGCTCAATATGCTTGCAGCTGCATCCAAAAATGGCACAAAAATAAACTATCGCCTATTATATGCTTTTCGTATTCCTAGTATCTCAGAATGATTTGAATTGGTTATAACCAACTAGCAGTGTTAAAAGAAGACAAAGTAATGGCTCAAAAAAGAAAAGGGAACTAGTTGGCAGCACAATGTGTTATCATGTATGAGAAGTGTAACTCTTTTCATGTATCGTCCTGATTTTTGTTCAATAGTTTGTAAACAAATTGCAATATACCTATTATTGGAGGAGTTGATTTAAACAGGAATGTTAGTTTCCTTTCTTGTGTTTGGAATAGCAGAGCTTTTCTAAGCATGGGCAACAACTTTTGGACACAATGCCCTCCAAAGTCCACCTAGGACCTCATAAAATAGTTGTGCTAAGTGTATTGTGGCCTCACTATATTTTCAAAACAAGAACGTATATTAAAACAATCTAGCAAAAGGAATCAAGATTCAAATATATGGCACAAATAATCCATCCTAATCTGTAAAAACAGAACAATAAGAAAATTCAGCAGTGACGAAAAGAAGCTCGTCAAATTTTAAAATATCAACTTTTACATCAAATCCATAAAAAAAGTACCTCGGCCAGCAGTCGAAGTGGAGTGTTGATTGATGCAATAGCACTTTCGACCTCCATCTCTTTCGTTTCTACTTCGATGCTCTCAATCTACAAGAGTTCATACAAAAGAAATGTTTATTTATGTGATAGTTCGAACCGGAGGGGAAGCAAAATGCATTGAAGACAACATACAACTTTTACGGAGGGATCTGGAAGACGGATGCTCGATGGAAGAGTACTGGGACTACAAGTGACTAACAAGCGAGGTGCAAGGATGCGGATGAAGTTGGAAGAAGAATGGGGAAGCAATAGCGAGCCAAGGAAGAATGCAACCAACGGTAGTTATTTTCTTCCTGCCCCCTTAGGAATAACACTTTTTTGTCTGCCACCAATGCTATTCACCAAATCTCTGTATAGGGAATCGCAGTTCACCATCCTTTACAGGTACCGCACCACGTCTTCGGTCTTGTCTAAAATAGACATGGCACAGAGCAGAGCAGCGCGCTCCCTTTTCCCTGGGCAGAGATAGCCGACGTAGAAAGCAGCATGAACAGTGTGATGTCATTTAAAGCTAGTGTACAGTGAAAACTGTGACATGTGTACTAGGCACACTTGTTTACTCCGGTAGAATCTCAACAACCTATTGGTTTTGATTACCACTGTCACTTCGCTTGAAGGGAACCTACATTTAGATCTTATCTAATTAGGACATAATTTTTTTTTGTGCAATCAGCATTTCTCAATCCAAACAAATTCATCAAAAATACTTCTAATGTTTAGAAGTACTGAACTTTAAAATGATCATTAGTTATGATATAGGAATAGTGAGTGACTAGAACGAGCATGGATAGATAGTGTCTATAAAATATGTAATTATTTAGTCATAATTAGTGACTAGAACCATCACCAATTAAGATAAAAAGTGACACGAAAATAAAAAACATAGTGAAACTCATAGTGAAGATAAAAAGTAAACCAAAGAAGAAAGGGATACAACAAAATTAAGCTAAAGATAATAAGAACAACAAAGGGCAATCATCTTTCTTAACAAAAAACTAAAATAACGAAAAGTATAAAGATGGAAAATATCTTCAGCCGTACAGAACTACAAAATTAAATGAGTGGCTAATAAAGATTATCCTAGTTCTGCAGCTAAACAGCCTAACGATAGGAACAATCTGAAAATAAATTAGAAAAATATAGAACATAAAAAAACAAAAAAATATATAACAATGTACATGACTGGGGGAGGCGAGCATAACACAGATTTTAATAAAAAGATCGACAATACATAACTAGAAAACAAATATTATCCAATAAAGATGATCAAGGTTCTACAGCTAAAATATCCAACCAATATAAACAATGTGTAGAGATATTAGAAACAGTGTAGAAAATAAAAAAAGAAAAATAGATTAAAAAAAATAAGATCGACAATACATAACTAGAAAAAAATATTATCTAATAAAGATGATCAAGGTTCTGCAGCTAAAACATCCGACCAATATAAACAATGTGTACAGATATTAGAAACAGTGTAGAAAATAAAAAAAGGAAAATATATAACAATGTCTATGACTGGGGGAGCCAGGAATAACACGGATATAAAAAAACGACAAACATTGAAGGTAACAAAGTACATGGGTTTCAAAAAACAAACGGTAGAAAGTGAAGCATTGGAACTCAAGAATTTATATGACACAATACATAGAAGACGTTCAGATCCAATTGCCTATTTCATACGTACAACGTAGGCGACGAGGCGACAGTTTCAGGCACAAATGAGCCCCCAGGCAAAACTGTAGTTGACTAGGCGGAACCCAAGACTGAAAAAACCTGCAAATATGTACTACAGACAGCAGGAAACGATCGATCAGAAGCATCCGCTAAGATCCACGGGCGCTCATGCGAAAGGTTTTGCATTTCAGGTTAGTGCAGCGGACCTGTGGCGGCGAGGCGAGCGCAGACAACTGCAGCGTCGGGAGGTCGTCAGGCGAGCTAAAGAATGGTTCAGATATCAAATTAGTCGAAGATGAATTGTGAGCCATTTGGATTGGCATCCAACGGTTCAGATTGGTCGCCTGAAAAAGAAAGGAGAAAAACGAGCATCTTGAGTATTAGCGTCTCCGATCCCTTAGAGGTTGTAGAACAGTGAACAGATCGATGAATCGATTATCAGCTCGCACAGTGATATATTATATTTACAGCGGAATGAACACAAGGCTGCAGGTACTAGTCTTAGGTCGTCATCAGTAATGTTCACGTGAATCCACGGGCCGGCGGTCAGTATGATTCTTTGCTTATGGTCTTCCATTTAAGGTTGTTGTTTATTACCTACAAAAATATTGGCCCACAGGATCATCGGCTCAGACGAGTGAACCACTCATCAATCTTACCGAGCACCCGTTATTGTTGTCGAGCACCCACTAGCCGTGCCAACCACGAACAAGCGTTGTCCGTCCTCACACACTATGATTAGAGCTAGAAGAAGAAGAAGGGAGAACAGAGCATACACACGTAGTATAAGACACCAGCGTTGGCCGAAGCCCTGTATGGGAGATGGTAAATCTAAACTCTCTTTACTGAGTTGCCGTGGTAGTCTATTTATACAACTGTGTCAATCTAGTTCCAGTACAGCTGTCCTGCTACAACAGTGACTAGATAACATACAGAGCTGACTCTGCGCCGGCCTCTGCATGTGGCTACAGTGCTGCAGGTGAGCCGTGCGGCGCCTGCACCTGCAACGGCTACAGTATCACAGTAGGGGACCTTTTCGACGCCGCCTTCTCTTACTGTGTTCACATAAGGTAGAAGTAGATTATCTCACAATCTTTCCCTAATCCTACTGCTAACCCTTGTACCCACTCCATGCCGATCATCTCCTTCAGCTCCGTGAGTCGAAGACGTCCGAGCGGCTTGGTGAGGACGTCCGCGAGTTGCCGACCAGTTTCGACGAACTCGATGACGATCTACCCTCCATCGACACAGTCCCTGAGGAAGTGGAACTTCACGTCGATGTGTTTACTCCGGTCGTGCAGAACGGGATTCTTCGCGAGGACGATGGCGGGCTGGTTGTCCACAATCAGTGTTGGTGGGTGAGCTTCCACGCCGGTCAGCTCGCCCAGTAGACGGCGTAGCCACATAACTTGGCACGTCGTTGTGGCCGCCGCTACGTACTCTGCCTCGCACGTAGATAGCGCCACCACCTTCTGTTTTAGCGACAGCCATGAAATTGGGGCCGACCCGAGGAAGATGAGCACGCCAGAGGTGTTCCGTCGTCCGTCGATGTCCCCCGCCATGTCTGCATCGCTGAACACAATGAGCTGCAGCCTACTTCCTCCGGTCTTGGGAAAGATGATCCCCTGATCCACTGTCCCTTTAATGTAGCGCAGTAGTCGCTTCACCGTAGCCCAGTGATCCTCTCTGGGATCCTTCATAAAGCGACTAACGTAGCCCACAGCGAACGCAATGTCCAGCCTCGTGTGGACTAGGTAGCGCAAACCGCCGACAATGCTCCGATAGAGTGTTGCATCCACCTTCGCCGCGGTGCTGGCCTTCGTCAGCTTCAGCCGCTCCTCCATCGGAGTCACGCATGGCTTGCACTCTGCCATGCCGCTCCTCTCCAACAGCTTAGAGGCATACGCGCTCTGACCGAGCGTGAGTTCCTCCTTCCCTTGTCTCACCTCAATGCCGAGGTAGTAGGAGAGTGCGCCGAGATCGCTCATTCGGAAACGAGCCGCCATCTCGCGCTTGAAGCTGTTAATATCCTTCGTGCGCGCATCGGTGACGATTAAGTCATCCACATACACGCCGACGACGAGCTCCTCCTTCCCCCGTCGCCGTGTGTAGAGCGCGTGCTCAGTTGCGCACCGTTGAAACCTAAGCTCGCCCAGCGTGGCATCAAGCTTGGCGTTCCATGCTCATGGGGCCTGCCGCAACCCGTAGAGCGCCTTGCATAGTCGGAGCACCCTCTACCCTCTCCCTTGATGGCGAAACCTGGAGGTTGCCTGACGAAGACCGTCTCTGCCAGCTCGCCATTGAGAAAGGCCAATTTAACGTCCAAATGATGGACGCACCAGTCCTTTGCTGCTGCTAAGGTTAGTAGCAAACAGACAGACTCCATGCGCGCTACCGGCGCAAAGACTTCCTCAAAGTCGATGCCCTCGCGTTGAACAAAGTCTCGGGCGATGAGGCGTGCCTTATGCTTGACAATGGTGCCGAGGTCGTCCCGCTTGACCTTGTACACCTACTTCAGGCTGATCGAACGGCATCCTGGAGGTGGATCGGTGAGCTGCCATGTCTCATTTTCCTCGATCGCCTTTATCTCCTCCAGCATCGCCCGTCGCCAGTTTCCGTCCCGCTTGGCCAGCGCAAACATGGGTGGTTCCTCTGCACTGACGAGCAGCAGCTCCGCGTCATTGAGCAGCCGACCAGCCAGTCCTGAGGGTCCCATGGCGCCGACGATGTCGTTCAACCTACGGAACCGCACCTCCCCACCTTCGTGGTAGGCGTCCACGAACTCAGTGATGTCACTTGGAGATGAGACGAACTCGATCAGTGTTGATGGAGTTCCCGGTTCCACCAGAGTGCTTGGCACAGTACTAGGAGTGCTCGGCACTCTGGTTGCAGTGCTCGGCACTACTTCTGAACAGCTCATCATTACTCCTACAGTGTTTGGCCACACTGTAGGAGTGCCCAGCCTTAGTCTTCGAGTGGTTGGCACCACTGCAAGACGTCTTGGCTCTGCCACGGGAGTGCCCGGCACCCGTCTTAGAGTGGTCGCCACCACTGTAGAACCTCCCGGCACCACTCCTGGCATGCTCGGCATCCCTCCCGAAGTGCTCGGCACTACCCTAGGAGTGCTCAGCTCTACCACGCAGAGTGCTCGGCACTCCTCTCGGAGTGCTTGGCACCTCTTCCCCAGCGTCTCCACCACCGTGGATGACCAAGTGCTCGACGATGAAGGTGCTGGTGAAGCCGCCAGCTTCACCCATGCTTGGACTGCTCTAGTCCCAAGCCGCCTTCTCGTCGAACACGACGTCGCGCGAGACAAGCACCTTGTCTCCGCGTGGGTCGTAGAGCCGGTACGCCTTGGTACCCTCTGTGTAGCCCAGGAACACCATGGTGAAAGCTCTAGTTTGGTTTTGGTTAATTGATGAAACCCTAAGTGCTAACCTAGTTTATCAAGATGTTTATGAGATAGGTAGCACTACTCCAAGTGATGAAGCAATGACGAAGATCATGACAATGGTGATAGCATGGTGATGATCAAATGCTTGAACTTGGAAAAGAAGAAAGAGAAAAACAAAAGGCTCAAGGCAAAGGTATAAAATATAGGAGCCATTTTGTTTTAGTGATCAAGACACTTAGTGAGTGTGATCACATTTAGGATAGATAGCCGTACTATCAAGAGGAGTGTAACTCGTATCGAAATGCGGTTATCAAAGTGCCACTAGATGCTCTAACTCATTGCATATGCATTTAGGATCTAGTGGAGTGCTAACACCCTTGAAAATATTTGTGAAAATATGCTAACACATGTGCACAAGGTGTTTGCAGGGTTGAGATGGGTGGAGTGAGAATGTCTATTTTCTATTGGAAAAATGAAATGTCTATTTTCTATTGGAAAAATGAAATGTCTATTGAAAATATTTGTGAAAATATGCTAACACATTCGGCGCTTTTGGAAAAATGAAATGTCTATTTTCTATTGCACCGGATGCAAAATTCTTGGTGGTTGGCACATTTGAAAAAGGGTGAAGAAGTTAGAGTTGAAATGGAGTTGGTCGAAATGATGCTGGCGTCGGTCTCATCGACCGGATATTTGGAGTCACTCAATGACCGGACGCTGAAAGGTCTGCGTCCGGTCGAAAGCTATCGAGCGGCTCGAGAGGAAGAGTTGAGCACCGGACGACTGGTCTCGCTGCGTCCGGTCAAAATGTGGACGGACACGTCCGGTCGAAGAAATACGCCTCGGGAGCTTATCGAAACGACCGGACCGGGGCTTCAGCGTCCGGTCGCTTTTTCTTGAGCGTCGGTCAGCTTCGTCAGAGCCGTTGAAATCGACGAACAGCGTTTGAAGTGACGCGCGTGGCGTCCATCGAAGCTGACCGGACGCCGAGGGCCAGCGTCCGATCGGTATGACCGGAGCGTCCGGTCGAGCGCGTGTTTTTGATGTGAAGGGGTACAACGGCTCTATTTGATGGGGGGCTCTATTTATAGCCCCATGGCCGGCTCAAGGAAGCTCTCTTGCACATTTTCATTGATATAGCAACCTTGTGAGCTTAGCCAAAGCCCTCCCACTCATCTCCATCATTGATCCATCATCATTGTGAGATTGGGAGAGAATCCAAGTGCATTGCTTGAGTGATTGCATCTAGTGGCACTTGGTATTCGTGTTGCGTGCTGGATTTCGCTTGTTTCTCTTGGTGGTTGCCACCACCTAGACGGTTGGAGCATGGTGAAGGATCGGCACGAGTTGGTGATTGTTCGTGGCCGCCTTCGGTGATTGTGAGGGGAGTTGTACCTTCCCGGAGTGCCGAAAGGTAACTCTAGTAAATTGCTCGTGTCATTGAGTTACCTCACGTGTGGGTCGGTTCTTGCGGTGTCCTATCGTGTGGACGAGGTTTGTGAAACACCTCTTAGCCGCCGAACCACCAAGTGTTGGTCGACTAACGGGACGTAAGCGTGTTGGCAAGCACGTGAACCTCGGGAGAAAATCGATTGTCTCTCTTCTTTGTCATTCTCGGTGATTGGCTATATATTCATCTTGTGATTGGTTCATCCCTACACGTTGGTATAATCACTCTACTCGCTCATTTACATTCTTGCAAACTAGTTGATACAAGCTCTTTAGTGTAATTAGAATTGAGAGCTTGCTTTATTATTTACATTCATCTAGTTGAGCTCTTTAGAGTAGCAAGGTTGAGAGCTCTTAGTGAGTAATTACATAGCTAGTTTGTGTGCCTAAGTATTCATTACAACTAGAATTGTTGGATAGGTGGCTTGCAACCCTTTAGAGCTAGAGCAAGTTTGCATTACGCTATTTGTCATACTAATCAAATTGCTCTAGTTGATTTGTAGATTTTTAAATAGGCTATTCACCCCCCCCCCTCTAGCCATATTAGGACCTTTCACATGGGTATGCTCCTGTCCTCTAGCTTGGTGAGGTTCGGCTTCGGCTTCCTGACGTGGCCGATGCAGCCGAATGTTCGGAGGAAGGACACGCTCGGCTTGCGCCCATACCAAGCTTCGAACGACGTCTTGCCCGTCAGGGCTTTGGTCAGAGAGCGGTTGAGGATGAACACCGCCGTGGTCACCGCCTCCCCCCAGAACCTTGCCGGCATGCCTTTGGTCTTCATCATGGATCGGGCCATGCCGTCCACCGTCTGGTTCCGTCTCTCCACCACGCCATTCTATTGTGGTGAGTACGGCACGGTGTGTTGTTGCCCCACACCTTGATCCGCACAGTACGCAGCGAACTCCACCGAAGTGAATTCACCGCCGCAATCAGTCCTCAGCACGCGGAGCTTCTTGCCGCTCTCGGCATCCGCGTGTATCTTGAACTTCTTGATCGCCGCCGCCGCTTCGTCCTTGCTCGTCAGGAGTTGCAGCCACAGGTAGCGACTGCAATCAACCACGAGCAGGAGGAAGTACCGCCGACCACCGTTTGTAGCAGGCGTGATCGGCCCGCAAAGGTCGCCGTGGACGAGCTCGAGAGCGTCCTTCGTGCGATACTTGGTCGCCTTTGGGAATGGTAGCCTCCTCTGCTTCCCGGCTAGGCGGCTGTCACACAGCACGCCTCCATGCTTGATGTGGGGTAGCCCTCGGACCATCTTCTCCAGCCGACCAAGCGCGTCGAAGCTGAGATGTCCGAACCGAGCATGCCACATCTATGGTTCCTCGGAGTGCCTTGCCGCACACCGGCTGCTCTACCTTCAGGTCGAGCAGGTACAACCAGTTCAGGGACTTCTTCACCTTGGCAAGAAGTCACTGCTCCCGGTCCCTGATCCTAAGGACTCCATCCTTGATCAGTACCTCGCTACCGCGCTCATCCAGCTGACCAATGATGATGATGCTGGAACGCAGCGATGCTGGAACGCAGCTGCGGGATGTAATATACATCCGTTAGCGCGCGATGCTCCCCGTTCTGGCACCTGAAGATGATGGTGCCGCGCCCTTGGATTGCCACCCGTGAGCCGTCACCAAAGTTCACCGTACCGGTAACATCGTCGTTGAGCTCGAAGAAGGATTCCTTGGAGACTGTCATGTGGTTGCTGGCACCAGAGTCCAGATACCACCGATGCTCCTGGTCGGCGCCCACACATCCGAGGTGGACTTGGGCACGTGGTTCATCGAGGTTGACAGTCTTTAGGGCCTTCCTAGGTCCTTCTACCGTCGTCGCATCTTCCCTCTCCTAGGCCTCGACGTTGTGCAGTGTACAGAACGTCGCCATCAGGATAGTGGCCTCATCCTCATCATTGGCTTACGCCAGATGAGCCTGAGCCTTCTTTTCCTGCTTGCGGTTTGGGCACTCTCGTGCCCAATGGCACATCTTCCCATAGCGCCGACAGGCGTTGGGGTCGACCTGCTTCTTCTTCTCCGAAGAAGCCTTGCCGCGGCGCTTGCCATCGTCACCGCGGCTGGAGGAGACCGCCCTCCTGGAGTTCCTCCGAGCAGCCCACTCCTCTTGCATTAGCAGCAGTTTGCCGTTGTCCTTCGTTGTTGTTGCCTGCTCCAAGCGCTCGTCCACCGTCCAAAGATGGCCTGTCACATCCTCAATGGTGAGGGTGGACAAGTCCAGCATCATCTCTATGGAGAGAGCGATCTGGATGTACTTTGCCGGCACTGAGTGGAGGTACGTGGAGACTGCCTCTTTTTCGTTGATGGTGACGCTGTGGCTCTTCAGCTTGCTGATGAGCGTATGGAGGTGGAGTGAGAAGTCCTCCATCGTTTCACCATCCTTGAACTTGAGGTTGGCATACTCCTGCTTCAGAAGCTGGGTCGTCGCCTTCTTTGCGCAGTCCGAACCGACGCGCATCGCCGCAATAGCCTCCCACACCTCCTTAGCAGAGCTCTTCGTTCCCACTGGCTCCCTGTACTCCATCGGTACAGCAGCGAGGGTAGCCTCCAACGCTGACATATCATCTTTTTCATTGTCGGTGCCCTTGTCAACAGCATTCCAGAGCCGTCGGGCTCTGAGCTTGACCTTCATGGTACGGAGATCATTATTGTTAACCAAAACCAAAGCCGAAATGGATTGTTTGATCCTCATCCAAAACATGAAGTGTAGTGTGCGCCGATTATTGCGCAGTACATATCAACAACTAGTTTTAGTCTACTAATAATAAGAATACATACAAGAGTGCATTCACGTATCTTGATGATCAGATCACACAAGCAAGCGCTTGTAGACATTTTGTCGCTTGACCAGGCATACCTATGGATGTGAGACGATATATGGGGACTGGCCGGGGTAGCTAGAACGATCCACAAAGAGACATGCGTTTCATATCTCCTGCAACTAAAAAGACTAAAAATAAGACTATTTTTTGGTGCGACTTTTTTTTGGGTCACTTCTCCCTTCCGGCCATGCGATACCCCATGCGATAGAAAAAGAAACTGTCATCCCTGCGATCCCCACCTGCTTTGAAGGAAACAAATCGATCACCTAAGGCCACATGCATGGAAGGAAACAATAATCATGCATGGAAGGAAACAATTGGCAAAGATCAAGGAAGACTCCTCCCTTCCGGCCATGCGATACCCTACGCTATAGAAAAAGAAACTGCCATCCCTGCGATCCCCGCCTGCTTTGAAAGAAACAAATCGATCACCTGAGGCCACATGCATGGAAGGAAACAATTGGCAAAGATCAAGAAGACGACTCAATGAGGTTGGCCCTTAATTTTAATGTTTCCAGCACGCAGACCTGAAATTAAAAAGTGACTGCTCCTTGAGAATATCAGTGGTGCCAAATAAAAGATGTGCAGGTTATACATGGTGAGGCTGGTGAACCTTCTGCAATTTCCTGAACGAATGTTCCCACCATTCGTATATAGGTCCATTCCCCTACGTTTCTTCGTGCTCCATTTAGCATATAATATGAAAGTATTGTTGTGTTCATCACGATTTTCAGTTGACTACTCCCATTAGCATATACTTCCTCTGCCCCAAAATATAAGTCGTTACGGGATGTGTGTAGGTTAAACTTTCTCAACTTTGACTAGGTTTGTAAAAAATACGTGCAACATTTAACAATCAATTGGTCGACTCCTGAGGCCACATGCATGTAAAAAATACCTGTATTATAATTGGTCGAAGTTAAAAAAAAGTTGACTTCTCGGGAAGCGAGAATGAATTCTATTTTGGGACAGAGGGAGTATATGAAAGCAGTGTTGAAAATATTTTAACAATCAAGTTCGTCTCTGTCTGATTGGTAAGCTTAGACATCATAATGGCATCAAAAATTTCGACTCTCATGAACACCCTCATGGATCAGTGCACAGCATCCCAATCCTATAGCATACAGAAATGGCAACCTTAAAGACCATCTTAGATGTTCTGGAATTAGAGTATATACGTGCAGACACATAGGTATGGTGGTGCAAGTGAGCAGCCAGCAGGAGTCGAGAGTTAGGAGGTGTTTGGATCCCAGGACTAAACTTAAGTCCCTGTCACATTGAATTTTTAGATATCAACTAGGAGGACTAAACATGAGCTAATTATAAAACTAATTACATAAGTTGTGACTAATTCACTTGCCAGCGCCGTGTACAGGATGGTATGGAGATGTGGTGGAACTTATTCGTGAATTTATTGACGCACGAAAGAAATGGATATCGGAAATCTCTTCCTGTCGGTATAAAAAATGATCTTAGCCGCATCACGGAAAGATCTATACAGTAGAGTTTGTGAGCCTGCGATGCCATGCTCTCTGTGACTGTATACATTTCACGAACTTAGCCTTTTGGATTAAATATCACTTTAACGTCGGTCATATACTTTTACAATATTGTTATCTTATCGTGCGATCCGTGTGTTTTTAGTATAAAAGTTTAGCTGTCCCGTAGCAACACACGGGTACGAACCTATTTACATATATACTCGAACCTGTGTGTACATGATTATATGGAGATGCAGTGGAACTTATTCATGTATTTATTGACGCATGAAAGAAATTAATATCGTAGAATTCTTTCTGCCGATATAAAATATTATCTTAGCCGTATCACAAAAAAGTCTATACAGTAGAGTTTGTGAGCCTGCGACGTCGCGCTCTCTGTGACTGTGTTAATTTCACGAATTTTACTTTTTGAATTAAATGTCATTTTGATGTCGGTATTTAAATTAACAGTATTGTTATCTTATCGTACGATCCGTGTGTTTTTAGTACAAAAGATTTAGTTCTCCCGTAGCAATGCTAGAGCACGCTGCCTAGTGTCTGTTAAAAATTCAGGGCAATACATGTTCAGAGCCACGAATTAATGCGGCCGGGATTGTCTAGTATGTTTTTTTTTAAAAGGACGGCCGGGATTGTCTAGTATTTTTTTTTGAAAAGGACAGCCGGGATTGTCTTACCATCGATCGAATTCCCACGAAACACACAACACGACAATTCTTTTCAAAAAAAAAACCCCCGACAATTTATTAGGAGCTTGGCAGTTGATCTTTTCCCTAGTTTTCTTGACATATAAACGTAGATGCCGTCGACGACTAGACGATGGAGACGCAGTCTATACATGCACGCTTGGTCAACTTGTTCGGAGCGAGCTAAGCGCGGGTGCTGCCGCTACCTCCTTGGCGTGATATAAGCCCGGGAGACGCGACCAAACCTCTCCAGTAATCCCGCTGTCTGCTCTGCTCCCTCGATCTCCTTCCTCTGCATTCTGTGATTCTGTCGCCTCCGGCCTCCCTCTCCCACTTGATCATCCACCATAAATAGCTCGTGCCGGACGGCCAGCCGTGCAGGTGAAGGTGAAGGTAGCCGCACGTACGGTGCGAAGCTAGCTAGCTAGGAAAGGGCCGGCCGGGACGATCAGGACAGCACGAGGGTGCCGATCGAAGCGATGGGGCGGTCGCCGTGCTGCGACAAGACGAGGGTGAAGCGGGGCCCGTGGTCGCAGGAGGAGGACGCCATCCTCAGGAGCTTCTTCCAGAGGTTCGGCAATGCCGGCAATTGGATCGCCCTGCCGCAGAAAGTAGGTAATAACCTGCACTACAGAAAGTCAGAAACTAGCTTGCCTCGGTTTATTTTCTAGTCTTTTGCTTTTCTCTTTTTTACCACCACCACCAAGAACCATCTATCGCTTTCCGCGTGAATGCAAGCTGCAAACATCAGTGGAGTTGGTGGCGCACGGTACTAGTCAAAGGCTTCAGTTTGGTCCATTTAGGTTTTCTATAAGCTGCGGTTTGGTGGAATAATTCTCTTTGATCTGTGAATCGTCATCTCTGGTTAGGTTGACGAAGCGTAGTTTAACTGACCCTACGTATGCAAGCAAGCTTACGATTGAGATACTCAATTACAGTACTCGTTAATTTGATTATTGTCTCGTACGTACGTCAGGGCTGAAACGATGCGGTAAGAGCTGCCGTCTTCGCTGGCTCAACTACCTCCGCCCGGAGCTCCGACACGGCGGCTTCACCGACGAGGAAGAGAACCTCATCCTGTCCCTCTACGGCGAGCTTGGAAGCAAGTACGCATTCATGCATTACCTATCTATGGGCTAACGTTAAAAACAGACCATGGATGAGATGAGAGGCATGCATGCCTAACATCTAACTGCATGCACAGGTGGTCGGTGATAGCGTCCAGGCTCCCCGGACGGACGGACAACGACGTCAAGAACTACTGGAACACCAAGCTCAAGAAGAGGTACCTGGCGTCCACAAGAGAAGCAGGAAGGCCGCCGACATCACCACCAGCGGCGCCTCATAGCGGCGATGATAGCACCGCCGCCGCAGACAGCCACCAGGCCCAAGAGGATGAATCCCTTCTTCCGCTGACACCTCCAGCCCTCACCGATCTCGATACGGCAGCGTTTGTTGACACGGGTGCTGCCGTCGTCGACGACGACATGCTCCTCTTCAAGTCCGAGCAGCTGTACGCCGAGCTCGTGGGTCTCGTCGAGAAGCAATCGCAAACTGGACCGTCCACTGGCGGGGACGAAGCGTCGACAGCAGCGACGACGCCATCGTCGTCCTCGTCTGGAACAACAAGCAGCTGTCCGACGGTTAGCAGCTCAGGTAGCTGCACCTTGTGGCCCATGGACGTGCATGACACAACGCTGCTGTCCGAAGCCACCACCGGCCTGTTCGACGCTTACGGTGTTGGTGACGCGTTCGGAGCGGCGGCTCTACTCCTTCGTCCAAGACCTGCTGGCCTCATCTTACGACGATGTTACTGCTGCGGTGGCGCAGGATTTGCTGTACTACCAGTAGTGCTAAAGGCAGCATGCATGGCTTGGTCAACTTGGTTACTAGCTCCTTATCGAAAAAAAAAACTTGGTTACTAGCTACAGTTAGTAGGTGCTAGGCAGTGGTTACTGGTTAGACGATCGATGATGACGAGAAGAGACGTCATGATGTCCGTGCATACACTCCCAGACTCCATTGGTCCTTCCTGTCAAGATTACTTGTCGAGAGCAGAAAGCAAATGTTCACCAATTAAAACTTGATTTGTCTCCACTCGAGAAGGCCGAGGTCCTGTCCACGTGGAAAGATTGAATATAGAACCTCTCGATATTCATATTCGACCAATAAAGAAACATTTCAGAACAAAATGAAAACTCTACAAAAATTTGCATGGGCAAAACTCAAAAACTAGGTGAACCTAAAGGTTTCCGGAGCTCACAGAGCCTCCACTCTTGGAAAACACCGGAGCACTGGATAGTTGCAGATTTGCACTATAGAACCCACTGAGGGTTAATTAACCTGATTTGTTTGCAACCACGTTAAACCACATCTTCATTTTTGTTGTAGTCGTCCAATCTTAAATAGCCATCTAGCTAGATCGTGCCCATCCATTCTTTGTTTGTTTTCCCTTTCTCCACTTCTCCGTCGCGTGCCCTAGCTCGTGGCCCACGGCTTCTCAACGAAATCATCTCGCTACTCCATCTCCCATATATATATACGTGGTGCCCACCATTGATGCTTTGAGAAACTATCATCTACATGTATAGCAAAGTACTCCCTCCTCTGAAATCAAACTTTTTTAAGTACTCGATCCCTCTATCTTTGAATAAATCAGTTCCTAAAGTGATCCTCCATGACCATTGACCAGCCAGACTGTGACCTACAATAGGTGGCGTATCCATCATCCAGACTTGGGGTCTGCAACTGCAGCTAGACCATTCTGCTAGCCTACCCCTCAAGCATCCTTTCAGAGTTTGTAACCAAAGACCAAACCTGATATTAACATTAAGGGCAAGTTTGGTAGCGCTCCTAGAACTATACGCTTTGCTCCACCCACAATCTCCGCTCTCTCGAGCCGGATAAGATACATGAAGCCCAAAAAAGTAGCTTTGCTTGGCTGCTCATCCGTGCGCCTAGGTCTTCTCCAAAACGCCCCTATGTGGGCAAAGGCATTGGGGTGCGGGGGTGAGCCAACGAGGAGTGGGGCCGCTGGGGAGCCGGGCACCTGATGGAGGAAGCTTTGGACGGTGGAGGAAACCGGAGCACCGAGAGGCAAGGAGGCCTCCTGAGCGATAATGGTTGAGAAAGCAAAGAAGAAAAGGAAGAAAGAGAATAAAAAAAAGAAAAAGGCATTATGGATACTTCATCCATTTTATCAAAACAGCTTTAATTCCACAACTGTCGCTGGCCTGCTGGTCGTGGAGCCAAAGAAAACAAAAGCTATTCCATCAGCGAAGCAGAGCTATACCAAACAAACCCCTAACTTTTTTTAAACCCTGTCCACAAAAGTATTGAAAATGTGCCCCGCAGCTCAGAGAAATAATCAATATCAATATTTCCTTGCAAGTAGCAAAATAAGCAATTTGCTGTGGAAAGTCAAATTAAGGCCGCTTTGAGATCCATGACGTCGTAGCGAAAGGGATCATCCAACAGATAATAGTACATAACAACGCTAGATGACGATGACACCAGCTTGAACGAGCAGGGATGACATTAGCGCGTCATATTGGTACTGACACTCTGACAGTGTCATGCTTGCATCATGCCGCCGTGGTACCCATTCACCAAGGGAGGGGCTGCGGGCGAGCGACGACCATGTCGAGGGAGCATGTAGTGATGTAAAGAAGAGATCGAGCAGCCTCAAGCAAGAAACCTGCCGACGTTTTGACGCTCCCCTCTTTCATGCCTGCCAAAGCCAAGCGCCGGCACCTACGTTGTAACGGAATTCTACTTGTAACATACCTAGCTACGGCCTTCCGGTAATCCAGAAGGCAGCATACGCACAGCACAATGCATGTCGATCGATGGCAACCAGTTTCATTTCCCATGGCCGATCGTTGTTTCGTTGTCTGGTCGGCAACGGCAAGGGCATTTTCATTCATGGCCGGGCGAGGCGTGTTCTTGAGAACGAATGGCCGCAGCTCCAGGCCTGCAGCCACAACACAAGCCCCGATACGTGAAGGGTAGGGATGAAATCGGATCGGAGCTTTCCCATAACCTAATCTATTTTATTTTATCGGATTCGGAGCGGATCGGATATTATACGGATTCGAATGCGAATACGGACTTTTTAGGACGTCAGAAATGGTACGGATTCAGACCGGTGTCAGAGCAGAAGCGGACTTTTTTTAAGTCGGATGATATGGTACATGTTGTTTTTTATTATGAGAAACAATTCATTAACCAAAATCATAAAGCGGTATACAACTCGAGATAATCACCATCAATCCACCACTTGGATTTAAGAGCTCACAAAATTAAAACAAGTTCTCAGTTTAGATTTAAGAGTATAAAACAAGTCGTGCAGAAAATAAATAAATATTCTTAATTAGTATATATAGTTGCTGCCAATCAGGCACATAGGCAATCACTAGGATTACCATTCCATGTCATGTGAATTAAACCCTATAATTGATGAGCTTTGCTTGTGGGCTAAAATATAATAATGGGATGAGCTAACTTGTATTCTTACCACTTGGACTCCTTAAAAAATTCGGATTATCCTATTATAAGCATCGGATAATCCATGTTTAATTATCGGATAATCCATATCCGCCGGATTTCGTCAATCACATATCCTACGCCACATCCGCATTTAATCGAATTCGGATTATCCGCATCTGCACGGATATTCAAAACACTTCTCCATATTCATAAAATTTGGATTCGGAGCGGATCGGAGCGAAGGATTATCCGTACCACTCTCACCGCCGGTGAAGGGTGTGTGCGCAGCCGTGCAGGAGAGCGTCTTTCCGACGAGGCACACGCTCGTGACTCGTCCATGGAGTCATGGAGAGTACACATGCAGGCCCTCTGTGACGAGGCATGTGCCGGAGCTTCCTTCGGGCCTGGGTATTATTGGGCCGAAAAAACTCCGGGTGCTCACCTCACACGCGTTTGGGCCAACAAAGGTTCGTCAGGTTCAATTTCCAAATGCGGGCCTGTGCGCGGGTAAAGCGCTTCCGCCTGCTCAGGTCAAACCGTCAGTCTCAGAGACTGCTTGGACCCCAAGTTGCTGGCCGCCACGGCACACGAATCCGTGGTCGCCAAGGAAACGTGCGCGTACCGCCGACCGACCACTGCGGTTTCCGCCTTTCCGGGCGAGCTATAAATCTGTCACCGGTCGTCTCCTTGTCATCATCAGCAAACAAAGGCAAACCAGCACGATGCGTCGCGAGGGCCGGCAGCACGGGTGGGTGTTCACCGTCGACCGCAGCCTGGTGGACCAGGAAGGCAAGTACCGCGCTCGCGCGGTGCAGGTCGAGGGCGCGGCGGTGGCCAACGGCGGGTTCGTCAGGGCGCCGCGCAGGCCCACCAACCACTCCAAGCCCGCCGTCGGCCGCGCGTACAAGGGCCAGATCGGCAAGGGATCAGAGGCCGGGTCCGGCAGGGGCGGCAGGCACAAGTTCAAGCACGACGAGGTCAAGATGTACTACCTCGACCTCGAGGGAGCCGACGACGACGGCGCCGTCGATGTGTATGACGTGGACACATGAGGCCAACTGCATTCCCAGGAGGAGAGTACATGAGTGTCGTCTGTTGTTGTTTCATTTTATGACCAGACTTTGTTGTCAGAATCGGAGAACTTAGCTTGCATGCACGTGTTCTGCTTCAAATGTTTGGACCTCAATGTTGTTAATTAAAAGTTAAAATTTCTAGCGGTTGTAAGCTTCCGGCTATCATTTATTTTATGAGTCAATTTCCACAGCGCCATTGAAAATTTTACCTTTTCTCTCATTGTCATTGAATTTTTTGAACTCCTCCCACTGCCATCGGAATAATTTACGCTTCCTTAGTTGCCATTTTTGTCAAAATCGGTTAAGTTTGCTGCTAAGTTGATCTGGAAATGACCATTTTGCCGCTCCTAAGCAAATGATGTGAAAATTAGGAAAAAATCATAATTTTTTCATATGATTTTGGATGAAGATGATTTTTATATAAAAATTGTAGCTCTCGATGAGATCTACAACTTTCTAGTTTTGATTTTTTTTCATTTGAGGTCATTAAGATGCACAAAAAAATTAAACAACGTGCCTTGAAAAAATCATATCTTTCTTATAAGGTGTGAAATGGAGATACTTTTTATATGGAAGTTATAGCTCTTGATGGGATTTACTAATTTATAGTTTTGAGTTTTTTTTATTTAAGATCATTAAGATACTAAAAAAAATAAATATAAAGTTTCGGCAGCATATTAATCGCGTACAAGCGCTTGTCGTCTTGGAAAAATGATCTCACTTAGGCGCCGCCAAATGGGTTAGATTCGAAAATGGTCATTTCCTAATCGCGTACAAGTGCTTTGTCGGCCAATTTTTGTTTTTCCTAATTTTCACATCATTTGCTTGGGAGGGGCAAAATAGTCATTTCCAGATCAATTTAACAGCAAACTTAACGGATTTTAATGGAAATGGTAACGAGGGAAATGTGAATTATTCAGATGGTAGTGAGGAAAGTTTGAATATTTCGATGGCAGTGAGAGAAGGGGTAAAATTTCCAATTACATTAAAGGAATTGGCTCTTATATTTTATCATGCATGATCTGCTCGCAGCCTCTCACCAAGAAATAAAAAAGGACATGCGTATAGATATAAATTGCACATACCATATATTATTATATACTGTAAATGATAGTAACTCTTCTCAGTGGACCCTCTCTAGATAGAAGATAGAACCAACAATTTTTTTAGTGTTTTTTTTTGGCAAAACACAGCATAGACGCAAACATGTCATTTATTATTAAAAAAAAGCGTTCGTTAAATTCTAAATCTAGAAATGTGAGCACCCGCGTTAAGTGGAAGGCTTCAACCCAATGTACAGGTTCCAACGTAAGGTATCTCTATTCAGTTGAGCTATGCTCAGTTTGTAATTCTCAATGCTTCTTGGGACTTGAAATTCTTAAATATTCATATCCTCTAATTTTCAAGTTGTTTTTTTAGGGATTCAAGTTGGTGTTGATAGGCCTTGTTCGCTTCTCTTATAATTCGTACTTTTTAGTTTATTTTTTTAGTCGGACCAGTGTTTTCTCTCTCATAACAAATCAACCGGAATAGTATTTCGGCTTGTTTTTTCAGCGAAGCGAACGGGGCGATAGTGTATAAAAACTACATTCTTGAGTGTGGAAGTAACCATGTGCGAGTTGTTGCATTCTAGTATGAGCTTTAAGCCAATTTTCTAGTGAGCTAGTAGAGGCGCGAAAACATGACTTCTATAGGTTCTTCCTTACAAATATGATATAAATTATAACAAATCTGTAACTAAAATCTTTTTGTCAAATATTTTTCAAAACGGTTCCCGTTCTCTAGAGAGGCTGCTCCACAACAGGAGCCATAACCAGAGTTCTTTTACGAGGAGCCATAACCCTATCAAACTAGGCCTTATTCTTAGTGTGGGTGAATGCTTGTGCTTTCTTGTGTGAAATTTTAGTCTTTCTTCTTGCGAGACCTTGTACAGATGCAAACACTCACACAAGCGTACACTCACCCATACGAACTCATGCACGTACAATCTACCCCTATGAAGCATGTTCAAATAATTGAGTTGCACATGCAAACATCGGTCACCATAGGTGTACACAAGCGTACACTCACCCATATGGACTCAGGCACGTACAACCTACCCCTATGAAGCATGTTCAAATAATTGAGTTGGACAGGCAAACACCAGTCACCATAGGTGCACTCATAACGTACTCGTCGACAGGCACGTTGCCTACCACTGAAAGAATAATATATTGTTAAATCTAGGAAAATATGAACACATGGTCCAAGTCAAGACTTGAACGCTGGTGGGTAGGTTTCCACCACCCGAAACCTAACCATTTGAGCTATTGCTTAGTTTGCAAAATTTCCTATCTTTTGAGATTAATTAACGTATTGATGTTGCATCTCTAGGCTCTGTAGGTATTAAATCGGCTTCTGCTGATTTGTACGACTGATTTATACGAATTAAAGCCGGCTGAATAGCACAAATGAACAGACTATATTGGTGCCGAATGAATTGTTTATATTACATATTGTTTTGATCTATATGTACCTAACGGGGTGATTCAGAGTTTGATTTATGCTCATGCTTCAATCCAGTCATGCACAAGCTACTTGTTTTTCAGTTCCATCTAACAATGATTGTCAGACGTTAAGATTTTGTTTGGATGCAAATCATTTTTGAAGTATTAGAGAAATATTATGGTTTTACAAAATACTTTAGTTTTTAAAAGCTACTAGGTGTTTAGATATAACAAATGCTGCTGTCTCTAAAACCAAAGCTTTTTTTAGAAAAATTGTAGTCTTTTTTAAAACTCCATTTATGATCTTTTTCTGAACCATAGTTTTCTGTCTCTTTGGCATATAAAACCATAGCTCTGTGGTACTACAATTTTCAAACAACCTGTTAGCTGATTGGTTTCTGGGCTGATAAGCCCGGCTGGTGCTGGTTTGTTATGAGAGGAAAACACTGTATCATGGCTGATAAGCCCTGGTTGAAACCAACAAGCAAACAGACTGAAAAACTACATCATAGGTCCTAAGTTTACGACTGTTTCTGGAGAACGAGTAAATTTTAGCAAGTCCGAGTCATGCATCATTTTAGCAAATCGAGTCATGCGTCATGCGTGGCTAAATAATTCATATAGCACAGTTGATCATTACAATGTAATGCTATAAATAGTCTATAAATTATGAGATGAAACTTTATGTTGAGATGGGTCCTTTCATTTATCAACCTAAAACTCATCGTCCTGTTCGTTTGGGCTTGTTTGGCTTATAAGGTATGACTGAAAGTACTGTTGGCTGGTTTGGTGTGAGAGAAAAATATTGTTCGTTGGCTAATAAGCCATAGCTTATAAGCCAAATAAAACCAAACGAACAGACTATGAATGCATTGTAGTACACACCCACTAATTGTTGAATAGTTCACAAAAGAATAGATTGGATCGAAAGGACTTTCCTACTTTGAAATAACAAGAGAACAAAAACAAGCAGAGAAATAGGAATACTAGGCAGCTGAGATGTGACATTGGAACGTGCTTACGTGACTTCAATAAGGAAAGAAATGAAAGGGTGCAACAGAATGCACCACTGAGCCTTATATACGAACTTTACGAAGACAGATAAAACGTTGTATTTTCCGAGGCCCAATATCTGCCACCTCGGCCTGGCCTAACTGTAGCCGACTCGTTGGCAAACGTGAGATGAAAATTGTCAGGGACTCGACTCGGACTTGGACGCCAAGTTGCCGACCCTGACGAAACCGTGACCGGCAAGGAACCGTCCGCGCACCGCCACTCCCGGGCATATAAATCTCACAAGGCAGCCCCTGATCCAGCCGCACACAATCCCCACACAGCAACCAAGGCAAACCAGCACGATGCGTCGCGAGGGCCGGCAGCACGGGTGGGTGTTCACCGTCGACCCCAGCCTGGTCGATGCGGAGGGCAAGCAGTGCCGTTCCCGAGCGGTGCAGATCGAGGGTGCGGCGGCGGCCAACGGCGGCTTCGTCAGGCCGTCGCGGAAGCCCACCAACCACTCCAAGCCCGCCGTCGGCCGCGCGTACAAGGCCCTGATCGGCAAGGGAGAGGCTGGGTCGGGCAGGGGTAGGCACAAGTTCAAGCACGACGAGGCCAAGTTGTACCACCTCTACCTCGAGGGCGCCGACGACGCCTACGCGGATGCGATGCTGGAGTTCGACTGGTAGGCCTACTGACATGGGTGTGTGAATGCGGTGCTGGAGTTCGACAGGCCTCATTGCCAGGAAGTGTAGAGATCGATCGCCGATGTAGGCTTCTCTGTGTCTTCTGAATCTAAATGTGTTTTGTGATGTGAATAAACAGACTTTGTTGTCACGAGAATTTTGGGATTTGGAATGTATCTCGAATCAGAAATCAATCTTGATCCCCAAAGTTCAAATTTGTAAAGTTGATTTTTTTTGAATTTCATAAAGTTGAAATTTTAGCCGTGCGAGTTTCTATTTCTTGGTCCTGGTTATTTTTAAATGTAATAGCTTTCATGCAGTTAAAGACAGTGTTATACTGTTATTTTCTGTCACAGCGCGTATTTATATTGTCAAACAATATGGTATTTTTAGAATCCTCGATTTCAAGACCACATATCCTCGGACTCGGACATCAACAAAAAATACATACACCGTGGATCCTCGAGTCACCTCAACTAAGATGTAAGCCTCTGCCTAAAGTCCTGTCCTGAGTTAGTCCAAATCTCTGAATGTGTGTCTGAATTTGAATCTGAATCTGAATGTGTGTATGAGTTTGAATCTGAATCTGAATGTGTTATGTTGCCAAGCTCTGTTGCTTTAGCATGGGTTGGTTTGGGGACGACAGATGTGCTCGACTAAGCTCTACCGCAGCCAACAGAGACGAACAACATACTCCTATGCCTATTCACTAGAGAAAAGATTGACGGTGTCAGCAAGAGATCGAGAGGAGGAAGGACCGAAGAAGCACAAATGAAGATGTCAGCAAGGGACGACTCAAGTAAGGCAGGATGGAACCATCCCATTTTGTTTTTGGTTGCAAGGAACAGACTAGTGAATATTCACTTTGGAGGGATGCCCTATCCTCCAAACCCCAAACCCCAAACCAAACAACACTGAAAGTAGTACCATCGTACAAATCTTAAGAGCATGTTTGGATTTCTCGGCGTATCGTCTGGAGAAATCTTGAAAGGGAAGATAACGAGCTAGGGAAGGCAAACAGCGACATGGAATCCAAACACGCCTTTAGCGAATATTGCCTCTAAAGGGATGACCCTGTCCCTCCTATACCCCAAACCAAACAGCACTGAAAGTGGTATTGCCCCATCTCATCCGGTCCCCATCCCTGAACCAAAAGCAGTGAATTTGAAATAGCATCCTTGAAGCATGTTGGCAAGCATGTTTTGAATATTCGGTTCGTCCCTTTTGAATCTTCCGCTAATAATAAGGCTGCAAAAGTTAAAACAAGA
This sequence comes from Miscanthus lutarioriparius, assembly GCA_904845875.1. NCBI lineage: Eukaryota > Viridiplantae > Streptophyta > Magnoliopsida > Poales > Poaceae > Miscanthus > Miscanthus lutarioriparius. The sequence goes on along the minus strand of CAJGYO010000006.1, from coordinate 30,855,916 downwards.
CTCGCAATCACAAGGCCCGTCGCAACAATAGCTACAATAAGGTGACCATACGGAATGCAGCATGATTCCCTCTACTCTTATGCTCAGCTAGCCACAAGGGGCTTGGATCATATAATGATGTTATGGCATGTTCATGTAGGGAGGCTGCAGTTCAGGAGGAGATGCCATGAGGCTTCGAGGCCAAACCCTGAAGGCACAACAAAGGCTTCACCACCCAACACGACAGGCTATTCGGGTATATTCATTGGAGGTTCCAGGTTCTCCACGAGAATCCGCAGGTCTAAATCCTTATCCTCGAACTTCTTCAAAAAAGGGTGATTCTGCAAGAACAGAAACAACAATTCAGCATGTCTTAATCATTTATAAGTGATGCGATTCATTAGAAAGCTAATTAGTCAGGCAATGCTAACCAAGAGTTCTGAAGCAGACATCCGCTGAGCCGGATCTTTTTGTATGCTGCAAAAAGATTATAACAAAAAAAAAAATTGTAAACATTCAGTACAATACACACTTACAGCGTGAAATAGCAATGATAACTCAAAAGCATTTCCTTTTACAACTCTTTTCATGAAAATGAGATGTCAGTAAATGGAAATAAAAAATACATTAGTGATTAGTACACTACACAGGAGAAAATTGACTAGGGTAGGTACAGCCCAGGTTTATTGATCTTGAAAACACTGTCAACATAAGGTCATGGCCATCAATCGCATGTGCTTCAAATTAATTTTGCGGGGGTGGCAATGGACATAACTTATGTTAAAAAAATATATGTTATGAACGTTTTATCATTATTTTTGATAGATTACAACATCTGATAATAAATTAACCATAGACATACAAAATTTTATGACAAAAATGATGAAAAATACATAATGTATTTTTTTACATAGTTATGATGTCCACTATTACCTTCAAGCTCAACTTGTACGTGAGAAACAAAAAGGAAAATATTATTAAGGGGTAGATTGGGCCAATTAAAAATTTGAAATAGTTTGGGGGGATTAAATCAAACTGAAATTTTGTTTGCGGTTATTACGGCTCAGCCTTGAGGGGAGTAATTTGGAATTTTTCCTTTATCTAAAGTGCTATAGTATGTATTTCAAGGGTTAAAGAAGTACCAAACCTTACTTGTATTAAGAGATATAAGATAGGATATATACAACATAGCCTTTCAGTCCCAAGCAAATTGGGGTAAGTTAGAGTTGAAACCCACCAAGAGCCCTAAGTCACGGTTCAGGCACTTCAATAACTGCTTTCCAAGTACTCCTATTTAAACATAGATCTCTAAGTATATCCCAAGCTTTCAAATCTCTTTTTATTGCCTCCCCCATGTCAATTTCGGTCTTACTCTACCTCTCCTTATATTATTAGCTTGGTTTAGAACTCCACAATGCACTGATGCCTTTGGTGGAGGTCTCCTTTAGACATGACCAAACCACCTCAACCGATGTTGGACAAACTTTTCTTCAATTGATGCTACCTCTAGATGATCACGTATATCATCGTTCCGAACTCGGTCCATTCTTGTGTGGTCGTAAATCCATCGCAACATACGCATTTCTGCAACACTCAGTTGTTGAACATGTCGAATCTTTGTAGGCCAACATTCTGCTCCATACAACACAGCCGGTCTAATCGCCAATCTATAGAACTTGCCTTTTAGCTTTTGTGATACCCTTTTGTCACAGAGAATGCTAGAAGCTTGTCGCCACTTGATCCACCCTGCTTTGATTCTATGGCTAACATCCGCATCAATATCTCCATCCCTCTGTAGAATCGATCCCAGATACCGAAAGATATCCTTCTTAGGCACTACTTGACCTTCTAAACTCACATCTCTCTTCTCCTGTACAACTCTGTCAAAGTCGCATCTCATGTATTCGGTTTTAGTTCTGCTCAATCTAAAACCTTTAGACTCAAGGGTCTGCCACCATAACTCTAGCTTCATATTTACTCCCACCTGGCTTTCGTCCACTAACACTACATCATCAACGAACAACATGCACCAATGGAAATCCCCTTGTATGTTCCTAGTAACCTCATCATTACCGAGGCAAAGAGATACGGGCTTAAGGTTGACCCTTGATGAAGTCCAATTTTAATCGAGAAGTAATCTGTGTTACCATCATTTGTTCGAACACTAGTCACAACATTGTTGTACATGTCCTTGATGAGGGTCACATACTTTGATGGGACTTTATGTTTGTCTAAAGACCATCACATAACATTTCTTGGTATCTTGTCATAAGCCTTCTCCAAGTCGATGAAAACCAAGTGAAGGTCCTTCTTTTGCTCTCTAAACCGCTCCATAACCTGTCTTATTAAGAAGATTGCTTCTGTGGTGACCTTCTGGGCATGAAACCAAATTGGTTTGTTGATATCTGCGTCGTTCCTCGCAAGCGCTGCTCGATGACTCTCCCATAACTTCATAGTGTAGCTCATCAACTTAATTCCCCGATAATTAGTACAACTTTGGATATCTCTCTTGTTCTTGTAGATTGGTACCAATATGCTTCTTCTTCACTCCTCAGACATCTTGTTCGATCGAAAAATATTGTTGAACATCTTGGTTAGCTATACTATAGCTATATCCCCAAGACATCTTCACACCTTGATTGGGATACCACCAGGACACATCGCGTTGCCTCATTTCATCCTTTTCAAGGCTTCTCTGACCTCCAATTCTTGAATCCTCCGCACAAAGCGCCTGTTAGTGTCATCAAACGAGTCGTCCAACTGAACGGTGGTGTTCTCGTTCTCACCATTGAACAATTTATCAAAATACTCTTGCCATCTATGTCTGATCTCATCCTCCTTCACCAAGAGCTGTTCCCTCTCATCCTTTATGCACTTGACTTGGTTGAAGTCCCTTGTCTTCCTATCGCGAGCCCAAGCCATCCTATAAATGTCCTTCTCTCCTTCCTTCGTACTCAAACGTCGGTAAAGGTCCTCATAGGTTCGCCCCTTTGCCTCACTCACCGCTCGTTTTGCAGTCTTCTTTGCCACCTTATAGTTCTCTATGTTGTTTGCACACCTGTCATGATACAAGCGCTTATAGCACTCCTTTTCCTTAATAGCCTTTTACATATCTTCATTCCACCACCAAGTGTCTTTCGAGTCGCATCCGCCCCCTTTGTCACTCCAAGCACCTCTGAAGCAACCTTTCAAACGCATGTTGCCATCTTCTCCCACATGCTGTTTGCATCGCCTTCATCATTCCAAGGGCCCTCTTCAATGACCTTTTCCTTAAAGACCTTTGATGCCTCCCCTTCTAATTTCCACCACTTCGTTCTAGCAACCCTAGCTGGTTTGTTCCCAAGAGCTTACACCAGAAAGCGAAAGTCAGCCACCACTAGCTTGTGTTGAGCGACCACACATTCTCCAGGTATCACCTTACAGTCCACGCATGTTCGTTTATCTCTCCTTGTAAGGACAAAGTCGATTTGACTAGAGTACTGGCCGCTACTAAAGGTCACTAAATGGGACTGTCTCTTACGGAAAAAAGTGTTAGCTATCATCAGATCATAAGCTATGGCGAAGTCTAAGACTTCCTCTCCCTCCTGGTTCCTACTACCATATCCGAAACCCCCATGAACCGCCTCGAAACCTGCACTTGATGTACCTACATGGCCATTAAGATCACCTCCTATAAAAAGCTTCTCGCTACTAGGGACAACTCTAACCAAACGATCTAAGTCTTCCCAGAAAAGCCGTTTAGCACTCTCATCATGACATACTTGGGGGCATACGCACTAATTATGTCTAAGACCATATCACTAATGATAAGTTTAACTAAGATAATCCTATCCCCTTGCCTTCTCACATCCACCACACCATCCTTAAGGCTCTTATCAATCAAAACTCCTCCATTTTTATTTGAAGTTGTCCCTGTGTACCAGAGCTTGAAGCCGGTATTGTCCACCTCCTTCGCCTTCTGCCCATTCCATTTAGTCTCTTGGACGCATAAGATATTTACACGCCTCCTAACAGCTGTGTCCACTAACTCTTTTAACTTACCTGTAAGGGACCCTACATTTCAGCTACCTAAACGGATCCTAGTTGGCTCGACTAGCTTCCTTACCCTTCGCACCCGCCGAGGTAGGTGTGAAGACCCTTGGTCATTTTGCACCACACCCGGGCACCGATGTGGTATATGTATGACATTAACATGCTAAGCAACACATTATGGCCCAACTAGCAAATAATCGTAAGCTTCCTTGAGAACCCATCAACTACAGTTCCAGAGTGAAGTAAATGTAAGAAAAAGATCTTAGTATTTATTAATCACCAGAAACTGACCTATTTTAAGAGTTTTACCCACTGAATATTGGTTGTAACTGAACCATTGATGTCCAAATACTTGTGGCACAATTTCAAAGTTTTCAGCAGATACATTGCATGATCAACTCTAGTGTGAATGGTTGTACAAAAGTTCCCATGACAAAATATGGGCTTAAGTGGATTTCACTAGTAATTATCTCAAAACTTATTTGCTGACTAATGAGACATTATGTTCCATTAACTAGTGAAGCTCAAACGCTTACAATACAGCAATTGTACTGCTCATCCAACAGGAAAAGAATGCTTTAGCACACAAAGTCCTCTAGCTGTAAGGATCAATGGAATCACCAGAAAGACTGCATTTCCATTAATAAGCAAGTGATATTAAGTAGCTTTTAATAGCTTCAAATACTTCTGCTAATAAGTAGCATAAAGGCATTGATAATTATTTTTCATGATTAATTTCAGAGAAGAAGTTTTAGCATACCAAGAGGAGATAAATGAGCAGAATTCTGGAGAGAACTGATCTGCAGGTGCAGAAGGTGGTGGCTGATCGACAATAGCCTCCAGTAGTTCATAAAAGCTTAACCAACCTTCACCTTCTGAAGGTATATAAGGGAACCGGCCAATAGCACACTCAAGTATAACTAAGCCCAAACTCCATATGTCACTTTTGTAGTCATAAGAGCTACCACTAATCCGCTCAGGCTGAAGAAGAAAAGAACTGTCACCACATATTAACGCATTCATTGATGAACATAAACTAGCAATCACATGGCATGGAACGTGATGAATTCAACATACCGCCATATAGTTGTAGGTTCCAACAAATGTATCTCGCTGACCTATTGAGCTTGCTAGCACAGCACTCACGCCGAAGTCAGTAATCTTGACTTCACCTTTACGGTTGACCAACAAGTTAGATGGTTTTATGTCCCTGTGAATCACATGTCTTTCATGATGAAGATACAATAAACCCTCCAAGACCTGAATTAACATAATACTATTCAGTGTTATGTGGGAATGTAGTTTCAAGTTTCAAAAGAAGCAACAACACAAATCTGAGGTTATTCCAAAATTAGGAGAAGCCAAAGCAGAAAACAAAGGCCAACCTTATACATACCTGCTTACAAAGTACCGCAAGGTATGGCTCCAGAACAGTCTTCACTTGCTTAACAATGTCTGCAAGCGATCCACGGTCCATGTACTCAAGAACAAGATATATTACACCATTGTGGTAAAAAGATTGATGGCACATAACTATATGAGGGCTCTGTGTTGCTTGGTTTATTTTGAGCTCCTGAACTATTTGTTTACGAACTGACTCCTGAATGTTCATTTGAATACCCTGCAGAGGAAATTGTAACACTGGTCAATCCATCAAGTCACAGACCATATGGATGAAATGACGCAGCAATCTGCTCAGCAGAGAATTCCAGAAATTTTCACTTAGTAAAATACATTTGCTGATGTACTATCATTCATTAGCATCAATGGTTAGCTTATTCACAGGTTTTGCATGTAAATATATATTGGTAGATGCTATGGCTATCTTATTCATTGAGCATTTGCAACCTCAGTTTACGTTTTTACACGAGTGCATGTTGCCATGTTGTAAATTTAAATGGAATCAGCCATATCATTACAAAGATGAGTAAACAAAGCAACCACATGATAAGATGCAGAAAATTCTGATTCTCAGAAAAATGCATACCATGTAAGATTAATTTTGAAGAAAGATACCATGCAGATCTCTATGTGCCATAGAGAACTTCATTACTATTTGCTAGATTCCAAATGACTGACATGTCTCTGTTTGTATAGAGCTGGCACCTAACAACCCCTAACATCCTGATAATTATCCTAGCAAACCAAACTAGCTGGCTATTCTTAGGGAGGGCTGAGCTGAGCTGAGCTACCCATTACACCATATAAAGAAACAAGGGTTTGTTTTTCATGCCAAGAAACACAAGTAATAGAAAAAAAAAAGAGACAATATATGTCTAGGGTGTTCTAAATTATGCAAGGTACATATTCTACATCTAGGCAGTGTGTCAGCTGTGTGGCCCACCAGGAAAAAAGAATGTAGTTTACCTTTAAGGCATACAATGTCCCCACCCATTTGTGCCTCACTAGCTGGACAACACCACCACTTCCTTTGCCAATGACTTGAATCATCTCAAGATCATCCATTGATAACTGCACATCTTCCACCTTCAGCTTTGTTGATTCCTGGGGAAACGATGTGATTCAAATTCAGAAACTACATGATAGCCAACCAAAATATAAAAGTGTCAACACTCTTAACACAAAGTGGAAAACAAGGATCCTTATCGTAATTGAAGTTAAAAAATGATAGCCAATTAGCCATTGGGTACAAAAGATCATCCAAACTAGTTAGAGAAAATTCCAGCAGTGGAGTTTAATTTTCCTTGAAACTGGGATGTCTGCACTTCTATTCACTGAACTGAATGGAGTAAATTTTACACAAACCATAACCGGAAGAGGAGATTGAGAAACCAAGTCTTATGAAAATAGAAATAAGTCCGACCTGACTTTGGGCTCAAGCTAACAATTTGACTAAAACAAATGTAAATACAATAGGAAGCCTCCAGACTCATAAAGGAAAATGAAGAGCGCATCTGACAGTACCTAAATAACAGGCATATGAAAACCAATAATAAGCAACAATTCATGGAAACCTTTCAACCTAGTCCATACAAAAGGCACAAAATTTATAACTTATCCCTGAAAAATCCACATTTCTCCATGAGGATAAACTTGAAACAAAAAAAGTAGACAAAGAACACCACTCAGTCTGCGCCATAGCACAGATTCCATTCGTTGAACCAATGAAAGTTCTTTTTACCAAATAACAACAAAGTTCTTTTTACTAAGTATCATGTGCAAACCTACAATTCCACCATGCTAAGTACATTCCGCAACAATACTATAGCATGGATCAAGAGCCCGATCTGGAACTCACATCATCATCCCCATTTTCCTCGGAGATAAGCCGCAAGCCGCTTTGATTGAGCCGCAGCTCACCATCCTTGAACGTACCACTTGCCGTCCTATAAAAAAAGGCACCAGGCATCAAATTCAAAGATATCGATTCTGTTTATGCATTATCTTCAGAAGATGAATAGTCAAAATCGAGGAATAGACAAAATTATGCATGATCTGGAAGTGGAACCACAAAGTAACATCTATAGAGCACTTAAAACGGCAATATACGAAGGGGAACAACGAAGTTCCCGCTTATAAATATAGCCTTTAACAACTCAAATCACTCCGATAACACTGGATACTTCAAAAAGAGAGAGGGGTGACGGGGGTACTTGAGGGTACGGAATCGAGGGCACTGACAAGAACTTGTCGACGGGGGTCTCCTGCGCCGGCACGTAGAGCTTGAGCTCCTTGAGCGGCTTTTTCCCCCTCATGGCGGCCTCGCTCTCGTCGTCGCTGTAGGGTTAGAGACGGAAGTGGCTGGCTCGGGGAGGAAGAACCCAAGAAGGCGAGTAGGAGTACTCGGCGAGTAGACCGGGAGGGACGAGAAAAGCCAGTTTTTTCGGGAACTGGACTCCCGTGCCACTGCACGGTGGGGTACTGGCACTGACGCATTCCTATACTGCTCGTGGTAGGAGTAATTTTGTAGTCTAAAGTTTTTATATTTTATACCGGAAGTAATTTGGTAGTCTAAAGTTTTTATACTCCATCCATCCCAAATTATAAGTCATTCTAATAATCTTGAAGAGTCGAAGCATCAAATATTTGATCAAATTTATATGATGAGATAATAATATTTATAGTACCAACTAAGTATCATTAGATTCTTCATTTATTTTTATAGCATATCTATTTGATGTAATAAATATTTGTAATTTTTTTATAATTTTGGTTAAACTAGAGGTATTTTAACTCTATAAGATTCTTGAAATGACTTATAATTTAGAATGAATAGAGTATTTTAACCCAGAGCCGGTGCGGGTCCCTAAACTTGCATTGGGAGGCAGATAGCAGGTTCAGACTCGTTTGGAATCTTTGGATGTGTAACAAATCCAAACAATGTTTAGATATTTATAGATAATCGTTTTAAAAGTTTAGGGATCACGATGACAGAAGGATGCAAGTTTACGAACTGCTACGGGACTTTACTCTTTATACTACACCTGTTTTAAATTATATATTATTTTGACTTTTCTAAATATACAAATTTTATTATATGTATAAACATAACCTATATCTAGGTGCATAACAAAAACTAAAAAACCAAAACAACCTATAATTTAGGATATGGATAGTAGAAAAACTCTCCGTCTATTTGTTTAAGTGTTGCTACCAGGAATCAAACATAGACTATTTTAACCAAATATATTTATGATGTCCAATAAATAATACTAAATTAATCATTAGATATATTTTTATAATACATTTATTTGAAAATACAAATGCTACTAATACTTACTCAGGTCAGAGGACGTGCTATGACCGATGTATATCCATCTTACAATCTACGTTGGCTCCGCGTGTTTTGTTTGTGTATGTATACTCATTTGAAAAAAAAAATTGTTGGAGCAGAGGCTATAATTTTGGAGTGTCCTTTCATTTTTATTTACTCAACTCTTTTTAGTTATATGCAGTAACTTTTTACAAAACCTATATATATATATATATATATATATATATATATATATATATATATATATATATATATATATATATACTACCGCCGTTTTCGTTTACTTGTCACCGAATTTTTACTGTAGCGATTTTGACCATACGTTTTTCCTACAAAAAGATTTTTAGATACATAAAGTTTTCACATATATAATTCTTTATTGAACATTGTTATATACATTGAAGTATCTAAGATTTTTTTAGAAGGAAAAATAGATTGTCAAATTTGCTACAGTAAAAATTATTGCAGTACAAAGTTTCTACAGTAAAAAGTTGTGTATATATATACACACACAGCAAATAGGGGGAGACGTCCCGCTCCGTCCGGAGTAGTCCCTATTGAAAGTTGACTAGTGTGACCGGTCACTGCGGCGGGCCTGCGGGCTGCGGCCACCGACTCCCGTGGCAGTGGGCACCGTTGACCGCTGCGCTGTGGCCCTGAGGCCGAGAGGCGAACGCAACGTCGCCGACGAGGAAGCCGGCGGCGCTGGTGGCGTCTACGGCGGTTTTCGCAGCTGCAGCCGTAGCCGCCGTGATGGCACGCCAGAGGCTGCGGGAAGCGAGGCGGTGGGCACGCGCAGCCGCCGTGCCGCGGGACCTGCAGGAGCGGTGCGCGGCGCCGGCGGAGCGGCTGCGGCAGGTGGCAGACGCGATGGCCGCGGAGATGCGCGCGGGACTGGCCTCCAACGACTCCGAGGGAGAGAGCGCGAGCAGCGTCCTCCTCAAGATGCTCGTCACCTACGTTGACTCCCCACCCTCCGGGTATTCAGCGCAGACCCCTACTCCTGCCTGTTCGATTAAGACCCGGAGAGCGATCCGTCCGAAATGCAGGAATGGTAGTGTGGTTGTCAATCTGCCATGGACGTATGGCAATGTGGCGATCTGTGCTTTGTGTTCTTAGGTCAAAGGCCCACTTGTGTGTGTGGAATGGTAGCGTGGTTGTCAATCTGCCATGGACGTATGGCAATGTGGCGATCTGTGCTTTAATGGGATGGAAAGAGTTTTGACCCTGAAGGTTTTTAAAAGAATTATAGGAAAGTTTGGTTGAAGATGATGTTTGGTAGTCTGTGTTTGAGTCCGAACTGAACAGATGTTACAGATTGAACCATTACGTTCTTTGTTCAGGATTGCTTTTCTTATGTTTCAGCTGCCATGAGTTTGCATTTTTAGAATATATATACATCTGACTCTGTAAGCCAATTCTTGAAGGGGCGAGAAAGGGCTATTTTATGCTCTTGACCTTGGAGGAACAAACTTTCGTGTTTTATGAATTCAGTTTGGGGGCAAGGAACAGCGAATAGTCAAGCAAGAATCTAAAGGCGTATCCATTAACCTCAACATTTAATGTCCAGGGGATCAAATGTAAGGACTCATGTCCATATCTCATTATGTTCATTTAAGTAGTTTTATTTTATGTCATTTTCGTAGAACTCAATTTTCTTGTCATACATTAAGTCTGCAATAATGTTCTTTGTAATTCTATTTTAGGAGCTGTTTGATTTTATTGCGGTTGCTTTAGCAAAGTTCGTTGCCTCAGAGGGTGAGGGCTTTCATCTTCCTGAGGGCATGCAAAGACAACTTGGTTTTACATTCTCCTTTCCAGTGAAGCAAAATTCAGTTGCATCTGGCACTCTTATCAAATGGACAAAGGGTTTTGCAATTGATGAAATGGTCAGTTCTTGTAGCGTACTTCATGTAATCGAAGACTCTAATTTAAGAATATGGGCCTGTTTCAAGTGTAGCACAAATGCCATGCTTCATCCTATCGAAAATCTAATAGAACATATCTAACAGTTTTCCTTTTTGAACTACAACTTGTTTACATGTTTGTATCTGGATAGATATGATCATATGAACAATCTAGTTCTTTCATTTTGTTTTGAAGACAGGTAGGAAAGGATGTAGTGGCAGAATTAAACAAGGATATCAAACGCCAAGGAATTGATATGAAAGTCACAGCACTGGTTAGTTTCTTTTAATATCCATATAACGCTCAATTGGAGAAATACTGTCAGTAAATGGTCAAAGGTATCAATTTATTGTGCATCGATCATGTCTTAACTGAGCTCAAATTGTAGATGTTGAAATGTAAACGGTACCTTTTCAGGTCAATGACACAGTAGGGACATTGGCTGCTGGGAGATATGTGGATAATGATACTGTTGCTGCAGTTATACTGGGTACTGGCACTAATGCAGCATACATAGAACATATGAACTCAATTCCTAAATGGTGTGGCCCACCTCCTGAGTCTGGAGAGATGGTGAGTATCTTTTACTTCTCCCTATGATTGCAAAGTAAAAAACATACAAAAGATGGCACTTACATTGACTGTACTCTTGCATATGGGCTTTTTCCTTATTGATAGCATTGACATGTTTATGAGGGTGTTCATCGTTAACTTACCTTTTTTCCTTTTATCAGGTGATAAACATGGAATGGGGGAACTTTAGGTCCTCCCACCTTCCACTGACTGAATTTAGTGTGTATTGAGTTACCTTGGATCGGTCAATACTTACCTTGGATGCAGAAAGTTTGAACCCTGGTGAACAGGTATTGCCCTTAATATGCTACAGATTATGATCTTTCTTTTACCCTTAATTTAGTGTGTATTGACTCTGCAGCATTATTTTCCTGCCAGATTTATGAGAAGTTAAATCTCTGGCATGTATATGGGGGAAATCGTCCGAAGAGTCTTGCTAAAAATGGCTCAGGATGCTTCTCTTTTCGCAGACAACGTACCTCCGAAACTTGAGATCCCATATATCCTCAGGTATGGCATTCTAGGTATAGTTCACTAATTTGTCCTGCAGTTTGGATTCCTTTTCTAAAGCACCGACTTTTAAAAAAAATGAGCATCTTAACTACAAAAATCCTGCAACCTGGTACTTCTTGACTTCGTGTAGGCTCTATAACACTACCAATAAAGCTGCAACTGCTACATATCCATAGCATAGTCTAGCTTGGAAGATTTTTTTTTGGGGTACTGAAATGTTTTGCCTATTGATGCTAAAAGCAATATACATTCAGCTTTGATTTAGCCCACAGTGGAAGTTCTGTAGAGTAGCTGTTGGAGTCTGATACCCTTGATTATGTGCAGCAGTCCTTGTGAGTATGGCACGAGTATACACCGTATCGAGAATGATGTAGATGAGCCTCATAGAAAACCCTAAATGACGGTGTTGAAGCAACCACTACAACTCTACAAGAGGATAAGATTTTGGCGAAGCCGACCAGTTTGTTAAACACAACTCCAAATGAGTAAAGTCATTGTCACTCTCTCACGGCCCTACTCGACCCTCCAGGACTCTCATATCCTTGTCTTATACAAGAATATAGTGCTAGAGTTGCCTAATCTAATCCTCTTGAGCACTCCTAATTGCTCAAGTCCTGGATGATTGATTGCTCTTGGCTTGATGACCCATAGGCTCCCAATTCCTGTTTATATATTATCCTCCAAGGCCCTTCAGGATGCAAATAAAAGTCGTATTTCTCGTAGAATTCCTCCAAGGTCCTCCGTCATGAATTTAGGAGTCATATACTCTTATTCCTCGTAGGATTCAACACTAAGTCCTAGTAGAACTAGAAGTCCTAATAGCCACCCTTCTTGAATCCTAATCCTGAGTATGATTTGAGTCAACTTTCAGCAGGAGCAAGCATTATCTTGCAAGTTGATTAATATGAACAAGATGGTGAACATTCTTCTCATTTTTTTAGCTTTAATTTTCTAGTTTTCCATCTCGCCTTTATTATGGCTTGCGTTGACAGCTTTTCAAAGTAAATTTGAGTACATAACTGCTTATTTTTGCACACTACTTCTGCTAACTAAAAGGCTGAATATGTATTGAATTCTAGAACATATCACGTGCTGATGAGGCATCAAGACACATCACCTGATCTCAGGACAGTTGGCATCAACCTGAAAGAAATCTTCGGGGTATTCATCTTTTAGCCTTAATGTTAAATTATTCTACCACTTCTGCAGTCCCTACAGAACACGTTTTCTTGATTGGTTTTCAGATAGAAAACACCTGTGGCAAAACAAGGAAATTGGTAGTGGATGTTTGTGAGGTGGTTGCCACTCGCAGTGCGCGACTTGCTGCTGCTGGGATACACGGCATCCTCAAAAAGCTTGGGCGAGACATTGCCAGCCCTGACAAACAAAAGACGGTGATTGCTGTGGATGGCGGAGTTTACAAGTACTATACTTTCTTCGCCCAGTGCATGGAGAGCACTCTAAGAGACTTGCTTGGGGAGGAAGTGGCGTCCTCTGTCGTGATAAAACTTGCCGAAGATGGCTCAGGCACTGGAGCGGCCCTCTTGGCAGCCTCCTATTCTCAACGTTTCCAGGCCGTGGGTGTTTAATTTCTGCTTATAGTTCCTTCAGATTCAAGGTATACAGTTGGTGCAGTGTATATTTGTTTATAACGGTTATAAGATTCATCTGCCCCATTGTTTTTGTTATCAGGCTTGTACTACTACAACGCCCATTTTAAGGGGTTGTCTGAGTGGCTTAGAATCTTTTTTTTTAATATAATGATATACACCTCTCATAATCTCATGTGTGTCGTAGAAAAAGATTACAATGCTCATTCAGTTATAGAGAATTTGGTTCAAATTTATTTGGATATTTTTGTCTTTCTGACTTCTTATATGGAATCTTATTTGTGTTTGGACCTTTAGAAATTGCTTGACAAAGGATATTTTTGAATTGGTGTGTCTGTTTATACTAAGCAAAACGAACAATCAACTGATATAAGAAGGTGCCGTAAAAAAGATCTGTATTTCACACCTGACAATCAACTGATATTAAGAGCTGTAAGGCCAGTCTCAATGGCAATTTTATGTCATAGTTTCCAACGTACTCATATTTTGGAAACAGTGAAGAGGAGTTTCATCCCCATGCATGAACTCTCTCTGTTAACTCTTTTGGATCGACTAGGAGTAGATCAGTGGGTATTTTGACTTCCATTCGAACACATAGATCCAGAGAGAGAGAGAGAGGAGAAAAGGGAGAGGTACAGACCGTCGGGCTTGGTGGACGAGCTCGAGGAGTCCATGGCGTCGGTGTCAGTGGCAGTGACGGTGTAGAGGTGGCGGAGTCCCGGCGCGGTGGAGCTACGGCGGTCCGGTGGTGCTTCCCGCCGCTGGCAGTGCCACCCTCTGGATCGGATTAGGGTTAGGACAGTGGGGCTGTGGCGGCGGTGAACCTCGTTTGCTGAGCCGTTTGCCCCACTTCCTCTTTATAGGCACTGTGCGACGGGGGCCCACCAGTCAGTAGATGGCTGGACGTCCCCGATCAGGACGCGGTCAAGGGGTCCGTCTCGACCGTTGGGTCAAGACGGATGAGATCAATTCTAACATTCTCCTCCTTGATCTCAACTCATACTTTAACTTTAAACTTTGACTTTAATCCCTTTCACTTTTATTTGTTCCATCACGGATTAGTGCATAGAGCATGCTTCATCGTCACGGTCAATCGTCGATAGACTTAACAACTACAATACACGTCTCTGTTCTGAAACAGATTCTTCAACTTTTGGGCCCTTTATTGTCCGGAAATCATAGGCTATACCATAAACCCATGTCGACTGTGTGTTCTCCAAACACACTGGGTGGTAAGCCTTTTGTGCGCGGATCCACAAGCACTTGCTTGTTACTTTTATGTTCAATACTTTTAGTATGATTTCGGACTTTCTCCTTCACAACGTATAACTTTAACGTCAATGTGTTTGGCAGCACACTTGACCGTTGTTATAGGAGCGAACTACTTAAATGGTTATTGCTGTTGAATACCATTATCAATTCCGGGTGTAAGTTCTTTTAACCATTTCGCCTGTCCTTAAGCCTCATAACAAGCTATACCATGGTTATGCATCTTTGATGACACCACAACTGTTTCTTTGAAGTTTTTCCACAATAAAACTCCAACTGCGAGTGTTAGCTACTATGTGGGTTTCACTAAACATCTCGCCAAAATTTAACTTTTGTACCCACAACTATTTGAGAGTACTTATTCTTTCTTACTCACCATGAGGCCTATAAATCTTTCCACAATTGCAAAACATTCTCAACTCCATTCTAGTGATCTACATCTGGACTGGACTTCTGCCAAAACATCCCGGATACATAAACTGTGTAAGGGTAAGTTCTTGCTTATAAGCATTCAGTAAGCTTTCAACACCTGAAGCATATAGGACGTCCATTTGATCGATCTCACATTTATTCTTGGAACACTGAAAGTTCCAAAAACTATTACCCTTGACTATAGGAACAGGCGCAGGTTTATTCACATATATACTTTATTTCTTTAGAATCTTCTCTAAGGATACACTTGAGATAGTTCTAATACCCCTTTTCCTTTTATCTTGGTAAGTTCTAATTCCTGGAACGAATGATGCTTTATCAAGACCATTCTCATTGAAACTTGAGTACAAGAACTGCTTCTTCTCCAACAGTAGATTAACACCACTACTAGCGAGTAAGGTGCTACCCACATGCAGGATTAGGAAAATAAATTTCCCATGTTTAAACTTTGCATAAATACAATTGTCCTCTACATTCTCTTTAAAACCTAAACTTTCTTATTGTACTGTCAAACTTCAAGAACCACTGTCTTGAAGCTTGCTTTAATCCATAAATGGATTTCTTTAGGCAACATCCCTTTACGTTCTTTTCCTTCCACGACAAAACCTTTTGAGTTATGCCATGTAAACGTTTCCATACAAATCCTCGTTGAGAAATGTGTCTTTACATCCTTCTGATGTAACTGTAAATCGTAATGTACCACTAATACCATTATGATTATAAAAGAATCCTTGCAAGCTTATTATAATCCATTCCTTCTCTTTGTGTAAATCATTTCGCCACAAGTGGCGCTTTATAGCTTTTTCATATTTCCTTTGGAGTCACATTTGTCTTGTAGACCCATTACAGCCTACTGTGTTGGCTCCATTGGGAATTACTTCTAAGTCCCAAAGATCGTTGGTATTTATCGATTTCATTTCATCTTCCTTTGCTTCTTGCCATTTAGATGAGTGAACGCCTCTCATGGCTTTTTCAAATGAGGTGAAATTATCCTCTATTTAAATTTCTTTCTTAACATTGACTTCTTAGTCACCAGAAATATCTGATTTTTTTATTCTTTAGACCTTCTAGGGCCTCGTGGCACTTCTTTCATATGGGGCTATTGTTACTCTTCATTGCCAAAAGACAATTGTTCTATAGCCTCCTGTATTATAAGATTCTTATTTACTTATTCATCTTCTTTAAGAGCTAACATCAGGTGTTGTATACCCATACAACATCAACATGTATTAAGCAATTTGTTGCTCTAAAAAACACTGTAGTGGATATGTAATCCCACTTCTATTCAAGCCTTAGGTATCTACATACCATGCTCCCCCAGATTACTCCATCTTTTGTAAAGATGGTGTATCTTCAAATTTCTTATTTTGGGTTTAATCTGCTAAAAAACTCATATGGCGCGTTTAGCACCGCCTTGATAACTCTGAACTCGTCAAGTATAAATACTAGCCGACTATGCTATCTTCCTATCGGAACTATAAAAAGGTCCAGGAATTTAGCTATTTCTTTACTTTAGGGGTATCGTTATTATGACCGTCTTACTCCCTCAACGATCACAATCATCTTTTATAGATCACTTTTACCTTCAATGCATAGTATGCATTGCATTATCTGAAGTATGGGGAAGTATCTTTCTTAATTGTCTTTCTTAATTAATCTTATATTTCTCCCCCTCGAAATGTGGTATGAACTTTTCTACCACAATTTCGAAACATTCAGAACTCTTGTGAATGAGCAAACTTTGATTACTTACTTCATCCACATGATTACATCATGCAAACAAAATTCATATGGGAGTACATTTTTCTCATTACACTTCAAAACTCAACATAGTCTATTATTATCAATACTTCTGCAAGTCATGCTTGTATATCATTCTTATCTTTTGGTTCACATGCAACTTTCTTTTGTTCTTAAACTCATTGAGTACTTAATGACCATGACACAATCAGAGTGTACGGTCAATACTAGGATAGCATAAAAGCTACCTCAAACTTCTCTCCATGTGCGGGATACACTTAGAGCACATGAGTCATCACATCCTTCTCCCGCCATGCGGGATAAGTACTATGCCAAACTCTCCTGCCATGCAGGATTAGTTAACATATGTACTATGCCAACTTTACCCCGCCATGCGGGTATTTTCTCAAACTTTTTCCGCCATGCGGGTACTATCATAAATTTTTTCCCGCCATACGAGATATTCCTTTGAACGGACATAATTGCCAGGATTGGCTCGTGTTCAATCATCAAATTCAGAAATAAATCCGAATATTCTTTTAACACACATGTTTAATCCAATGTTAGTCAAATTAAACATGTATATGACTTTTACAACTCTCATAAGTAAAACTAAAAATAAATTATTCTCCACAGAGAGTACATAAAAGAAATTTCTCAATGAAGACTCTCATTGATCTATCTCTTTTTTTGGATCAATATTCTAGAATTCTTTTCTTTTGAAGCCATTCTTTAAAGAGAACAAAGTCCCTTAACCAATGGCATTCTTTCATACATAACTTGCCCTTAGGCATTTCATCATCTGAGTCACAAGTACCCAGCTCATTTCTCTTTCTGCCTTCAAGAATGAAAGTTTGGAGGTCTTTTGTCTGAAAAATATTCAACAATAATGCTCATTAAACTTTAAAATCTTTATGTTCTATTCTATATCACCGTTGGGCCGAAATAGAATAAAACATCATTCTTCTACATTAATTCCACATCACCGTTGGGCAGAAATGGAATTAACGTATAGAAATTCAATAATCTTGAAAACATAGAACTGCTTCTCAAAATTAAATTCTTCCGTTGGTTCGAATTTAATTAGAAGACAATCAACTTCATTGCAGCGGAAACATGAAAATACATTTCTCTAGTTTAAGAGCATTCTTTGATCTTTATCTATTCTCTAAAAATTGGTCACTTTGATGCAAAATTCATCAGAGATTTAAACTTTAATCATAAAACTCAGAAAATTATAATATTGTTATCATCAACGTTGGTCAAAAAATAACAATACCATAATTTAACTTTAACTATCAACTCATAAATAAACTTATAATATTATTATCATCAACGTTGGTCAGAAAATAACAATATTATAATTTATCTTAACTATCAATCGAATATTCCTCCAATTAAAATTTTTTCCAGTTGGTTCCAATTTTAACTAGAGGATAAACTTTTCATCATTTACTGAATAACTATAACTGCTCTTCAATTAGAAGACAATAAACCTTTAACTTTGCAGCGGAAACTTGACAAAATTTCTTTTACTACTTTTCAGAAGCATTTTTCTGTACTTTTCTACTCTTTGAAAATTCTAACACGTTGGTGCAAAAATTATCAGAGATTTTAAATCATTCTTTGAATGAAATCATCAAAATTTGCTTCTGAAAAAATAAAACAATTCTCAATTATAACTGTGCATTCTGGCCCAGAACGGCAAAACGGCCCACGGGCCACGCCCGCGTGCGCGCTTCCCGCGCTCTCCCCCGCGGCCTAGGCCGCAACCTGGGCCTGGGCCAGGAATTCGGCCACGCGCCCTCGCCCACCTGGGCCGCGACGCTGGCCCAATCAACTAGCGCCGTTGGATCCAATCGAACGGTTGCGCGGCGTCTTCGGGCGAATGAAAAACGCCGACGCCGGCTTCCATCCGAAACCCTAAGTCATTTTCTCTTCTGCTCTCTCTCTCTTCACCGGTCTGCGCTCTCTCTTCTTTCCTCAGTGCCGCCGTAGCAGTCACCGAGCGAGCGAGTGGGCGAAACAATGGAGCAGCGAGCCCCGGCGCCGTCGCCAGCCCCCTCGCCGGCGTGCGCGTTCCCCAGCGGGTGAGCGCACCGCCGTCGAGCGGCCTAGCCGCGGCGCCCCTGTGGCCAGATCCCAGCGAGCAGTGCCCCCGGCCGGCCCTTTCTCCCCCCCCTCCCCCCCCGCGCGCGCCAGCGTGCATGACGGCGAGGTAAGCCATCCCTTTCCCCTTCCGCGTTTCTTCTTGTTTGGATTTGGGGATGGGGATTGGATCTAGGGTTAGGGTTTCGGGTCTTTGTTCTTCTTCTTCCCCGAGTCTGTAGTGGGTTAGGGTTCGGATCTCGTCGTTTTCTTGAATCTGAGCCCTCTGTTTCCATCACCCATTTAGGGTTAGGGTTAGTGAAAACACCCTAGTCTGTATGCTCAGATCCGAAAAGATCTAATCCATCTCTTCCCGCGCGTCAGCAAAATAGCGGTGGGTGCTCCATCCCGAGTGAGGCGGTAGTGACGGCGGTGGGGAAACCTTCCCCGGACCGTCCAATTTCTTTAGGGTTAGGGTTCTTTAGGAGGGTAATCCGAATCGAATTTGAAACCCCTTCCTTCTTTTTCTTTCTATCACCCGAATAGGGTTTAGGGTTCGATGAACCCTCTGTATTTCCTTTTTTCGATCCGAACCGGATCTAACTCATCTCCTTCTACACTGCTACCCCTAACACAATCCACACACTAGATCGACGGCTCTGATACCATTGTTAACTGTTTTGGATCGACTAGGAGTAGATCAGTGGGTATTTTGACTTCCATTCGAACACATAGATCCAGAGAGAGAGAGGAGAAAAGGGAGAGGTACAGACCGTCGGGCTTGGTGGACGAGCTCGAGGAGTCCATGGCGTCGGTGTCAGTGGCGGTGTGGCATAGACGGTGTAGAGGTGGCGGAGTCCCGACGCGGTGGAGCTATGGCGGTCCGGTGGTGCTTTCCGCCGCTGGCAGTGCCACCCTCTGGATCGGATTAGGGTTAGGATAGTGGGGCTGTGGCGGCAGTGAACCTCGTTTGCTGAGCCATTTGCCCCACCTCCTCTTTATAGGCACTGTGCGACGGGGGCCCACCAGTCAGTAGATGGCTGGACGTCCCCGATCAGGACGCGGTCAAGGGGTCCGTCTCGACCGTTGGGTCAAGACGGATGAGATCAATTCTAACACTCTCTACTCCCATGAAATTCTTATCATCTCTCTCTTCATAAACACAGTGCCATATCAGCGTATTTAATATTCATGAAACTTCATGAAAACCCCATTGAGATTAGCCTAAGAAGGTGAAATGAACAAACTTTTTCACACCCGACATATTTCATTAAGGCTTTAGCATAATAACTACACTTATATATACAACTGAAATTTTCCTATTGAACAAATAATAAAACGAGCAATGCAGTAAACGTAACTTACACCCAGATCTAATTAACATAATAACATGTGTATAAAAAAACGGGCAACTCAAAGCCTATCCTCGAACTCGGATAGGGGGATCATGTTCTTGAGACCCTTCCTCTTCCTGATGTCGCCGATGAGCTTCGATGCCATGGATCCCTCCTCTAGCGGATCGGAGTTGATGGCCTCCCAGTGGTCGAAGACGCACTGCGGGAATGCCTCGCCGGACGTCTCGGCTCGTAGCTTCTCAGTGAACTCGAGGGACTCGGTGACAGGGAGGTAGGCCTTGAAGTTGATCAGTGGCGTACCCGGCCTCTGCCTCTCCTCTATCACGCTGCCCCTCTTCCTGTTCAAGAGGCTGTAGATGTTCCCCGTCGCCCTCTCCGGCGCCTGGATCTCGACGAGGTAGACGGGCTCCATGAGGCGGGGCATCGCCGTGAGCTGCGCGGCGTAGATGGCGCGCCGCGCCGTGGGGATGATCTGGCCGCCGCCGCGGTGGATCGCGTCGGCGTGCAGCACGACGTCGCGGAGCTCGAAGCAGACGCCGCGCATGCTCTCTTCGGCGAGCGCGCCCTCCTTGGAGGCCCACTGGAAGCCGGCGACCACCGAGTCCCTGATCTCTCCCACGTACTGGACTCCCCTGCACATGTCCACCATCATGTTGGTCCCTGTCGCCTCAGGACCGAAGCACCATATTTTCTTGGCCACGTCCTTGTCCCAGCCGAACTCCTCGGACAGGACTTTGGCGCGGACCTTAGTGTCGTCCTTGCAGCCGACGAGCTCGTCGTCGTCGATGGCCTTGGCGAGCTCTTTCTGCAACGGCCAGGCCTCCATGTACAGCCGATTGTGCTTGTTGGGCGACTTGCTCATGACGGTGCGGCACGACCTGGCTAGAACCGTCTCGCGGTACGAGACGACGGGCGGGCCAACGACGATCTCGGTGCCGCTCATGAAGTCCTGCCGCAGATCCTTGAGGCAAATCTCTAGATGGAGATCCCCCACGCCGGCGATGACGTACTCACCGGTCTCCGTGACGTTGCACACCACAAGGGGGTCCGACTTGGCGAGGCGCTTAAGCCCTTCCACGAGCTTGGGCAGGTCGGCGGCGTTCTTACACGCCACGGACTTGTGCACGACCGGCGAGACGGAGAACCTCATGGCCTTCATGGGGTGCGCGTCCACCGCCCTGTCGTTGGTGAGCGTGGCGTTCTTGGTGATGAAATGGTCGAGGCCGACAAGGGCCACGGTGTTGCCGCAGGGCACGTCCTCGACGGACTCCTGCCTCTTGCCCATCCAGATGACCGTCCGCTGCACCGTCTTGACGAAGAGGTCCTTCTTCCCGCCGGGCACGTAGTTGGGGCCCAAGATGCGGACCTTGGTGCCGGTTGCCACCGTGCCGGAGAAGACCCGGCCGAATGCGTAGAACCTGCCCTTGTCGCTGGCCGGGATCATCTTGGACACGTAGAGCATAAGGGGTCCCTCGGGGTCGCAGTTGCGGATGCCGGTGGCGTACGCGTCGTCGAGGGGCCCCTCGTAGAGCGTCTCCACGCGGTACGGCTGCGCCTTGGCAGGAGACGGCAGGTGGAAGACGATCATCTCCAGCAGCGCGGCGCTGGCGGGCAGCCAGGCCTGCATGACGCGCTTCATGAGCGCCTTCCCCGACAGCTCCCTGTCCTCGGCCTTGAGCGCCACGGAGAGCTTGTGGAGCATCGGCCACAGCTTCTCCTTGCCGCCGCCGTCGTCGCTCATGCACGCTTGGATGATCTGCCGGATGGGCTGGTAGCAGAACTGCACGAACCCGCGCTGGCACGTCGGGGAGCCCGTGTGCCGGGTGGACCAGCTGCGGGTGGCCGTGTCGAAGAAGTGCTCGCCCCAGAGCCGCTCCGTCATCCTGGCCTCGTCCACGTTGAACTTGGCGGCGTACATCTTGGCGAAATCGGACAGGGTGAACGCCCAGCCGTGCAGCCCCGCCGAGAACGCCACCGTGCCCTTCACCGGCGACACCTGGCAGTCGCCCAGCCTGCTGTCCTCGTACGTTGAAATGACCACGTTCGCGTTCTCGATCACGCGGCAGAACGCCTGGTACGCCTCCTCGCCGTTTTGCTGCACGACACGTCACCTCTGTCACACATCTATGGACTCCGTACTACAGTGCAGGGTAGCAGCAGAACACGCACACACAGTCATGTAAGTAAGCAGGCCGACTGAGGGGAGCGAGCACCTCACCTGGAGCTCAAGGAAGCAGCGGTCCATCTTGTTGACGACCAGGACGGGCTTGATCCGCTCGGCGAGGGCCTGGCGGAGCACGGTCTCGGTCTGGACGCAGACGCCCTCGATGCAGTCGACGACGACGAGGGCGCCGTCGGTGATGCGGAGCGCTGCCGTGACCTCCGACGAGAAGTCGACGTGCCCAGGCGAGTCGATGAGGTTGATGAGGTACGACGAGGTGCCGTCGCGGGCAGCCCCGAAGCGCGCCAGGGTGTCCTCAGCCATCTCGTAGTAGAGGGAGATGCCCGTGGACTTGATGGTGATGCCGCGCTCGGCCTCGTCCGCGCGCGTGTCCGTCATCCGCACGCCGCCGGCCGCATCCTGCGCGATGATGCCCGCCGCGGCCACCAGGGAGTCGGTGAGCGTCGACTTTCCTGCGGTCAAAGTGGTAGTACAATAGTTAATTCCACGCATAGGCAATACAATAGTGACCTGACGATCACAGATTCACACAACATCCTTATGTACCAAAAAGAATACCAACAAGTAGTAAATGTGCGAGTTAGTTTCCTGACGTCACATAATGCATATGCAGGCCAATGCCGCGCCATTGGTTAAGGAACAAACAGAGAGAGCAAAGGAGAGCTGACCGTGATCGACGTGCGCGATGACGGAGATGTTCCTGATGTTGTGCTTCTTGTCCATGCTCGCGCGGAGCTGGCCGGCGGTGACCTTAACCATCGTGAAGGCCGGCCCCAAAAGGTGACGCCAAGAGCAAGGCGAAGGATGGATCTCTGATCTCTCCTCGATCTCCTGCAAGAGCAGAGCATGTAGTAAGGCTAAGCGATAGCCCTACTCCTACATCGCAGCATGGTGATTCACCTTCATCAGCACCGACAGCACGTGCACAGACTATAGGTGAATGGAAACGCGAGAAATCGGACACGCAGAACACATACGGTAGAGCATCACAGGGACGAAGAACAGACGAAACAGTTAAAACAGACATGGGATTTAGAGAAGAAGGGGACAAACCTGCTGCTGCTGAGGAGGCGGAGCGGGGGAAATGACGAGATGAGGCGGAGGCGACGAGCCGTGAAGTGGTCTGCGCTCTGAACGCCTACTTGTAAAGCCGACACAGCGGAGTAGCAGCCAAGTTAGCTAGTTGTTTCGTAGCGGCTACGAACCGCGGAGATCCGTCCGATGGTGTATGGACGGCTCGGGTCGCTCCAGCTTAGGTCCGAGAGAACATGTACCTCTTCGTACCTCTTCTTTAATGGAAATGGTGGTCATATGTTGCGCGTTTTCAGGATGCTTCGCAAAGCACCGGCACGACCATGGACGGATTTTTTTTAATATATATTAATTTGTTAATGAAAAAACAAGCTTTGCGGTGGTACTTCCAAATAACTATGGGCCGTTAATTTAATTAGATCAGATGATTAAAATCATTTATTAACTTCTAGAAGGCAATAGGTGAAATATATATTTTTAGTTTCAATTTTTTGTAAAAAATGATAAATAAGAAAACTTTAAGATATAAAGATGCATGTACGATATAATTGATGCATGGGTTAATCTATTGGATGTGGTAAATCTTTTTTAGTTTTACAACTTTAGATACGACATGACATATTTTAATTAGAAAAAACTATCTTTTTTATGCACATCAACGCGGTGCACGTATATAATATAAGTGCCCAAGGCGCTATGTCGCCACTTTCCATGTTCAATAGGCTCCGGTCGGCTTACCTTATATCCGGTTTGTTCGGCTTCTTTTTTCAGCCGAAACAGTGTTTTTTCCTCACAACATTTCAGCCAGAACAGTGTTTTTCAGCCACTTTCAGCCAAGTTTCAGTAAGCCGAACAGGGCCACTACGTGCTTTATTAAAATGTTCTTTCAATTATGTAACATAGTTTTAATCGAGTTAGCATAATGTACAAACACGATTATGTACCGTGTTACCGTGTGTAACATGTTTTAGATCATCAAAATTCATGGTTCAATTAACGTGTTAGCTATTGATATTTTCATATATGTAATGCATTTTTAAATTGAGTATCTAACATGACTTTAATATGACTGTGTATCACAAAAAAAAACCACTTTGAAGACAAAAATATCATCATGCTTTATACATGATAAAACCATTAAAACTCTTTTATGGTACCCTATCATTCTTGTTGTACATATCTAATATTGATAAAAATATACATAAATATTTCAATGCATATAGCATTTGTTAAAATAAATTAAGATTTATAAAAGGAAAAAAGAAAGGTGCACACGAAATAGAAGGAAGGGCAAGGAAAAGAAGGAAGGAAGGCTACGCACGTTAATTAAAGGAAGAGGATCAGCTCGTTCCGTCTCCGGGAGGAATTTGACAATATTTCCTTTTTATTTGTCTAGATTAATTATTTAATTAATTTAAAAAATCTAAAAAAACAATGGCTCAGATTTATTTAAAGTATTGTCCTGTGAAAACAGGTGACAAATTTTAGAACTTGAGTAAAATTGCAAGGGTTGATTGTGTTCTGCTCTCTAGGTGAGGGCGCGTTTAGTTCCCAAATTTTTTTGGGTTTGGCTACTGTGTGCTGCTATAGTAGATTTATTATTGTATAGTAACATGGCACCGATGGATTTATTGTTGTATAGTAACATGGCACCGATGAATCAGCCTGTTTGCTTGGTCGTAAACGATTGTGGATTATAAGTTAGAATAGTATTTTTCTCTCATACCAAATCAGCCAGCAGTAATAATCGATAATCGTTTCAGACGAAACGAATGGGCTGAATGTTCTTGCCCCGCACCGATTTTTAGTAGCATCACTTAGGCTATCTCCAACAGCGGGGAGGCAAATAGAGCACCCATTCCACGTTTGCATCACCTACAGTAAAGACCCTGCGTACCCAAATTTGTGGCTTCTCCAACAGTCAAACCCAAATCCCACCCCACCTCTCTGTCCTCGTCGAGCTACCCCGCCGCGGTCCAGCAGTGGAGCAGCTCGCGGCCGCCACCGTCGTCGTCGTCCGCGGTCGCCGCCGTGGAGCAGCTCGCGGCCGCCGTCGCGGTCCAGCAGCAGCCATCGTGGAGCAGCGCGGACAGGCGAGCAGGGCAGCCTCCACCGGCAGTGCAGACACGACCTCCCTCGCGCGAAGCTTCTAGGTGCGGGCGCACCTCGCCATCGTCGTCCGTGGAAGCAGCTCGCCGCCGTTGTCCGCTCCACCAGATGCCTTCGACGGGCCCACCATTACCGGCGTCAGAGATTTGCGTCTTGCGGGAGAGGCGACGCATGTTTGCCTTCCACCTCGTCTCATACGCAAAATGGCTACCTTGTCAGCGTCTTCGGTTGCAGAACGTTTTCAGTATGCAAAAACACTGTGAAATACCTATTATGCATTTGGGTCACGCGATGGCTGCTCTGTTGGAGACGGTCTTAGCGGCAAGCGTTGCTTGTTTCTTTGCTCAACGCTTGTTTCTTTGCTCTCTTATTTAGGTATCACTCCAAGCACATGCTGTGGATGGCCTCCTAAAACGTCTTGTCAGAAAATTGCTAGGGCCTTGTTTAGATTACAAATTTTTGCAATTTGGATACTGTAGCATGTTTCGTTTGTATTTGACAAACTTTGTCCGATCATGGACTAACTAGGCTCAAAAGATTCGTCTCGTGATTTACAACCAAACTATGTAATTAGTTATTTTTTTACCTATATTTAATGCTCCATATATACGTCCAAAAATTGATGTGATGGAGAGAGACCGAAAAAAACTTAGAATTTTGAGGCAATAGCTTCCCTAGTAAACGCTGCAGTGTGAAGCGTCACTCTCTTCTGTAGTAGGACTCATAATATATGATTAGTAAATTTCCACTCGCTTTTTCTCTGCTTGTACTGCTCTGGCTTTTCAACGCCCGCAGACAATTGTTTAATGAGCATGCACCGATGCCTCTACTTGCGCCGAAGCCATTTTTTTTTTTAAGCATCGGTGGTTGTAGTGTTCGGGCACCGGTAGAAGTGATGCCTTAACCAAACAAAAGTCATGTCGGGCATTGGTTCAACAGTACACGAGGGCCTAAAGGCATGAGAGATGTCTACTAGAGCTCATGCTGCTTTCAAATAACCTCACGCTGCTCTTCTGGGGGCTATTGACTCAATGACTTATGATTTCTCGAGTCTCTTCTTTCCCTTTTACTTTTTTTTCTTTTTTTCTCTTGCCAGGCTATCGCCCTTGACGTTTGTATTGCACTTCCTCCGCTTACCGAAGCTACATTTTTAAGAGAGAACTGCTCCGGTACCCCTCTTTAACTGCACACATCTCAAAGCAGTCAATTTAATGAAGTAATTATTTTTTGTTATTATCACAACTGGGTCCTACATGGGCCCAGCCCGAACCCAGCCCTGATAGAGGGAAAGTCATGTGTGTAGGTCTCCGTCCATTCCTTCTCATGCTGCTGTTTGCCTCGCAGACGACGCGTCTGCTCCCTGCTCCGATTGCTGCAGAAGTGATGCTCCCTCCTCCAGTCCCTTGTAGCGGCCATTCTCGAGCAATGCCGGTCGACGGACCAAGCCAACTATGTCACCTCCCCCCTCCTCCCCCGATCCATTTTGTTGTGCCAGCAGCGTCCCGTGCCACAGGACACACCAGTCGGGGGAGGCGCTTGTCCGCCCCCCTCGCATGTCGTTCGTGTCCACAAATTTATTGTCAAATCAACTATTTTTTATTTTATTTTATGGTTAGTCAAGTCCCATCGATTTAGCTAATCATCATCATCATTGATGCGACTATGCCCTCTTGGTCTCCTTCGTAGCCATTTTGTTACACTTTATGATCAATGGACTTCTATTTGTCATCATCATTATTCCTACTACGTGCCGTCTTGCAACAGCTCTTTGTGCTTTCTTTGGCTTGATTTGACATATCTCTATATTCTCATCGAGTTCAAAGTCTCCAAAGCAAGGTTCATTGTTGAAGAGTTGATGTATTGTGTTGTGAAGACTTCAGGTATTTGCTGAAGTACGGGTTGTGGAGGCAATAACTCTTGTAGAGGAGATTTTTTTTTCTATATCGACATTGTTCAAGAGTTGCACGCTCCGACGACAAGTTTTATTTTGGATTTTGGATGTGATTTGTCTTTTTTTAAGTCTAGTGCATAGTGCCAACTCTCCAAATGCAACGACATTGCATTCATGTTGCATTTGAGAGGGGTGTCAAGGGTATTATTGAAATCTCATATGTCAAGGGTTTTCCTCTTGTGTCCCTCATGTACTATATATATACACACACCCCATTGGACCTCAATAGAATCATCCAGTTGAGTCTCCCTTTAGTCATAATAGACTCTACGTCTCTGCTACATTTCTGTTAGGAAACAAATTATAGACTTCTGAAACTAATTCTTTCCTATCAGCAACTACTTATAAACAAGATGAAAACTTTTGTGTTGGCCTCATTTAGTAAGTTCATCTTGGCCTACTGACTGTATTGGTTGATATCCATGAAGACTTGTTCATATGTATCTCTGTAATTTCATAGGTGCGGTGTCTTCATTTTGCGTCCAAATTATATATAGTACTACCTCCTCAAACGCATAGGATGAAACCAAAAGTGTACAAACGTTTCTAAGATAGAAGAATTTTAAATCCGCCACCAAATAGCTGCAACTTCGAGTTCTAATTGGGGGATTGATAATTGTTTAGTCCCATCATCTAGATAGAATCATCTGGTTCTTAAAAGCTTGTAACTGAATTCTTCTCTTTTTAGTATATTCTTGTGCTTCAAATTTAGTATTGGGATATTGATAATTGATGTTTTCTGATGAACAAACTGAAGATTATAGAAGAAAAACAGAATGTTAGACAATCCTACTATGATCGATGGAAGCACTTCTACAGCCACACCACTCACCAAATACACCTAATCCCTCAACTAAAATTACAAAGGAATATGTTATGCAAAGGAATCTGTTATGCATTTCTATATTCTTGTTCTTAAAAATTACAAAACACAAATATGAAAATTATATATTTCAAATAGTGCAACTAGTGCTTTTTGTTAATGCAATTATATTGTACATGTACATAATTAAAAAATTGGGCTCATGCAAGTGAAACCTGCTGAGAATAAAGTTAACTGCTGCTAATCAACAAACAAAGACAATAGTTTAAGGATTGCTACTAGAGGCACTATCACTTCAACTAGCAATTTTAGCGATATTTCACAAAGATAACCAGGATTCACGAACTGGACACAACCAGATTGAACAGCAATACATTGAAGTATAGCACTGAATTTGAGCAGCAATACATATGTAACCTTTTTGTATTTGATGCACTCTACAACTCAACCTACATTTAACTTGAGAAATATCAGGAGTAGACCTATTTAGTACTTATTACCAATTTGAAAAACCATGGAAGTATAGCATTGAAATCCTAGTGAAGAGTAGAGTGAGAATAAAATACCTTTGGTGGAGCCATTAGATATTCTTCAGGCAAGAATAACTCGAGCTTGAAAACTCCTCCTGCAAGTAGTCCAATCAAAGTTATTAGAGACCATATTAGAAAGCACAAAATGACAAAAACCAGTGCTTTGTTTTACATTTCAGTATACATGATAGTGTTATTCTTGGTGTTTAGAAGACGGTCGATTTCTTCAATGATTGTCTTCATCTTCACATAATTTTAAGTACTTCTCATCATCCATGAGCGAATTGAGCTCACCTGAATTGTTAAGCTTAACCTTGATAATCCATCCCTTCTCATATGGACTTGCATTCACCTAACTAGAAATGACAATTATTGACTAATCTACCCATGGAAGTTTACTTTCAGCTAAGTTTTGGCTAATATGAGTTGCAGCACTTATCAATCCAGGTTCCTCGCTTAGTTTCTCATTCACTTCAATGACCTCTCCAGGTTCCTTGCTTATATCATGACCTTCTTTTGCGAATCTGTGGACTACAAGATAACGTTGAATTAGTATATTTGGACTCTGTTATTTGTGCACACTGGCTCCTTGGCTGATTCAATTTTTCAATACTGAGTCCTAGGAAATAGCAAATGATTATTCTTTGTGGATCTAGGTGGCATGTCTTAGGATGCCGCAGCCAGTCTATGCGTTTGATAACTCATAAGGCGCTCCGTTGCTATTGATCTGTGTTTGTTACTAACTATGTCCCCCCCATTCTTGTTTAGCTCCATGGATCTTGCAATTTGGCACCGCCGACTTATCATTAGAGGTGCTGCAACTGTTGTAGTCATTAGTACATGGTTGTTCCCTAGATTTAGACGTATGTCCACCTGTCGGTGTTTTGTCGACCGACTAGTGAATTTATACGAATGTCGTGCTGCTCTAGGAAGACGATGGTAGCATCCAAAAGACATGAGGAGTTATACTAGTTTAGGCCGGAGCCCTACGTCCAGTCTCAGAGATGATCGAGTGCATGTTCGTCGCTTGAATGCTCTAAAGTTCTTACAATGGGGGGGGGTGTAAGAACACTACTACACTCGCACCTTTCACAGCCACGTCGTAACCCACATCGCAGTCTAGTTTCAGCCTTGGCAGTAAGCTATCGATAGTGATGGTCATAGCCTTCACCATCGGCATCTAGAACTGACTGCAGTGTACACTAACACCGCCGATTGGCTTATGATCCATCCGTGATTAGGTTCTTACTTCAGTCGCATTGGAGTATGACCTGGCTGTGGATGTACACTAACACCGCCACATTGGCAAATGATCCGACTGTGTTGAGGCTATCAAAACCGTCGTGTGGGCACATCAACCGCCTGTGTAGTAGTCACTAGCACTGTCGCCTTGTACTTTGACCTGACTATCAGCGATGCAGGTTCACTGTCGGTTCGATGGCCAAGACACCTGTGTAGAGGTTAACACCACTGTCGCTTCAACGTATGATCTGCCAGTACAAAGGTCATGGTCACCATTACCTTGCACCATGATCTGCCTTTGATGATCATTTAGTCGGTGTCAGGTTACTAAACGATTCGGTGGCGATACACTTTGATCCCTGCCATACAATACGTATAGCGACGGTGTTGGATGTTTGCACCACCAGTGGCGGTGGTGATAACAAAACAATAAATGGCCCTTAATAGCTTACTGAACATAAAGAATACAAATATAATCATTGCATCCATAATCCATGTTCTTATAATAACAATGGACGCTTAACATAATATCTTTTTCAACTGATGTCCTAACACAAGTGGTATATAGATTACAAACTGAAGGTACTGATCTCTACAGGCTTACATATGAAAGCTCTAGTTTGGTTTTGGTGAATTGATGAAACCCTAAGTACTAACCTATCACTCTAGTGATTATGAGATATGTAGCACATTCCAAGTGATGCAGCAAATGGAGAAGATCATGGTGATGGTGGAGTCCATGGAGGTGATCAAGGTGCTCGAACTTAGAAAAGAAGAAAGAGAAAAACAAAATAGGCTCAAGGCAAAGGTGAAATCCATAGGTGAAAGGATCTAAATAATGCCTAGAGGGTATCCATAGGTGAAATCCATAGGTGAATAGGCGTATCTAAAAGTTTCTACGTAATCTCAAAGTCAAATGTCAGTAACAGTCATAAGTCCTGACAGTTTGGGCCAGAACTTCCGGCAGTCGAAAGTTTCGACGCAAACAGCCGGGAGTTCTAGCACCTACGAGAATTTCACTACAAGTGCTAAAATGAACTTTGAGTGAAAGATATCTTACAACCCCACTCCCTAGTGGTAAGATGAAGTGTTGGGGTTGCTCCTTTGACGTCGTAAGGTCACCACTCCATAGATCGAGTCCAAACCCTAAGAGGAGAGTTAGGGAGGAAGACAAACCAACAAGAATAAATATGATAGCACAAATCACAACAACAACAAGCACACGGGACACAAGAATTTATCGTAAGGTTCGGCAACCCCACAAAGGACTTCCGACAGACTACCGGCGGTCGCTGGGACATCCGACTGCCGGGACTTCTGGCTTTCGTCAGGAGTCCCGACAGACATGGCAAGCCAGGCGACTAAGTCCTGAAGCGTCGGGACTTTCGGTGGGAGCCGAGACTTCAGCCAACTGGAACTCCTGACTCTCGTCGAGACTTCCGATGGGCGAAGGGGCGCAGACGGGCTACGGCTAAGTCGGCAAGCGCCGGGACTTTCGGCACCAAACGTTGGGACTTCCAACAGCCGGAACTCTCAGCTCACACCGGGACTTTCGACTACCAAAAGTCCACAAACTATGTCCAAATGTTTGTGAGGTGATTTTGTCTCTCTTTTGATTTTATTTTTATGTTTAAGCACTCTATCTTCCTCAGACCACATAAACTTGCATCCCTGTTGACACAAAAATGTGGTGATGCGATCAACACACAGCAAGCCGGAAGATCTGAGTGGAACAAGACCAGAGATCTGCTTGGCTTCAACATAGAACCAGCCGATTCTAAAAACTCAACGACGTGCTAGTCAATTTGACTTATAATTGACAATGAGAGAAAATCTTATCAGTAATTTAAGGTGAAACATGTCGGTGTTGCACCAAACAGTTCCAAATGTACGGCTATATAGCCAATTCAATGAGGCTATCGACTAAATAGTCGATATCCAGCGTATCCATAAAATGAAGATCTTTAAATCAAGGATTATCGACTAATATTAAATGATAATGATATGAATCAAAATAATTGATGCTCATGGAACATCAGAAAGCATCATCGACTAAATAGAACTTGATCGATATAAAGCGTTGAGCCGATAAGTTTGATGAAAAGAGTATAACATGCGAACAAATCGACTGTCTGATATAAATGAATCTACAAACAATTTTGAGTCTAATCTATTATCATCAACAATGAGGTTCGATCGGATCAATGCAGCTATGATAATGATAATAAACTAAAGCCAAAGAATCTATAAAACCATCTATATGTTGATAGATTCATGAAAACATGCTATATGCGTGAGAGTATAGGAAAATCGGCTAAAATAGACGATGTAGTCATAGCAAACAAACAGAGTACATATCTTGATCATGAATAAGACCACTTAATCGATAATTTCTAATCTAAAGTCTTACCAGTGAGGTTTGACCGGATCGATGCAGCTATGGTAGTGTCATTAGATTAGATCTCATTAACTAGTGAGTTTATTTAAGATTAAAACATGTCTTTGAATGCATACTATGTTTGATTAGAATAGAGATAAAACAGTCGATCTAGCGGAATTAAGCCATCAATTGTAAGATTTAAAGCGTGACCAGATCAAAGGATGACCAATTAAGATGATATGATGCCGATCTATCTCTATCTCAATCGAGTGATTTTGTTATAATTAACGAATCATTAATTATAGCAAGATCGCTAACTAGTGAATCAACCAAAAATAACAAGAAAAATCTTACTAGTCTTAGCAGATTCGATAACTGGTGATATTATATTAAATAACAAGTTACTTAACACAAGATCGATAACTTTGATCTATATTATGATTCTTAAGAGATCAATCAGCTGATGCAGCCTTACAAACTACGATACGGATCGATAACTAACTTATATTATGGCTCATAAAAGATCAATCTGCTGATGCAGATTTACAAGCACAATACAAGTCGTGATGGTACTCACAAGCAAGTTGGAGGTCGATCAGTCAATGCAGCCCTATTTGTTGAAGAACTCACCGGGATCTACAGTACTCCTACTCCTAATGCGATGGCGAAAGCCAGAAAGATTGTATTGATTGAGTGTTCGTTTTTTACAATAACTAGGATCTAATATTTATACTCAGAACCTAAACATGAATCCTACTCAAATATGACCCATTACAATTCTTAGAATAAAAGAAAATTTCCTAACTAAATAATAACTTGGACCCTAATTTTTCTTATTTGTAGAGTCCGACACATCTTCCTGGCGCCATTCAAGTATAACCCATTGACGCCGTCTGCTGACGTCATCCATAAAATAGCCGATTCTGACATCGCATCTAAATCAACTAATATCGATTCACATCTAATCGATTCCTTGATGACACAATCCTAGAAGCTTCGAGTTTCCACGTTCTTCTTCCTAAATTTTGGTGTAAACAATCCCTCTTTATAGTATGGCATACCTAAACCCAAAACAAAACACAAAAGCTTTGGAGAGTGCTTTGGGTTTGTCCGCTTTTTGCACTTGAAGAATTAAGAGATACCATTTCATCTTAGATCAACTCTTTTAAAGCTTTCAAGGGACTAAAGCTGCAATATATCTCATTAAGATCTCATTAGTTCCTAATTTGGATGTCATCAATACACCAAAACCCACATAGAGGGCAAATACACTTATAGAGAGAGCTCTCCCTTTTTGGTAATTGATGAGAACCAACTTAGGCTTTCAAAAGAATATAAGAATTTAAAGCTTTTGAACCCCAAAATTTATAGAGAGCGAGCTTCCCCTTAATATATGCAATGAATTTAAATTTTAATGATGATCATCAACACATCACTTGCATATATTAAGATAGAAACCCTCCCCTAAATTTTACAATCTGTGGGGTGCAACAAGTATATGTGAACAAGTGAATATCCGTGAAAAAGGAGACACAATATGACATGTTATATTCACACAACAAGTAAAAGAAAATATGATGGCCAAGATCTCAAAGTAACAACTTGAAACAACACATGACCATCCAAAATAACATCCACCATTCACATGTAGAGACTAATAGATATGTAAATAAACATTACTTGTCCTACAATCATCCATCACACACAAATATAGTTGTTCATCACATAGTGCCACCACACAACATAGTTCATACAAGCTAAAAGTTTAAAGTCTCACAAGCTTCAAGCGACCAACTAACTTATTACAATAAGATCAAAGCCTAACACTCCCCCTTTGTCAACAAGTGCCTTAAAGGGTAGGCCGCATGAAAGAAACGACTACTCATCATCATAGTCCTCGTCATCATCACAGTCACCACCATCGTCGTCGTCGTCGTCGTCATCTTCCTCGCAGTACTCCTCAGCATCAACATCCATTTTCTACTTGTCATGGGGACGGGGCTGATCGGACAACTCTCCATAGTATTCCTTGCAAGCCTCATCATAAAGCTCGAAAGGATCACGAAGTGGCTCCAAGTCCCGTGGCGGTGCAGAGTGAATGTCAAGCTTCTGCTCAATGTGATGTATCCTCACTAGCATCTCTTGCTCATGCTAAGCACTCGCACAACAAGCTCCAAACATATACTTCATGAAGAACTTGAACTTGCTGGGGAGCTTACTACCGGGGGAAGAGGAGGACTGAGGCTCCTCACTATGAGCACGGCGAGAGCACAAAGCACGGCGGGAGGAAGAACCCGAAGCACCTTTGTCTTTGCCTTTTCCCTTAGCAATCTCCTCCACCTCACGCTTTGCCTGAAGGGAGAGCGTGTTGGAAAGTTTGAGCTTCTTGTGACGATTGTCTGTAGGGAAGTGAATGCGTGAGACATGCTCAATGATATGCTTGATATACGGAGCATAGGGGTAGTGCTGCACCACATCCTCACTAGCATCCAAATGTACCGTCTAATAGAGAACTTGGTAAAGTCATCGCCAAAACAGTCAAGAACCACCTGAGAGTCATCACAAAGAAAAGTAGAGTCACCGCACTTGGGATACAAGATCTGGTGAAGAATGTTGTTGAGCACATAGTAGTAGGGCTTCAACCAAACTATCTGCCCATTAACATGATGACCATCCAAATACATGTACTGATACTCATCCATAGCAAGAGGGGTAATCTCAGCAATAGTAGTTGAGCGGCAATCCTTGTGATCCAAACCAAGAAGGTGAGCAAAGATAGGAAAGTCAACCTTGTAGTGCTTCCCTTCAGTGGTCCAATGAATGACACGAGTATCTTCATGAGTGTCCAAGTGGTAGGAGGCATAGAACTAACAAATAATATCATTATTCCACGGCTTGCGGAACTCCATCAGCTACGCTAACCCCATCCTCTTCAAGTTAGTGATCAGCTGCTTAAGCTCCAACCTAGGCAAATTACCAAGTTCGTAGGTGTCAATGGACTTCATCTGAACCACTGGTGCCTCTCTCTTGTTGATGTAGCGGAGATAAACCAAATGATGATAGAAGTCAAAATGAAATGGTTGCCAGAACCTGTACTCAATCCTTAAATCCTTGGGCTCATCATAGAGAGGTTGGGCACGCCGACGATGAATCTCAGCACATGGCGACAATAATCCACCATCAAGTGTGGGGTGTAGCCACTAGTGGGATTGGGGGTGCGCTGAGGCTCCCGGATGGATGGAGTAGGACCGACGAATGGAAGCAACCTGCTAATCCCAAAATAGCCTAGACCAGAAGGCGGGGTCATGGTGCGCACATCCTCAGCAATAGTCCTTCCTTCTTGATCAAGAGCTTCCTCAGTAGGATCAACAACAGGCACATCACTGTTGACGGTAGTTAACATTCATCATAAACCATCAATATAACTTGTATAAATGGC
The DNA here is from genome assembly GCA_904845875.1 of Miscanthus lutarioriparius. NCBI lineage: Eukaryota > Viridiplantae > Streptophyta > Magnoliopsida > Poales > Poaceae > Miscanthus > Miscanthus lutarioriparius. Next base: position 30,819,994 of record CAJGYO010000006.1, on the reverse strand, counting down.
TAAAATGGAACACCAATGTAGTCTTAGGGGTTTAAATAGACAAATTCCATGAGTATTGGTGAATATGTGTTTCTAGCAGGATTTAATTAGAAAACCGCCAAGGAGGACCTATTCGTCAAAGGACATTATAGAATTCTGCCGCGTAATCAACGTGGGAAGAATCTAGAAGACTCCAGAAGGTGAATCACCAAAGCAAAGCCTGTGCCCCTGACATGTGGGGCCGGCCGGCCCCACCTACAGGGCGGCTGACCTGTGGGCCCCCCATATCAGCCTCCCATTGCTATTATGGTTCTCCACCGCCTTAAGGATTGCATCTTCGTCGTTTATTCAAGTCAGTTTGATCCGAGGGCACAGGATTGATGTTCTGGCCTATATATACCTGCCTACACCCCCCCTCTAGGGCAGATGCCTCATTTGATCCTAAGAGCTGAGAAGCCAAAAACCCTAATTCATATGTCCACTAGGATCAGGGCTAGCAATCAAGAGAAGATTAGTCCTCAATAGGATCCAGTCTTGTATTAGAGATTGTAAGATAGAGTGAGAGGGAAGAGTTTAGAGGAGTCTTGGCTTGTCGGTGCTCTCTCTATGGCTTGTACCCTGGCGGAATCAAGCTATTCTCGAGCTTGCTTCTGAGATTTCTCTAATAATCGACTTCTAATTCAAGTAAGCATCTTGTTCATATTATTCTTTAGGTTTGCGACTCTCTTTGAGTACTTTAGTCCTTGTAGCTCCTGAGTTAAAGTAGTATTCATAGTGTAAGCGTGGTGCTTAGACTCGGTTACTCGTGGATGTACCCTATTTTTTGGATCGGTGGTAGCTCACGAGGGTAATTCTTATAGGCTCGTTGAATCCTTTGTAGTCCACCTCCCATTAGTAGGCCTAGCAGGACATTGTTGCTATAGGAAACATATTATGCCTATGTTTTCTCTAGTAATATCCCTAAAATTGAATAATAGAAGACAAAGTTGCCGAAGTAAGAACTAGAAGACCTTAGCGGTCTCCTCTACGCTCCTATTATCTCCAAGGCTAGGGATGAACTCCTGAGTAGCAACACCAATGGGAGGAGCTAGAGCTTGGGTTTGAGCACGAGCCCCACGACCACCAGCTGCATCATGAGGGAGGGACACCTTAGTGTGTCCAGTTGTCCAAGAGGATGTGGCGGGGTCATTGTTCTTCTTAGAATGCTTCTCGCTACGACACGAAGGAGTGTCATCACTACTGGAAGCCATCGCTGTGGAGAAAAAGGAAAGCAGAATAAGAAACACGACAAAGAATGGTGAACGGACGTTTAGAAATGAAGAAACATGAATGTAGTAGGAATTGCGGAGTTGGGAGTGCCGGCGGTAGTCAGGAGTTCCGACAGGGAGCCAGGACTTCTAACGGTCGGGACTTCTAGCATGGGCCAGGACTTCCAACACATAAAGTTGCAAATCCATTCATGTGGCTTCACATCTAGACACACAACCAGACAAGGAAGATGGAGGAGAAGAAGGGAAGAAGAATAGAAGCAAAAACGCAAGGTACATTGCAGCTAGGGTTAGAGCAAAACGGTTATACCTCAAGGGAGAAAGAAGAGATTGAGGATGAAATCCACAGCACAGGCACCGAGTACGAGCAGATCCACCACCACGAACTAGCCCACAACCTTCACGAATGAATCCACACCACCACAAGACGATAGAAGAACAGGGCGATGTCAGGACTACCGAGGAAGGACGAATGGTGCAGCGGAGCAGGAGCTCCCGGTGGCAGAGGTCGGCCGGAGCACCCGGGGCAGGGGCGCAGCACGGTGTTGTCGTGAGGGCGGTGCGAGACCAACACGGGGGCGAGAGCGACGCGGGGGTGGGCGGGTGGAAAATGGTGAATGAAGGGTTACTGGGCCGGGCCGTAGTCAAAAGTGGTTTTCTAACCCTGGGTCAAAGGCACGGTCAAAGAGGCGCTGCCCAGATCTACGTCCGAACTTTTGGTGCCAAGTTGGGAGTTTCAACGGTTGGGAGTTCCGGTTCGAGCCAGGACCTCCGGCTAGAGCCGGGATTTCCGACGTAGGAAGACTAAAAAATGTCCTAACTTGTACTCACAACGACATGTGGGGCAAAGATATGGCACTAACATTTTCACATGTGACTAGATTTCAATCATCCAACACAAAGCAATATGTAACACCCTAGGTGTTAAGCATGCATTTAACCTTGGCATTGCATGAGCACAAGCATCATTGATCCTTTATGAGCATGGGCATCTCAAATATTTTCTCTATGTTTGCTTATATTGCATGTGTTGTCACTAAAAAGCCTTTCATATGCTAGGGTTTACATGTAACCAATGTATAAAATGATTGTGGAACCCTAGGAGTACCTTAAACATGTTTATAATGTCATATGAAACAACTTTGGTATTCATGACTAAGGCTAGTTTGGTCTCTAAGTCATAGTTATAGTGTAACTTACCATTTTCAAGTTATATGTTTGACCTAAGTTGACTTATGTCATAGAGTGTTTGCATGGTAGTGCACCCTTAAGCAAAGTTGTAGTAATTGATTAGAGCAACAACTTTTATTTTTGGGTCATGAGCTAATTCAGTGCTTAACTTGGTCATTTAGAGCTCACAAGAATCAACAATGTATTGTTTTGTAACTTAGGAATTTTTCTAAGTCAAGTTTGGTTTTACAGTTTCATGTGCCTGACATTGTGATGATGTATCATCCTAACCTTTGCAAATTTGACCTAGATCACTTAAGCAAAGTTGGAGCTGGTATGTAGCTCTACAAAATTTGTTTTAGCGTCATGCACTAATTCATCGTGGTTTAGGAGCTTGGAACGGTTGAAATGGCGCTATTAGGCAAACGTTTGGTGCTCAGATGGCCGCAGCATCACGCCATCGTGGCCGACCATTGGCAGAGCTTGGCCGCTGCGTGGCCGCCGTTGGCCGGTGTCGGGCCCCTATCGCAGCTGGTTGGCGTGCGGTTAAGACAAAGCCGCGCTGCTCATTCCACACTCGCACTCGCACTCTCTCCCTCTCTGTTGCTCTATCGTGCGCGCATAGCGGGAACACCGAGCACCGCCGCACCACCGCATTGCTCCGCCATCGCCTAGCACCCACGCCACCGCACCACTGCCGCCTCCAACTTGTAGTTAGCTTCGCCGTCTTCCTTTCTACCTCCTCGATGCAGTAGTAGGGCCAGGCAAGCTACGGTGAGGGCGAATTCGCCGTTCTTGCACTCGCCGGAATCTCGGCTTCCATGGCCGCCTTCACGGTGAGCTCGCCGCTGCTTGGCTCACTTGCCCTTTCTTCCATCTTCTTCACGTTAGAGCTTGGTTAGGGTGTGACCTAGCTTTTGGAGTGACCCTACGGCGAATCGTAGCTTCGCCGGTGTGGAACATGACCCGCGGCGCCGCCGCGCTCTCGCCACCGCACCACCGCGCACGTGGACGGACCCCGTCGGCGCTTCCCACTTCACCTAGGTAGCCTCGGTAGATTCGCGTGGTCACCGCGGAGCCCATGCGCTTCCTGCGGGGCCTTGCCATGGCCAGTAGCGGTCGGCGCACCTCCACGCAGCGCCGCCATGCCGCCATGGTCGACGACGAGCATGCTCCGGTGTGTCCGTTCTGCCACCACCGGTACCAGTCGACGCGGGTGGTTGAGTAGAACACGATGGTGGGGTAGGTTTTGCCAGAAAGCTCGCCGTCGGTGAGCTAGCGCCGATCAAACACGCTCCCCTATTTCGGTTCACTGACATGTGTGGTCCGCTGACCCGTGGGTGCCATGCGTCAGCGACTAGAATTTAGGGTTTTGTTATTTCTTTTCCAGATTTTGGTACTAACTTTGGAAAATAATATCTAGAGTTAGGAGTGTCCAATTTTGGTGAACCAAATTTTGTTGGATTCCTCATGAAGTGTAGTATTTTATAAAAATATGAAATGCACTATTTATAGTATTTTTATGGTGAATAAAATGTAGCTAGATAAGTGCTTTTTGAATATTTGTAATCTTGTAAAATGGATAACTTGAGCTAGGAAAGTGATAAAATTGTGATTCTAATTTTGCTAGTCTTGTGTTGACATGCTATAGCTAGAAAAAATAATAAACTTACAGTAAACTTGATTGGGTAGGGTCTTTCTATTTATCTATTGATAAATGATATTTTCTAATGAAAATTATAGGGATAAAAATAAGTAACATATTGCCATGCAAGTTTTTGTACAGTATTATGGCACTAGGATGAAGCTAAGAAAAATATAAAATATGTTGTTTGATACTTTTCTATAGGGTTAACTATTTTCACTAAAATAAACCTTGCTAGCTTATCATTTTTGTAGAGGATGTTATACATGTTCAAGTGGTATAAAATTTTTACAGTAGTCTATTGGGAGCACTTGGAAGCCACTGTAATTTTTTGAGAATTTATTGTGCACATTTGGTATATGTTGTTATTTCACCTAATTATCTAATTAAATTAATAATGGCATTTAAATAAATAAATTGGGCTTGACCATTATGTTTTCTTGAGTGTATTTGATATTCCTGAATTGTTGGTATACTTATTGATGTCCAATTTTGAATGCTTATATGCAGTAAAAATATTATTGCTCTATAATTCAATCTAAAGGTGTTTTAGGATAGATTCTGTTGTTGGGTATTTTGTATAGTCAAAATGAAGTTTTCTATAGAAATGATTAATAACAAAGTTGTAGATAACTTCTTCATCTATCTTGTGTCAAAATTTTGGGGAATAGGCCAAATGATTTAGAAGTTATAGCTGTTTAAAGTTGGTCTCCTGAAATGCTTGTCTCTGGAATTTCTGGACAGAACTGGAAAGATTGCCTGTTTTGGTTAGGATAGAGTTTGAATTAGCATTTGGTGATTAAATAAGAGTTGTAGGCAATTTTATAAGCTTTTCAGAAAGTCCAAGATCACAACATTTGGATAGTAGAACTACAGTTATGATGTAAACTTGTAACTGTTATGTGTAGCTCTGAAATTGTCTTGTGATGAATATTGGAAGTGGATAGAGAAGAGATATGCACCTACTCAGTAAACAAGAAGTTAGCATTGTTATCATTGTGTACCTTGACATTCTTATCGCAGCATGTATATTCTCCTATCACATCATCCATGATCCTTCTTATGCATTCGTGGGACTTACTTATGCATATGCATGCAATAGGTGCAACCGAGGAGATCACGTTGGTGGAACTCGACGCTGATCCACAAGAAGAGAGCCAAGAGGTTCAGCACTAGGAGATTCAGAGAGAACGAGAGCCTGAAGCTGACCATCTTCCTGAGTGCCCGGATCATCAACCTGCCATGTTCGTGAAAGGTAAGCCCCAGAGCATTATAAGTCTCCCTATTTTATTAATGTCACCTAAGTTACTCGTATTGATGCATTACATGATAGGAGTTGTTTGAAAACACTTGCTGCATATTACCTTTCCTTGTCCAGAAATATCAACCATGAATCCTATTTAAGTCCAGGAACGCTTATTATGCTTAGCTATGCTTAGACAGGTAGAAGTCGGGTGATTTTCTATCACCTGCGAGCTATAGGCAATAACTTGATCACGGTTGGCTATATTGTGCTATCGTGGAACATAACCTGGTGATGATGAATAATTGGAGACCGGACAGAGTCTTATGTTGTGGTTATCATAGTGATTCTGTCTGTGTCGTTTAAGGACCGGTCGTTGGAGGTCATCTTGTCATGTTGAACGCATGCCTCTGACATAGTTGGTCGGATAAGTCATTCCGACCGCAAAGTCAAGTAGCTCAACTCAGGCCAGGGACACGAGCAGTTAAAGTGCGCACCCTAGAGGTAGTAAGGATGTGTGGAGAGCCAATGACGTAAGCCCAAGGGCGGGTTAGAGTCCCGAGCCTCCTGACAGATTGGTTGTATCTTTGAGCGTACGGCGCTGGTCTTACCCGCGATTTGTACTTGAGTTGTACCAAGGTGACCTGATGCGACCCCGATGGGAGAAGTATGGGTGTGTGTGTGTTAGGAATAATTCCCCAGCTGGGTAGGAATCGATTCGAATCACCGTCTCTCCCGGATAGTGAGAACTTGACAGGAGTACACTTCATCGTAGTAATTGATGGAAGTGTGGTTATGAGATTATGAAATAACTCAACTGGATATGGCTATTATTGTGATGACTTAATGGTACCAACATGTTTGACATAGGATAGTTGCTAATCTAGTATGAGATAGGATTAATAACTGGTGATTCACAATTTAAGAGATATTGGACAACTAATGTTTTTTATGCAAATAATGTCTACCAGCTCTACTTATAAAGCCTTGCATACTCCTTGGTGTCTTAGTATTTTAGTTGATGACGAGTAAGTCTAGATGAGTACCTTCTCGTACTCAGTGTTTTATTCCCATTGTTGCAGATAATGTTATGTACCATGGTTACTGTAAGAACTGCTTTGCTCCTGTAGTGGATGAGGAATAGGACCATGGGCTTGGTCACTCTATATATCATCTCACCCTTGTGCTTTTGGTTGGAGATGACTATGAAACTAGCTATGTATTAAACTATGTGTGATGTTGATGTTAAACTACTTTGCTTTCACTACTTTTAAACTTGGTTTGTAATAACTATGTGAACTCCGATGTATGTGAGATATTTGTGAACTGTGATATAACATGTGATTGGTTATGTTGAATCATGTACGATCTTGGCTTGTATGTTGGTTGAATCGAGATCCTTCGTGATACTCGACGGACTACCAGATTTATATGGGCTCAAGTGTGATGGTTTGACTGCCTTGGTGGTCGCTATTGTACTTGTGCTCTTTTAAATTGGACGGTTCTGTGACACAATAGTCACATAGGAACATTATAAAATAGATTTTGAAAGCGTCATGCAAAACTTTAGCAAATCTTTTCTATTTTCTAGATCATACAAATTATGTGCAAGACATCAAGCCACGTTATGAGAATCAATGATATTTAGCTCACTCCTCAAAGCACAAAATCTTGACTCATCTACAGGCTTTGTCAAGATATCGGCTAGTTGCTTTTCGGTGCTCTCATGATGAATTGCGATATCTCCTTTGGCTTCGTGGTCTCTCAAAAAGTGATGTCGGGTGTCTATGTGCTTTGTTCGAGAGTGGTTTATGGGGTTGTTTGCCAACTTAATGGCACTCTCATTGTCACACAAATAGGGAATCTTGGTTAGCTCACAACCAAAGTCTTTGAGAGTTTGTTTCATCTAAAGTAGTTGGGCATAGCATGCACTGGCCGCCACATACTCGGCTTTGGCAGTAGACAAAGCAACAAAGTTTTGCTTCTTAGAGCTTCAAGACGCCAAAGACCTACCAATAAATTGAGAAGTCCCGATGATACTCTTTCGGTTTACTTTACAATTGGCATAATCCGAATCGGAATAGCCAAGTAACTCAAAAGTGGAGCCTTTAGGATACCACAAGCCAAAATTAGGAGTGTGCACTAAATATCAAAAAATTCTCTTAATGGCCATCAAATGACATTCTTTCGGATTAACTTGAAATCTTGCACACATGCACACACTAAGCATAATATTGGGTCTAGATGCACAAAGGTAAAGGAGGGATCTAATCATGGAGCGATATACCTTTTGATCGGCGTCCTTTCCTCCTTGATCAAGGTCAAGATGTTCATTGGTTGGCATAGGTGTCTTGATGGGCTTGGCCTTGTCCATGTCAAACTTCTTCACCATATCGTTGGTGTACTTGGTTTGACTTTTGAACGTGCCATCCTTGAGTTGCTTGATTTAAAATCCAAGAAAGAACTTTAACTCTCCCATCATGGACATCTCGAACCTATTTGTCATAATCCTACTAAATTCCTCACAAAAAGCCACATTAGTACTACCAAATATTATGTCATCGATATATATTTGGCAAACAAAGATATTATTATTGACTTTGCGAGTAAATAAAGTAGCATCGGTCTTTCCTATCTCAAACCCTTGTTTGAGTAGGAAATCCTTCAAGCAATCATACCAAGCTCTAGGGGCTTGTCTGAGCCCATAGAGCGCCTTATCGAGCTTGTAGACATGGTTGGGATACTTGGGATCTTCAAAGCCCGATGGTTGCTCTACATACACCAACTCGGATAGGGGGCCATTGAGAAATGCACTCTTCATGTCCATTTGATATAGCTTGAAATCATGATGAGCGGCATAGGCAAGTAGAATACAAATCGATTCTAGCCTAGCCACCGGTGCATAGGTTTCCCCAAAATCCAAGCCTTCAATTTGAGTGAATCCTTGAGCCACCAACCTTGCCTTGTTCCTTGTCACCACGCCATGCTCATCTTGCTTGTTGCGGAAGACCCACTTGGTTCCAATCACATTTTGCTTAGGCCTTTCCACTAAGGACCAGACTTCATTCTGAGTGAAGTTGTTCAACTCCTCTTGCATGGCTATCATCCAATCCGAATCATCAAGCGCCTCTTCCACCCTACGAGGTTCCAAAGGAGAAACAAACAAGTAATGTTCACAAAAACTTGCTAAACAAGAACGTGTTGTTACCCCTCATCAGATGCTCCCCAATATGTTATCAATGGGATGATCCCGTTGAATGGATTGATGCACTCTAGGATGTGGCAATTGAATTGATCTTTGGATGGGGCCATCATCTTCATCATCATGGTCATGATCGATTGGAGGGTTGTCTTCACTTCTTTCTTCATTGTTGAGTTGAGGTTGAGCTTGCTTATTATTGACACCATCTTCATGTGAATGACCTTGTGTTTCATTTGATCTCCCATCCTGATCATTTCTTGTTGCGGAAGCTTCACCATGTTCATTGGATGAAACATGATGAGTGGTTGGATCAAGATAAATATGCACAATATTGTCATCATCTTCATCTTTGATGGGCTTTACTTCACCAATTGCAAGATTCTTGATGGGTTTATGTGGAGCTTCTTCATTACCTACAATCTCAACATTGACTTGCTCCTTTTGAAAGCCGTCGATTTCATCAAAAGTTATGTCTACCATGATTTCAATCAAATCGGTGGTTTTACTGAAAACATGATATCCATGTTCATTAGTGCCATAACCAAGCATGAAACCTTCATCAACCTTTGGTGCAAACTTTGAGCTTTTGAATTTCTTGTTAAGTATGAAACACTTGGATCTAAAAACTCTAAAATAGTGCACCTTAGGCTTTTTACCGGTTATAAGTTCGTAGGCGGTCTTGTCCCTTTTCTTGTGAAGATATAAGCAGTTGATAGCATGACATGTCGTTCTAACCGCTTCCTCCCAATAGTTGGTTGGAGTCTTATATTCATCCAACATTGCTCTTGCGGCTTCAATGAGCGTTCGGTTCTTCCTCTTCACAACACCATTTTGTTGTGGAGTGTATGGAACCGAAAACTCATGCTTGATTCTTTCTTCATCAAGGAACTCTTCAATGTTGGTGATCTTGAACTCTGTTCTATTGTCACTTTTAACTCTCTTGATCTTGACATCAAACTCATTTTGGGCTCTTTTTGCAAACTTCTTGAAGATGCCATGTACACATTCTTGTCTCGCAAAAAGAATACCCAAGTAAAATGAGAATAATCATCAATAATTACAAAACCATATTTGTTACCACCAAGGCTTATTTAAGAGATAGGTCCAAATATGTCCATGTGAAGCAATTCCAATGGCCTTTCGGTTGTCACAACATTTTGGATGGGATGTTTAGCGCTAACTTGCTTTCCTGCTTGGTATGCGCTACAAATCCTATCTTTCTCAAAAGAAACATTTGTTAGTCCAAGGATGTGTTCGCCTTTTTAAAGTTTGACCAAGTTCCTCATCCCAACATGGGCAAATCAGCGATGCCATAACCAACCCACGCTAGATTTTGCCATTAAACAAGTCTCAGAATTTACTCTATTTGATGTGAAATCAACTAGATAGAGTTTTCTTTTAAATGACCCATAAATACAATAGAGGAATCCTTCCTTCTATAGACTTTCACACCCTTATCCGTAAAGAGATAATTGTAGTCCATCTCACAAAGTTGTGAAACAGACAACAAATTGTATATCAACGAATTCACAAGTAAAACATTGGAAATGGAATTATCATTTGAGATAGCAATTTTACCCAAACCAAGAACTTCTCCTTTTCCATTGTCACCAAACACAATATTCCCACTTTGATCATGACTAGGTTGGAATGATGTGAACATGTCCTTCTCTCTAGTCATATGATTGGTGCAACCACTATCCACCACCCAACTTGTTCCACCAGAGGAATATTTCTACAAATACAAATCAAGCTTTTTTTAGGTACCCAAACGGATTTAGGTCCTAGGGGGTTAGTCACATAAAACTTGGGCACCTAAACACTCCTCATAATCTCCTTTCTCTTTTGGGCACCAACATACTTGATTACAATCTTGCCATCCTTGCCCCAACAACACATATAGTCACTAGCATAGCACCGTGAAAGTGGTGCTTATGGCTTGGGGCCTCGGATTGCTTCGTCTTGATTGTCTTCTCACTTTTAGGTTGGATCTTGGGAATGTAGACCTTGTTGTTGGCCTTGCATATAAGTTCATCAAGATCAACGTCCTTGTTGAACTTCACACAAGGCACACCATTGATCATGTTCCTTTCATTGGCCTTTCCATCATACCTATTGTAGCCAATGCCTTCCTTGATTGATGGGTGTCTTGATGACTTGTATATAGTCTTGTTGGATTGCTCTTGACACTTGCACCCATTCTTCAAGATTATCTTCAACCTATGAATCTCCTTGTCTTTCTTTTCCAACTCAACAAGGTTAGTTGTATATGCATTCATATCAATTTTATAGTATCTTTTACAACCATTACAAATGGAGACATTAGAGTCTTCGGTTGCCTTAGGAGAAGTTGAAGTACTAGCCCAAAGACTACTATAGTTTAGCTCAAGATTTTAGTATTTTTCTTCCAAGCTTGTGAGGCTTTCTTGAGCTATACTCTTCTCATTCTTGAGGCTAGCTACTTGATCATTAACCGAGGAATGTTCCTTAGTCAATTTCCCAATTGAGTCATTGGCTAAAGACAATTCTACGGTTAACTCTTTAACCTTCATCTTTTCCTCTGTGATAGATGCTTCAAGTGCAAGGTTTTTCTCTCTCTCTTGAGTGATTATATTTCCTTACATATCTAAGCATCGATCCCTCTTCTCTAATTTCTTCATTAGCATTTTTTTAGTGAAGGCCTTTTTACCAAATTTTTTTATCATAGTTGCTTAAATTTCTTCTATGTTCTCATCACAACTATCATACTCATCACTAGAGAGATCGGATGAGACATGTACCTCCTCCCCCTTAGCCATGAGGCAAGTTGGAGTGTAGTAGTTGTTGTCGATGAGGTTGGAGAAGGGTCTCGGTGATGAAGATAGGTTGGGGAAGAGTTTTGGTGGTAAAGTCGAGTCCGGGAAGATCATGGTCGATGAGGAAGAGTGGTGGATGGCAATGTTTGCAGCTCCCTTCTTCTTCTTCTCATCATCACTTGAGTCACTATCATTTGACTCCCACTCTTCACCAAGATGAGCTTCATCTCCCTTCTTGCCTTTGTTCTTCTTGTCTTCATCTTTGTCGTGCTTTTGCTTCTTCTTCTCATTAGGGCAATCGGCTATGAAGTGACCGATTTGACCACATCCATAGCAAAACCTATTCTTGTACCTCTTCTTTCCATCACCATAGGTCTTACGGTTGCTCTTCTTCTTCATAAACTTTCTAAGATTTCTAATCACAAATGCAACCTCCATATCGAAATCTTCTTCTTCACTTGAGGAATCATCCTTCACTTTCTTCTTCTTCTCTTAACTTGAATCTTGACCTTCATGTAGTTGGGTTGCTTTAAGGGCTACACTCTTGTTGTATCCCATTGCATTAGGATTTTGATTGTGAGCATTGATTGCATCTTGATCTAGACACTCATGATGCTTGAGTTTTGAAAGAACTTCTTGGGGTGCCATCTCATCATAACCGGGCATTTCCATGATCACGGACGCTATCATGTTGTTCTTGGCTCTATAGGTTCTCAACATCTTTCTAGCAACCTTGTTGGCATCCCATTCAGTGCTTCCAAGAGCTCTTATACGGTTGACCAATGCTATAAGCCTATTAAACATGGATTGTGTTGTTTCATTTTACAAGAACACAAATCTTTCCACTTCACCCTGAAGTAACTCAATGTTGCCTTTTTCTCACACTCTTATCTCCCTCAAATGACACTTTCAAAGTATCCTAAATTTATTTTGCACTTTCCATTCCATTCACCTTCTTAAATTCATCCGGACCTAGGCTTGACACAAGCAATTTTGCTACGGCTTGTGCATTTTGATGGAGATTGTGGACTTCTTCCGGAGTTATCTCTCTATCTTCATCGGTAGGAATCATCACACCAATATCCACAACTTTCCAAAGTCTTACGGCAATGAGATGCATCTTCATCTTGTAAGATCAATCAGTGTATCTTGTTCCATCAAAGTGAGGTGGCTTGCCAATGTTGATAGACGGAGTATGTAAAGGTGAGCCTTTGATGAGTTGTCCATAGTCAAAGTTCATGTTTGAATATATTCCCTTTCCATGAGCATGCTTACCGGCTCCAATATCACTAGTGGCATCTTTGTTTTCTTCATTCTTGCCACTTATTGCATCGTCAACCTTCTTGCTCAATTCTTCCTTCATCTTGCTCATCTCATCTTTCATCTTTTTCATTTCATCTTGGAAGAACTTGACTTGAGCAGCCATCAACTCTTTAGCTATCTTCTTGGCCATCTCGGTGGCGTTGGTTTCCATCTTGTCAATCTCTGACATTGTTTCTTCCCATGTGGTGAAGCGCTAAAAGAAGACCTTGCTTTGATACTAATTGAAAAATCTAAGCAATGCCTAGATGGGGTGAATAGGAGTATCTAAAAATTTCTGCGTAATCTCAAAGTCAAATGTCAGTGACAGTCGAAAGTCCCAATAGTTGGGGCTGGAACTTCTGACAGCCGGAAGTTCTGACGCAAACAGCCCACCTACGAGAATTTCACTACAAGTGCTAAAATGAACTTTGAGTGAAAGATATCTTACAACCCCGGTAAGATGAAGTGTTGGGGTTGCTCCTTTGATGTCGGATGGTCACCACTCCGTAGATTGAGTCCAAACCCTAAGAGGAGAGTTGGGAAGGAAGACAAACCAACAAGGACAAATATGATAGCACAAATCACAATAACAACAAGCACGTGGGACATAAGAATTTATCCCAAGGTTTGACAACACCACAAAGGAGCTCCTACGTCCTCGTTATTGAGGTGACCACAAAGGTTGGAGTCTCTTCCACCTCCTTGCCTCACTCAAAGCAACTACAAAGGTTACTTGAGCTTTCCACTAAGAAATCAAGGGTAATACAAACTTTCCAAGGCTCTTTCACAAGATGGAAGCTCTTGGGTGATGCCTAGCCGGCTAGGGTTCTAAGAACCCAAGAGTAATAGACGCAAATCTAACCGGCTTGATAAAGAAATCAAGTGCTCAAGCTTGCTAAAGTGATTTTCTCACTCAATCCACTCTCCTTTCACTCAAAACCCTAGGGGAATCGAAGATTGGAGCAAAGGGGAGAGGAGAGGGGCGCCTTGAATGCTTGGGAGCTATTTTAGACGAAGGTTGGTGAGCAATGAATGAGTGGGTGATGGTTAGAAGTGAGGAGAGAGCAATTTATACTCATTGGCAAATCCAATTGTTCAGATCTGAGTCGGAAGTTCTGACACAGATCGCCAGAACTTCCGGTACTACGCAAAAATATTATTCACGCAGACAGTCCACTGGGCATGCTCACATATCGTCACCACTCCCGGCGATCACCGGGACTTCTGACTGCCAGGACTTCCGGCTTCCGTCGGAACTCTCGACAGACATGGCGAGCAAGGCGACTAAGTCCCAAAGCATCGGGAGTTCCGGCGGGAGCGAGCACTTCTGGCACCCGAAACTCCTGACTCCCATCGGGACTTCCGATAGGCGAAGGTGTGCAGGCGGGCTACGGCTAAGTTGGCAAGCGCCAGGACATCAGGCACCAAACATCGGGACTTCCAACAGCCGGAACTCCCAGCTCACGCCGGGACTTTCGACTACCAAAAGTCCACAAACTATGTCCAAGTGTCCGTGAGGTGATTTTATGTCTCTGTTTTGATTTTATTTTTATGCTTGAACACTCTATCTTCCTCAGACCACCTAAACTTGCATCCCTCTTTTTAGTACGGCATACCTAAACCCAAAACAAAACACAAAAGCTTTGGAGAGCGCTTTGGGTTTGTCCACTTTTTGCACTTGAAGAATTGAGGGATACCATTTCATCTTAGATCTACTCTTTTAAAGCTTTTAAGGGACTAAAGCTGCAATATATCTCATTAAGAACTCATTAGTCCCTAATTTGAATGTCATCAATACACCAAAACTCACATAGGGGACAAATGCACTTTCAATAGGGCCATTTTGTTTTGGTGATCAAGACACCTAGTGGGTGTGATCACATTTAGGATAGATAACCATACTATTAAGAGGGGTGAAACTCATATCAAAATGCGGTTATCAAAGTACCACTAGATGTTCTAACTCATTGCATATGCATTTAGATCTAGTGGAGAGCTAACACCCTTGAAAATATTTGTGAAAATATGCTAACACACATGCATAAGGTGCTACACTTGGTGGTTGGCACATTTGATCAAGAGTGGTGAAGTTTGTGAAGTCGAGGAGGTCACTAAAGCTGACCGAATGTAGGACCGGACGCTGGACTTACATGTCTGGTCAATGGTTAAGACGTGATGCTACTCTCGGTCTGTGATCGGACACAGGGGAGAGCAAGCGATTGGACACACAGGAGGGTGAGTCCGGTCATGGTGACGTACGCTGATGTCAGTCACGTTGTTTGCCGCGTAAAGGAGAAGAAGGACCGGACTCTGGCTTGAGTCCGGTCACACCTAAGCAGACGCGTTCGGTTGCTAAAAAGCGGCTCTAGATGCTTACTAAAAGTGATTGGACTCAGCTTGGACGTGAGTCAGGTCAACTGAGCGGCACGTCCGGTCATTGGGTGTTGGTGCACGGGCGCGTGAGGACCTGACGTGGGCGCAGTGCGTCCGCTCAGCTTGCTTGTGCATCCAGTCGTGACTTTGGCATTGTGCTAAGTCACTTGACCGTTGAGATCATGCAGATGTCGTTGAACACAGGGGACACGTGGACAGCGATCGATGACTGGACACTAGGGCTCATGCATCTGGTCGATCTGACCGGCATGTCTAGTTGCCCCAAAGCCTGTGCTGTTTTGAGCATAACGGCTCTATTCATTTTGGGGCTCTATAAAAGCTCCTTGATCGGCTCTAGCTCACTCTCTTGGCCATTTGCATTAATATATCAACCTTGTGAGCTTAGCCAAAGCCCTCCCACTCATCTCCATCATTGATTCATCTTCTTTGTGAGATTGAGAGTGAATCCAAGTGCATTGCTTGAGTGATTGCATCTAGAGGCACTTGGTGATTGCATTTTGCTGTGGATTTCGCTTATTTCTCTTGGTGGTTGCCACCACCTAGACGGCTTGGTGCAGCAACGATCGTTGAGTGGAGGAAGGTGATTGTCTCCAGCTCCGATCGTGGTGATTGTGAGGGGTTCTTGACCTTTCCCCGGTGGAGAGCCAAAAGGTACTCTAGTGGATTGCTCGTAGCTTATGGATCCCCATCTTGTGTTGGTTGTGCGGCACCTGATGTGGGTTAGGCGTGTGATGCCTATTAGCACGTGAGCATCCAAGTGGGTGAATCACTACAACGGGGATGTAGCTTGCCGCAAGCAAGTAAACCTCAGGGATAAATCATTGTGTCATCTTGTCCTAAGGATTTCATTAGTTCTCTTGTGATTGATTGATTGATCTTCAGTTGCCACGTCGGTATAACCTCACTACCTCATCCTAGGCGCAGGAGGCAAAAGCACACGAATGGCGTTGCTTGCTGCTGCGTGGAGGTCCTGGTAGCGCCTGTTGCTCTCGGTCGCTATCCAGGTGGAGACATGGGCGTTGTCCTCGGCTACCAGGCGAAGATGGATCGCCTTCGTTGCCTCGTCCTGCATGGCGATCATCTGCTCCTAGACGGCTGAAAATGAGACAAGAAAACGCTACAACTGAATACACGATGTCGCACGTAGTGAAATAACAAGATCATATCGTGCTGAATGCCTTACCAGCGAGGTGCGCCTGGGCCTCGGTGACGGCAAGCTCCGCCACGGTCGTTTCCCACTTCGCGGCGGCAATGGAGAGGCGCAGCCAGTCCGCCTCCTAGCTCTCCTCGCGGAGGGCAAAGGCAGCCACGTCTAACTGCTCCACCAACATGAGGACATCATCCCTCCCCGTAGTCGTAGTCGAAGATAGCCAGAAGCGGGGATCGGCTCTCCGGTGGTGGTGCCGCTGAGCTGCCCTCCATGTCCCATCACAGCATCGCATGAAAGCAGAGATGAGCAAGGACAACCTCTGGCGACTCTTCCATTGGGTGCTTCATTGCCTGATCTACCATTAGATGAGATGTGAAAGATGGGGTGACGAGGCAAAGCGCCGGACAAAGAAGATAGAAGTTTGAGAGAAAAGGAATCGTGTACTTGCTTCCTCGCCTTAGCCTCTGCTTTTATTGAAGGATGGGTGAGATAGGCACCTATTGGAGTTCCCTTCGATTGCACTGAGCGAGAGCAGGAGTTAAGGTCAGGCCACGCCTCGCACGATCTTAGTGGAGCATGCTTCTCCCGGTAGAAGTAATGGTGATGGAACGGTGTTGGAAGTTAGACGAAGAAAATTGACTCGACCACGTGGCTTGGCCCCTCTAGCGCTAACCACAATCTTAGGGGAGACGAAGTGATGAACAACTAGCCTATTTAATTCTTATCGATTGCTTTGAATTATCTTTTGTAATGGCAGAGGTGGGTAATTTACATGCAAAATTAGGGGGTTCACACGGTTTACACCATTGGGGCCTCTAATTAGTAGTCGTAAGATGGTAAGATAAAAGATTCTTTCATTCTAAATTTTTTTCGCATTTTCATACATGGTTTACGCGATTCACATGGAGGATGACGATTAACTTCCCCGAGACGTTCGACATCCCCACGCCACAGAACCTTCAAGAGGGTTTTTTTGGAACTCACCTTGCTCCGCTTTGATCCCCTCCCTAGCGCTCTACTCTGCCGTGATGTCGCTCCCCGACCCAAGGATCCATCTTTTGCAGCCACCGCGCATGTCCTCGTTCTATGGAGAAGCTCCTAACGGATGTGGCTGTTGAGATTGCTAGCCGCGTTGCTGCGGCTACATCAGATCTCATGGAAGATCTTGGCAACCTGCGGACAACCTATTCGCAGATGCATTGGGTGTGTGGCGACACCGTAGTGGGACGGAGCATACCACTCTGGCGGGTGCTGCTGCGTGGGATACACCTTGGGACCTAGAACTGATTCTATGACCTCGAGTACCACGCCAAGCTTATAGCTAGGTTTGCTAGCATCGGCAACCTAGAGGCCTGCTTCTACGTTGGGATGTGCGCTGTCTTCGTGGAAGACCGCAGCGCGCTCATGCCACGGCTTGACATGCTTGAGCGCTCTACCACGATAGGCCATGATGTTGCTACATTTGTTCTATCCCTTGTGCTGCACAGGTCCAATAGCGGTGCCGGCAACGACAACATTGCTCGGCGGTGGTTGAGGAAGGTCGAAGGTGATGAAGTGGGCCCGGAGGCGAATGTGACGTGGAATAAGGAGATATGTACATGGTGCCTCCAACAGGCCATGTTCGTGTTGTAGGACTTGGCTGGGCGGCCAGCGTCGGGTGAGTCTAGTACTCTGTCTCCTCTGTCCATGCCGGTGCGTCGCTAGGACGAACATCAGTCTGGAGGCGGAGACGGAGGCTGCGACGTCCACGCAGGATGGGAAGGTTGGGAGGAGTGGGCTATGTTCTGTAGCGAGGAGTGTAGGATCCGCAATGAGTGTGATATGTTCTTCAGATCAATGTGGTAGATTCTGTATAGATCAATGTTGATATGTATATATTTGGATGACGGGGATTTGTATGACAAACTCTTCATTCTCCTTAATACAATGATATGCAAGTACGATTCCTTTCTAAACTTGTTATAGTTTCCTTCCTTCTCATATGATGCGGTTCAGATTCCCTTGCACATGTTTCCAATTTCTTAATACAAGTTATTCAAGTCATCTCTACTAATAAACACGAGCGGGGAAGGCAACAGTCAAGGTCCGTGACATCCACGGCCACCCACATGACTCGCGAGTGACGGAGCAAGGAAGACAACGTGGACCATTTGATTCCCTACACTTTGTGATCTAACACTAACGCTGAATCACCATATGAAAAGGCGATGGGAGCTGCAATAATGACAATTTGCAAACACAGCAAACCAATTTACAAATTAACCAAGACAAATACTTTCACTCCAGCACCATCTTAGTGAGGTACTTTATCTCACATCAGTGTAGCCAAGGCAAATACTAATAGAGTAACAAGCATTGCCATTCAGTTATTAATTGTTTTAAGGCAAAAACTAAATATAAACGACACAGTAACAATCATCACAGCAACTTCATTCATAACTTCAGTTACATTCCATAGTTGTACAATAACAAAGACCTATCGAAGACTACTGGGTGTACAATAACAAAGACCTATCAAGTACTAGTACATCCCATAGTCAAGTCTAGAGACAGGCAGTGCAAACTAAGGATGAAACAACACCTTGCAAAACTTCCACTAGCATCTGCACCTCTCACGGTCGAGAGAGAGAGCAAGAAGAGGAGCATCTCAGTGAGGTGCTTTACCTTCCCTGCTATACCTCTCACGGTCGAGACAGAGAGCAAGAGGAGCATCTCCATGTCGCATGTGCATTCCTGCATAGGATGACTAATTGTCAACATGTAAGTTTAGCAGTAGGAAAAAATGAAGGAACCCATTTTTGTCCACCTTTCTTGTGTAGTAACTTCCTTGTCGATTAGGATATGGTGGTGCTCATGTCTCATGGTCCCAAGGAGGGCGTGGAAGAGAAGCGTCATCATCGTCGCTGCTGCTCTAGAGGAAGGAGGACCGCCAGGGCGTCAGTATGGTAAATCAGCACAAGAAATGAGCAGGGCAAACCAAGGATACCAATGTGCATTGAGTACCTCTTGGCTTGCCAAAATAAGTGACCCCTCTTAATCGCAAAATTTCCACTAGCACCTAGATCGAGCAGCCCCTATTACACCTAGATGCCGATAGTATCCAATCTTGAAGGCCTTCTCCCAATGCCGCTGCTGCCACCTGAGGAGTTGGAGAAGGAGCGCCATGACGATGAATAAAATATAGATGGTTGGCTCAAGAGCTTTGTCTATATCTATCTGTATCTAAGGAGGAAGGAGTGTGTGGATTGCCAAGAAGCACATCCAACCCTGACTTAAATAGGCCAACCTTGAAGATGGAGAAGCAGAGAGGAGCAGTTAATATAAGCATCAGTGAAGATGAGGCATACTCCATAGGAAAGTAATGGTGATGCAACTGTGTTGTGGGTAGTTGAAAAATGGGAAAAAATAAATCACGCTGAATTTACTACAGCCGGTACACCAAACGGTCGTGTAGGGCCGGCGGCCATAACGTCTATCCTAGTCGGCTCGGCGTTCCAAACGACGGTGGAATTCAACCCCACTACCACCGCCGCATTGATGGTTTTCAACTACCGGTTTTCTTCCTTAGGAGGCCTCCCTATCCGTCCAACCGACAGTGGAAGTATCACACCGACGCTTTTATCGCTATGGCAGTGAAAGTAACGATAGTGATAAGTCAATCTGTAGTAGTGGAATGGTGGAAGAGGTAGGAGAGCTAGAGCTAGGAGATGGACTGCCCGAATGAGAGCTTCGAGAGTCCAATGTCCGTGGAAGGGTGCCCTGGCTGCCCTTATATAGAGTTCGGGGCCAGGTCACGTACAAAGGAGGGTCTCCCGACTGAGGGGTCATGAGCCTGAGGGAGGAAACCTAGCTAACTTCGCTTGCAAGTAACGCCATCTTGTCTTGGTGTAGCGCACGTCTGGGCATGGTTGTCATCATGGTCTTGTGCCCACGTCATGGCATGGTGTGGTGTGGTGTGGTGTGGTGCTACTGTGCCGGCCATGGCGGCACTGTAGGCACGATGGTGGTTCGCTAGCCATCCTGCACAACATGGTCTCCCCATGACCTTCATCATCGCCTCCTGATCTCCCAAAGGTGTCGTACGGGAGTTGGTAGCCGCCCCCAGGTCGTTGATCGTCTTGCTGCTTGCGGAGCCGGTGGCCATGATCCGTAGCTTCGGGGTTGTGGCCTTCGTTGGCTTGGATGACCTCAAAAGTCAAGGCCGTTGTCGTGGATCCTATCCCATAGCAGGTGGAGTTGTACATCCGTCTCGTTGGACCGTATTTGGACGGTGGGTCTCCATACTGGCCGTCACCACTCGGCGGTGTTGTCTTATCTGTGCTATGTGGCGCAAGGATGACGTCTGACCGGGTTAAGGAGACTGTTGTCCCCTCGGTCCTTGCAGGGTCAGTGCGGCGTGCCTGCTCTTGTCAGAGCAGGCGTGCTTGGTGGGGCTCAATCTCTCCCCGTTCTCCCCAGGAGTCAGGATGGAGGAGAGGTCATGAGGAGTTGCGGCGCGCGGTGAAGGCAGAGGGAAGAGGTCGTGGCCAACCCTTGCCTTAGTTCTTGGCCTAGGTCCACATGGCTTAGCTGGGCCTCGGTTTTTCAGGCTTATACCAGCTCATGTACCGTGGGCCGCCCTAACGGCTGACTAATCGGTGTCTTGAGATACCCGGAGTATCATAACCTCGACACCACCTCTAGGAGAGGAATTACCTATGGTCCTATGTTAGTTAAAGATCAAGAGAGAATGAATAATCTAAGGTTTATATACCACAGCGATGATAGTTGGTGTGTGGAGCTACTTAGGATGAAAATGGTCCCCTTTTTTAACTTTGTGACCTATTTAGGACAAGTGACGTGCTGAAAGATAGCATCCACAACAATGTTGAGGAGCAGGTTGCAATGTTTTTGCATGTGTTGGCACGTGGCGGCGCGTGCGGCGCTTCCCTAGTCCGGTGTGCCCTACGCCATGGGACGCTGCTGGCACAACGAAATGGGGTCGGGGGAGGAGAGGGAAGGAGGTGCTGCGGTTGGCTTGGTCCGTCGGACGACGCACCTCGAAAATGGCCGCCCAAGGGACTGGAGGAGGGAGCGCCACTTCTGCAGGGATCGGAGGAGGGAGCAGACGCGTCATCTACGAGACAAACGGTGGCGTGAGAATGTACGGATGGAGACCTGCACACACGTGACTTTCTCTCTATCAGGGCTAGGCTCGGGCTAGACTTAGACGGGCTAGGCTCATGCAGGACTAAATTGTGAAAATAAATAAATAATAATAATTCATTAAATTGACTGAGATGGCGCTGTTCGCTGGTCGGCTGCTCCTCTTCACAAAACACTGTTCATCAACCAGCCGCTACAGTGTTTCTCTCTCACAAAACCAGCCAGTTTTAGCCAAGTTTCAGACCAGCGAATGGAGCCGATATGTGCAGTTTTTAGAATGAGGAGTACCGAAGCAATTTCTTTCTTTTTTAGATAACAGTTCCAGTCTTTAGCATGATTCAATGCACTTGCCCGTGTTACTTATTCGGCTAGGTTATTCCATCAGCACTATATTTCACAGTGCTGCTCACTTTTGTGCCTTTGCATAATTGCATCTGTGTGATCTGTTTCGTTACCAAAGGTGACAACAGTTGCTGCTCACTCCGTTCTGTTGTTCTAGACTGCAAACTTGCAAAACTATTGGTCCGGTTTCAAATGAACTGTTTGATGCTAGCCTTCTAATACAGTACTCTATTACTACACTAACCAAATGTTTGGACGACATCGGCTGTTATTCCATTGTCATCCTTTGGGGATGTGAAGCGAATGTATTAGCCGCGAAGGATGGAATAAAGGCGCTCGCCGCAAAGGAATGAGTAAGCATGGCCTTGTTGCAATGGAATTATTCGAAATTTCCAGTCCGATATATAGGATACATATACATGTCTCTGGCAGCTACGTCCTTGAGACCTTCAATCATAGTCTGCCACTCTGCCTATCGAAAATAACACTTGTTGTCATCAATCATCCTGATCTCAGCTATCTGAAAATCACTCGTCGGCTAGTCGCGTTCAGCGTTCAGTAGCATGGGCTGCTGCGGCGCCATGCCCGCCAGGCCGCGGGGCATCCACGAGGAGACGCTGCTGCGCGTCCCGGGCGCGTCCGTGCACCTCCTGGCCGGCTCCGACGGGCCCGTCGAGCTCGCGCGCGGGGACCTCGCCGTCGTCCGGCTCACCAAGGACGACGTGGCCGTGGCCACCGCGGTGCGCGTCGGCAAGGACCTGGGATGGCCGCTCGCGCGGGACGAGCCCGTCGTCAAGCTCGACCGCCTGCACTACCTCTTCACGCTGCCGGACAAGGACGGGACGTTCCTCAACTACGGCGTCTCCTTCAACGCCGCCGCCGCCGACGCCTCCGCGCTGGCGTCGCTAGACGGCTTGCTCCGCTCCAGCGCCTGCTTCTCCGCACCTTCGTACGCGGTGGTTCCGTCCAAGAGCTCCAGGCCGCCGCCGCAGTCGCAGCAGGTTGCGTCGGACGGGTACTGGAACGAGTTCGCGCCGAGGATGGAAGACTACAACGGCGTGCTTGCTGCCAAGGCCATCGCCGCGGGCACCGGCCAGCTCGTGAAGGGCATCTTCATGTGCAGCGAGGCCTACGCCAGCCAGGTGCTCTGTACGCTGTCTGGCCCTCCCGTGCGTTCTAGCAAGTCCATCCAGTAGAGAATAGCTGTGCGTCATGGCTGATGGATGGTTCGGACCATTGCTGCTTGCAGGTTCAGAGAGGAGCCGATCTGTTTCGTCCTCAGCCTGCCGGCAGCGCGCGGAGCCGATTCGGTGACGCTGGTGGCGCCGACAGGAGCAGCCAGGCGAGCACCAAGCGTGGCGCAGTCAACAAGAGTCTCAAGAGGTAACTCATGTAGCGTAGCTATGCATGCTGCCCGGCCTGCTTTTGTCGTGCATCAGTTGATGCTACTATGGTCATGTTAATAGCAAGCTGTGCTGATTGCGTTGGTTCTTCAGGGTCAAGAAGCTGTCGGAGATGACCGAGAAGATGAGCCAGTCGCTGCTCGATACGGTCATCTCGGTGACCGGGTCCATGGCGGCGCCGCTGATCCGCTCCAAGCAAGGGAGAGCATTCCTCGCCAGCGTACCCGGCGAGGTCGTCCTGGCATCTCTTGATGCCATCAGTGAGTGCCCTGGCATATTGTTCAGACTCAGTAGCGGAAGATTGTAGAAGATATCCAAAACTTTGTGGATCAGTGTGACCTTTTCGTGACAGACAAAGTAATGGATGCGGTAGAGGCTGCTGAGAAGAAGTCGCTTGCTGCAACTTCAAATGTCGTCGCCGGTGCAGTGTCCAGGAGGTAAGAACACTCGAATGTCAGTTAAAAAAACGGAATTTGGGTAAAAGATGGTTTCATGCCGGAGACACGGTCGATTCAGGTACGGCGAGAGCGCAGGGGAGGCGACCCAAGACGCGTTCGCAACGGCCGGCCACGCCGTGGGGACGGCGTGGAACCTATTCAAGATACGGAAGGCCGTCACGCCGTCGTCCTCCATGCCCGGGAACATGGTCAAGAGTGCCATCAGGAACAGGAACTGACGTCGACACTAGACAGTTGTTCATTGTTCTCTAGATGATCATGTACCCCACAATGACTAGACAGTTCATGTTCAATGTGCTCCTCTGGATGATCATGTACCCACAACGACTTACAGTTATTCATTGTGCTCCTCTGGATGATCATGTACCCAAAATGACGTGTAACTATCATGTTTACACCATCGCCATGAGACATGATAAATACTAGTTCCAAATGATAACGTCATGCCAGTAACAAATGTAATGCAAATAAAGATCAGCCTTGAAAACAAATGTCGAAACAACAACCAAACTGCACCCCAACTAGAGCAGGGGCCGGGATTTATGTTACGGAGTAATATTGTGACCATGTGAACCTGAAATGTCCTAGATCATGAGCATCACACTAACTAGCGCAAAGGCAACACAATCAAAGCTGATATGCATCGGAAAGGTGAGCAAATCACACAACTGCATGACAAAATATATTGGCTTGCAAGTTAATAGCCTTCTCATCTCATAACATGCTACAGCCAATCTGGAAAGGTTCACATCCAGGAATTACAAAACTTACTTCAGTGCTGAGGGTGGAACAAAACCTAACATGACCATAATTATGACATTGCAACTAGACCACCCAGAGTCCAGAACAGTAATACAGATGTAAATGAATGTTTACTTCTTCTTGGCATCACCAGCCTTGGTCTGTAAAAGACAGAAAGCACATATTACATTAGTATATGTCAGCACTAGTGACAGAGTAAGTCAGTAATATAAACTGCACAAGGGAACTGCAGGTCAAAGTATCATGATAAGTAGATAGCTCACCTTCTTGACACCACGGATCTTCTTGGCCCTGTTCTTCCGCTCTTTCATTTGCTTGCGGGACTTCTCAACCTTAGTAGCAAGACCATTCTGGAAAAACGGAACACAAAAAAAATAAGCAAAGGAATAGCCTCAGTAGCAGCAGTACAGTGAACATCCATCAGGTTCATGTCAATCAGAACTTACAATCCAACAATGGCATAATCATTTCAGTCATGCATTAATACTACTATCAAAAGACCAGCAAGGGAAAAGAGCTGCCAAAGAGGATGTATATCACAAACAGTTCTTGTTCAATGTTGAAATTAGATTGCATCATGATATTGTCATCATAGACTGAGTACCTAAAGTTGACCTATTGTGACGTAAATGAAAATATTACAATGACAAAATTGTGTGGTAAAAACAGTTTCTCAGCTTAGAACAAGAATGGACGGCACACTACAAAAAACTGTAGTTTCGGCACAAAGATTACCTGTCCTTCAGTTTCTACTAGCACAATCTCAATCACAGGTACCATTTACAAACAATTTGCGTGAGCGTGCATATCAATGTGAAACCATTTACAGAAAAGCTGTGCTGTCACAACTAATCTCTAGTTTCACAGGTGCAATGATGCTCCCACAAAAACAATGTGACAGAACAGCAGGGTTAACAAAAGTTGTATAACAACAGTGACACATATGATGCCAACGGTACTAAATCAGTAATCAGGCATTTTACTGTCCAACTATCAAACTTCTATATGCAAGCGCTTAACATCATAGCTACAGGCAACAAAAGCAAGGGCCAGACGACAACATACCCTGATGAGGCGGTATTTGGGCTCGAACTTCTTGGCAGCCTCGAGGTTGTCGTAGATGAGGCCGAAGCCAGTGGACTTGCCTCCTCCGAAGTGGGTGCGGAACTTGAAGACGAAGATGGTGTTGGGGTCCTTCACCTCGTACACCTTGGCAAGCCTCTCCTTCAACTCCGCCTACACACAGAGAACAAACAGAACAACCCTGAGATCCAGGCCAGACGCTCCCGCCACATGAGACGGGGCATAAAGGACTGGGGCCGAGATCTCACCTTGGAGACGTTGGCGCGGCCGGGGTGGATCACCTCAAGCACCTGCAAGACAGAGGAAGGAGAGGCAGCGATTTAGTGAGAGATGGGGGACGAGAAGGGGAGCACCGATGGGAGGTGTTGGTCTGATGGATGCCGCTTACGAATTGCTTGCGGGCGAGGAGGCGGTTGGTCATGAACTTGCGGGTGCGTAGGGTGACCGCTGAGGTGGCCTTGGAGTCCGCCATGGTTGAAGCTGGCCGCGCCGCCGCCGGGGGAGATGTGGAGGTGGAGGAGGAGGCTGAGGCTATGGCTGCGCGAGAGGAACGAGGGTTAAGGAGCTGGCTGGCGGCACGGAAAACCCTAGGGGTGGGTGAAGTGGCTATTTATATAGTGGGCTAGGTGATGGGGGTAGTGGTGTTTGTGGTGAAGTACCATGGGCCGTCCTCGAACGGGCCACCCTTATGGTCTAGTCATTGGTGCTTTCAATGGCCCATCTTTCACTCTAAAAGATGGCAGAGTGAGCAGTTTGGAGTTTGTAAGAGCATCTGAAATGACTCTCTGCATCTTTCCTAAATGTTAAATGTTAGAAAAAGAGATTTTTAGTAAACAAACTACCATATAATAGCTTTTCTAAATTGTCATCTAAATATAGCTATTTTTTATTCTAGATTTTTCGCTAGCCAAAAATAGAAGACGAGAATGACACTCTATAGTGCGCATGAGATATAGAAAAACTGTTGGAGAGTGAAAAGATATATAAAAAGCAATTTATATGAAAATAGCTCTCCAAATAATGATTTAGAGAGTGAGATTTAAAAAAACTCTTGAAGATGCTCTAACACTGCTCTATCTTATACAGTATAAAAGATTCTTTGTCAAAACACACACAAAGGCACGCAACTATGCATTAATCTAGTACTTCCTCCATCCCAAATTATAAGACGTGTGACATTTTTAACACTAAATTTGACCACTTGTCTTATTCAAAAATTATACAAAATATCACTTCTTTTGTCGTGGCTTGCTTTATTAATAAAAGTTTTCAAAAATGACTTAAATTTGACTATGTTTACATAGATTTTTTAAATAAGTGGTCAAACTTAGGTAAAAAAAATCAAAAGTCTTATAATTTAGGATAGATGTAATAATTGTTAAGTGTGCGCGAGTTACGTGTGCCACTTTATTTTGCTCTCTTCCAATATTAGCCCCCGAGGCCGAGAGGCCTCGCAAGCATAGACCTTCGTTACGGGCTTCATGAAATGACCTGCACCACCAGTGATCTATCTCCTAAATCAAGCAACATCTTCTCTGCAACCGTGGCACAATCGGCCTCAACTCTCGAGGAAGCAGACACGACTAGGCCACCGTGACGCCAATTTATACACTCCAGGCACGCCAAAGTCAAATTCCTAGACCCAAAACTCAAACCACGCATCAATACTGAGTGTGACTTCGAGAAACTCTTGTGGAAGTTCATCGATGATCTGCTTGAAGCTGAGATTGAAGAACTCGAAGCAAAGATTCAAGAGGAGGTTGATTTAGAGGTTGCTCACCTGTAATAATACCAAATTACCAATGACCAATCAGTGCCAAAGTGGGACTCGAATGTACATAGATCAGAATCGGGAAGAAGCAAACAGGTGGTTACAAGCTGATTACTTTTGCGACAACCCAATATACACTGATGCTCAATTTAGGCGGAGGGTTTAGGATGAAGAGGCATCTATTTGAGTGTACCGTGCGCACTCGTGGTGAGTGGTCTCCATATTTTCGTCAACGTAGAGATACCTTGGGCAAGGTAGGTTTTCACCTTTACTTAAGCGATAATGCTCCCATGAGGACGTCGGGATGGACGGACGTCTCTTCCCATTCGTTACCGCGTTGTCTGCTTGTTCCCATCCGCGCCTCTTTAAAAAAAATCTCTCTACCCATACCCAGCGGTGCTCGCAGGGCTGCTCGTGCTAGCCAGCTACGCCAGGCAGGAGGTGCTCGCCGGCTGCTAGCCGCTCACCAGGGGCGCTCCTCGCGTAGGTGCTCACCCAACACCGTGCCTCCGCTAGGGCACCGGTGAGCTCCATGCACCGCCGCCGACCTCCGCGCCGGCGTCGAGCTTTGCAACGACGAAAGCGCATGTTGCAAACGTATGTTTCAAGTGTTTCAGAGGTTCGTTGCAAATGTTTCACACGTTGCAAAGTAGATCGGAATGTTACATATGTTGCAATAGCTATACAACATGTTGCAAGGGTGTATTCCAAATGTTTCATTTGTTTTTCAGAAGCATGTTGCAAGTGTGGTTAAGATGTTGCATATGTTTCACGCGTACTCTCTCTGTCCCTAAATAACTGTCGTTCTCGATTCTCGGAAAATAAAAAAGTATTAATATTTATGATATATAATTAATATCATTGGATAGATCGATGAACCTATTTCCACAATAAATTATTTGGAGGTACAAATGATGCACATATTTTCTATAAAACTAGTAAAAGTTATGACACGGAAAAAAAACGACACTTATTTAGAGATAAAGGGAGTATGTTGCAAGTGTTTTATCTGAAAGTTGCATATGCTTGTGATGGCTTTTCAAGAGTTTTCAGATGTTTTATAAGTTTTCAAACGTGGTGTTTTAGCTATTTTAGACGTATGCTACAAGTGTTTTATCTGAATGTTGCAAAAGTAGATCTAGTGCTGCCAAGAACAAATCCAGGATAAATGTTAGGGGGGCTTCTTCAACCTCTAGACAGCTTTAACCTCTTCTTAATGTGCATCCATGGCAAAAATTTCCAGGAGAGGTTAAGGGGGGCTCCATGGTCCGCCATCGGACGCCTGGGGGGGCGGCTAGAGCCCACTTTGCATGGATCCATCCCTAGGTGTTGCATATGTTTAAGTTGTTCCAAGCGGGTGAGCAGGCAAGCGGATGTGACCAGGTGGCCGGGCGAGCAAACCGGCCAAGCGGACTAGCAGAGACGAGCAGGCGGCCGAGCGAGCAGACACAAGCTGCAGCCGGGCGAGCAAGAAGGGCAGCGATCGACTGGGCGAGCAGACAGCCAGGCGGCCGAGCATGTAGACGACCAGGCGAGGGCGCTAGCCACGCCGTTACTTGAGCGCACAACACCTATGCGAATGTTGGCCTACAGCATCCAACAAATCTATTGGGTGAAGGTTTAAGGATTGCTGAAAGTTCTACAATTGAGTGCTTTGGAGAGGGGAACAAAAAAGAGGCAGGGGCGCTTCTCTCTCCTCAAAAGCCTGAAACAAATATTTTATTTGGCACAATGTCTACCAGCAAATTTATTAAGAACCAAAATATCATGCAGCAAATCTCACTGTTTCCAAACGGAGGTCACTTTCAGTGTCCTAAAGTAAATTTTGCCCCCAAAAAAACTCTCAGAACAACTCCATGAGATTAAGTAAAATTAATGTCCTTTCTCTATATAAAGTAATAAGAGATTGAAAGGGGAAAAACTCCAGCAGATTCCCTTTTCAATCGTCTTTTCCTAAATAAAAAGCTTTTCTCAATCCCTCAAAATAACCCCTCCCTCAATCAAACAATAAAAGAACATGCAGCAGTTTTTCTCAATCCCGGTGGAGCTACCGTCGCCGCGTGAGGGCGTCGGGGCCGAGCGGGCGAGCCTCGGAGCAACTTTATAAATTCATCAATCTGTGACACCGTTTAAAAAAACATGTGCCACGATCTGATGTAGAGGCTCTACTGCCACATCACGTGTGGCAAAGCAACAGATCAACATTCAACACACGGGCTTCGTGCAAATGAAAATCCCAACACACAAGAAAAAAGCATCCAGGTCTCGAACTACATAGTAATAAGATAAACACAGTGCCCTTTGAGGATAATAAATCACAATTCAGTAGCTAGGTTTATGAAAAAGCACAAGCAAAGCAGTGCAGAGACCGTAAGAAAAGTAAACGGACTACAAAATGCGCCAACCGAATAGGGAAAAAAAACTCTAGCTAGGACATCTCCTTGAATCTTGCCATGGCCTTCTTCTGGATGACGGTTTTGTAGCTGTCCCCGGCTTGGGCCTCCAGGGATGGATCAGCCTTTCGCTGCTGACTTCCCAGTCCAGCCCTGACGTCCACGGATTTTGCCTGGACTGGTTCCTTGATACCGCTGCCATCCTTTCCAAGACCCTGGATATTTTCGAAGTAGTTGCAAGAAACAAAAACAATACAAAATGCACACTCACATCAGAAGGAATACAACATAATATTTTCACACTTTCCACAATGTAGGGAATATGGGCACACTGATTCCCCCTGCATCCGGTCACTTCTTGTGCCCAACAAACTATTCATTCCCACTAGACATCTTCTCACTCAGGCTAAATATGTCAGTGACTTCTGATTCTTAAACTGTAGAGTCTAGACACAAGGAAGCACATGGACTCAGAATCAACTAGTCAAGACACAGAGGTATACTTAGTTATTTCTGGAAAGAGATCAACAAGACAAACTTAAGATTTGCTAACTGATACTAACAGCTTTACCAAGCTCTAGAGTACTCCAGTTAAAACCAGAGAGTTGCATTAAAATAAATTTGATACTGCTACCTCATTACAAATAGGCATATTTACCGGCTCAAAAAAACTTACATAAATCAGATTCCAAAGTGAGATGCATTTGCAGTAGCAGGAGAAATAAAAAGGGGGCATAAACACTCATGACCAAATGCAGGAGACATTGTAAAAAAAATGCTATCAAGCCTGAGAGCATCTTAGACTGAGAAATATGTGGGAGATGAACTTACCAGTCCCTCTTGCCACCCCATGTTGCGTAGAATACGGTTGCCCACATTGCTTTCGTCAATTGCTCTATCAGTGGTAATAATTTCATAGTTTTCGCTGTTGCCAATTTCACCACTGGAACGTTCACCCACACCAGGAGGAAACGGCATCGACCCTATCTCACTTGAACCCTTTCGGGACGGATAGTCACCAGCTTGACAACAGGTAATTTCCAGAAAATCAATAAAAAATCTTACAAGCAAAACCGAAAATATCATCCCTAAACTGTATGTTAGGTCAAGGACATATTCCAATGGTAACAACAAAATCCCCAGAAATACCCAAGTCAGCCTTATATAAACAGTTAAACACTAATACGAAACTGAGCATACTGCTAACGACGCTTCAGCAAAATGATAATGATGAGAATAACAAAACAAAACAAAAAAAAAAACCCTGGACAGACAGTATGTTGCTGTTACTAACACAACGTGTTGAAGGAATGACAATGGAAAAATGGCAGCAATTGTACGTGATAAAAACTTAAAAAAGTGTATTCTTACTTGAATCCAGTCCAACAGCATCAGTGCCAAGAGATGATCCATACAGATTTCGTCTTTCTGCAGCTCGATCCCTGTACTGGGATTGCACTCGTGCCTCAGAAAATCGACGTTTACCACTCCCAGAAACTCCCGATGAAGTATTAGAGACTAAGGCAGACACATCAGTTTTGAAGGGTGCAGGAGTTACAAGTGCCTCAGGACTTGTCATTAACCCACTTGCTCTTGTGGTTATAGTAGTGCGGGAGTCAGTGCTCCCAGCATCAGATAATGCATGAAACGTAGTATCCGACTTGATCACTCCTCTAGCAGAACCTCTTATGACACCCATAACTGTAGTCCCTAAGCTGTTACTGACAGGTCTAGGCTTTACATTGAATCCAACATTTGGGTCGATGCAATTCCTTGGCCAAGAGAATTATCCATAGCATTTTCAAAGTCAGAATTCAGCTTGCTTTTCAAAGAGAATCCAGTTCCACTATGTGAATGATTAAATTTATCATTAGAACTTGATGGTTCTTTGCCATCAAGGACAATTAAATGGCCTGCCCTTCTTGATTCCTTTGCTTCCACATGGCTAGGACATTGTTCATCTTCTTCTTATTAGCTATGAGACTACTTTTTGAGGCCAATTTAATCTCTTTTGCCTTCTCCTTTTCTCTCTTTTCTGCAGCCAGGGCTGCATTTGCAGCAGCTTGAACAGCATCAGGAAGTGAAGTTTTCTCATTTTGTTTAATTGTGGCAGCAGGCGCAGAGATCACAACCTTTTTGCCACTATTACTATCTGAGGTCTTCGTGTTTTCACTGGCCGCCTCCCCGGCTGCCTTAGTATTGCTCTGGTCGTTACAAGGGACATATTGTTGAGTCTGTTGATAAATTGAATACCAAACTCCAGAGTTGCTGTCATAGTAAAGGCCTACAACAAACAAGATTACATATTAAACATAAATGGAAAAAGATCCGTAACCATAACATTACCAACAACATTAGTAATGGTTTTAACAAAATTTTGATGTGGTAGACTCATAGACTTACCAGTAGTTCCATCATAATAGAATCCAGATGCGGAATCATAGTAGTAACCAGATTTTTCATCCCAAACAAATCCCGACTGTGCTGCGTCACCATCTTTTTGAGATTCAGAGTTGCTGTTCTGTTTGTCATCAGGATTGTACTCTTTTGGAGCCCAACCTATGGCATCATACTGGTCCAACAGGCAAAGGTATTAAACCAATGAGCAACATGTATTCAACCTGCCTAAACTATGCGCTTAGTTAACATGAGAATGTGATGAAGGTCAGTACCCTGTCCTTTTTCATTCTGCTTATTTGACATCTTAGCATTTTTAAAAATGTGGTTCTGATTTTTAGTACTTTCCATTAGTAATTAATGACTATTAAGTGCTTTTAGAAACAGATCTAGTGATATTTTTCATATGCCCAATCCCCATGCTTTCAGAATTGTCAAGTCTCAGAAATTTGACAGTGCAGCTTGCAAAGAACCAAATACTGTAAGAAAGAACAAAGGAAGTAATATATAAATAGAAACAGTAAATGCTTAATCTTACAGTGTCAGGAGCTATAACAAACCTGCTGAGCAAATGATGCAGCCTCAATGGCAGCTGCAGCAAGGCTGTTTGACTGCGAACCCCCTGATGCAGGTCCATGTGTACTTTTAGCATATGCTACACGCAAAACCTGACCGTTTTTCTCAAGTGTAATCCCATTTGTAGCTTCCAGAGCTTTCGTAGCATCTTCCACCTGTCACAACAGGATGTTGAAAATTGTAACGAACTATATACATCAAAAAAGGAAAATCTCAACTCAATCCACCAGACAACACTACTTACCGAATGGAAATGAACGAAGGCAAAACCTCTAGACACATGAGTAAACTTATCCCGAACAAGACGGATGTCCTGGTGAAAAATGACATGTAATGTGTCCAGAAAAATAAGAGAAACCTAATCAAGCAATTAGTTTATTCCCCACCTTTATTGGTGCGTGCTTAGCAAATTCGTACCGAAGCATTTCCTCATCAGCATTTTCATCCAAGCCACGAACAACTAAAACATGAGTTGGACCTGCAAATGACCGCAACTAAATAAGGCAGCACGATACCGATACATACTTTACATAATTCCAGAACGAAACTACGAAAGCACAAAACTTGCCTAGATCAGATCCCCTTCTCCCAAAGTGTGGAGTGGAACCTGTCGCATCAGCTGGTAGAGCATCCTCAGTACGAGGTTCATTGCACTATGCAAATACAAATAAACATATGATTAGCCAGAGCAAAATCACAAAACTAATTAGTTACCCAGCTATTAACTTAGGAAAAATGAGGCAAAGTAGAGTTGTAGTATTTTCATGCACATATAGAAAAACAGAAAATTACACAACAGTATGGCAGTGTTCTCTAAGTAGAACAAACTAACAAGTAGACGAAATCCAACACATCACCCTGCCCTGCCACTAACCCACTCACCAGTTAAACTACAGGCCACGATAGTACAGAAGCTGGTGTTCAGATGGGGTGTGTGGGACGGAAGGGAGGGGGGGAGCGGCAATGGAAATGTGATATGAAAAATAATATCCTTACAAGTACCTGAAAACACGAGGTCCTGCGGGCAAAATTCATACATCCGCATATAGTACAAATCCAATCACATGGTGCAGCAACAGTCCTGTGCCCATAAGTAGGCCGTGTAAAATTTTCTTGTCCAAGAGAAGGCCCACCCGTCCCACTGGTTGGTTTACTACTGCAGTAAAGACAGTGTTAGAATTAACTGCACTGGAAGGAATTTTATATAAACACATGAGCACAAAAGGCTAGTACAACATTAAAAGGAAGACAAGACTCGCCCCCACCCACCCAACCACGCACTAACAGAACTTTGTTGACGTATAAGGATCACAAGAACCTTCCCATGGTAACATAATAAAGTAACACCACTTTTCCCCACTGAAATCTTACAGAACTGCTGAATGTTTTTATTAATGAACTCTAATTGAATTGGAGTCCTGTGATCTTATGTCATCAAAATAACTACTACATCTCCATTCCAAACTATATGTCACTCCACCTTTATCCTAAGTCAATCTTCTCTCAATCTGACCAAGTTTTTAGAAAAATATAATAACATCAACATGTTCAAATAAATGCAATATGAAGACCTAGTTCATAGAGATTTCAGTGAAAATAAATTGATGCTGTATATGTTGGTGTGTTTTTCTATAAATTTGGTCAAAGTCAGATAAGTTTGATTTAGGATAAAGCTCAAGTGGCCTATAATTTGAATGAAGAGGAAAGAGAAATTAGAGTATCCTGTTTGGTTATATGCTAGCCTACTATGAGAATTATTGGATTGTGTTTCCACTTACAGAAGACTCGATTATAATCGCCGTACCGTGGGAATTTTTTCGATTCTCGATTGTGCTAGTTCAGAAAAAAGCAGAAATAATCGAAGTGTCTTATGGTAGTCTTGCTTTTTTTTCACCGAGAATCGGATTATATAAGCAGAAACAAACATGGTCAATACAACTAGCTTATAATTACCCATGCCAGTTACAGAATATATGGCCGAGACAAATGAGAACTTCATAGCTCAAGGCAACCTCGAGTAAGAAGTATAGTTACAAAGGATACAAAAAAGGACAACAACTCCGAAAGCATAATACAACTCAAGACACTAATTTAGCAACAAAAAAAAAAGTGCAACCATGCACTGCATACTCATTTATTCACCAGCACGCTAGCAGAGATTGCATAGGATGGACGGCTATGTATAGGATGGAGTGAAACATACTTATTTCTAAATAGAAAAACACGTATACCTGTACTGAAAGAACACATTCCTGCCATCAATTTCGAGACCATTCTCTCCAGTAGCTTCCATCATTCTACGGGCAGCTTCCTGTGGAGAGGATACAGCTGTGTTAACAGTACAGGAAAGTTTGGATGAGTAATGGAATAACACTTGTGTTTGATTAGTACCACGGTGGGGAAGTCAATGAAAGCAAATCCACGAGACATGCCAGAATTCCGTTCCTTGATCACACGCACACTGCGAGAGGGCCCCACTGAGCCTACAAGAGAACAGAGCGAAATGATTAAAACGAACCAGACAATACACTTTCAACCGGTGCAACAAGTTATGAAGAGGAAGTTGTACAAGAATCTGATATAGGTCATCATCATTAGTCTTCAGGGGCAGTCCCTTGACAACAACAGTGGCAGATGGGGCCTGCAAACATGAATGCAAACTCATGGTTTGTAAATTCCAAACTCACAGCTACAAATGTATGTATGTATGTATGCAGTATGTCCATACCACTGAATCACCATGCCTCCTATCATCCCAATCATATTCCCTTCTTCTGTCAAACCGATTATCATCATACAGGCCATCTCTTTGGTTCCGACCATGACTTCTCGCACGAGGAGATCTTGATCTAGACCGTGATCTTGATCGGTCATCACGCCCACGTGATCGAGAACGGCTATGGCGCATGTATGGACTTTCCTCTCTTTCACGGCCTACTCCACTTCTTTCGCGTTCACTCTCACATGAATCGCGTCTTCTCCAGCTACTATCTCTCCTGCCTCTCCCATAGTCCGAATCATAACCGTAACGACCATATTCATGATCTCTCTTATAGCTGTCGTCTTTGCTTTGGTGTGAACTGCGGTACCGGTCTTCAAACTCACCATGAAACTCGGCACGTTCTCTGCTTCCAATCCTTTTGCTCCTATCAACACCAAAATCACGGTGACTGCCAGATTCATAATAGTTGTCAGTAGCATGATAATTATCACGGAGTCTATCAACTCCTCTGTATGAATCAAACTCATGAGGCTTTCCATCATTGCGATAATTAGTGTCGTGCCTTCTGTGATCTCTTGTAGTTGCATATTCCTCATCATGATTCCTTCGAGGCTGAGACCACATTCCACCAACAGATGGTGGTGGTGTATACATATTTCTATCATGTGCATCCTGACAGAATGCACCCCTCCCATATGAATCTCTAGGAAAGCCTTCATCCACAGATCTCCTACCATTGTACGATCCACCAGACCTGCAAATTAAGTTAATAGGGGAAGATATGGTAATATGGCAAAGCACTATATAAATATTAAAGGCATGACAGAAATCACAAAAGGGGAGAACTTGTTGAAGAGTTAACCCACTACTAAATAAAAACATATCTCGGCTTACTAGAGAAATCAGAAAAAGATTCGACACGTTTTACAGGAATAAAGGACATGAATACCCCAGTTAACACAACACTAGAATGACCAGTTGGCTTACCTAAAATCTGGCTCATTGATTACACCATACCCATTCGGTGCCTGTAGATTCAACAGAATAAGTCGAGTCAGCAACAAGTTCTACAGAACGGGCAGGTAAATCCATTCCATTTAAGCAACGGCCTCTTCTTGAACTCTTTACAACTAACGCTGGATACACAGAGGCCAACTGCATGGCCAAAATTCTGCTATTTCATCATCTTCAGTAGTTAGTAAAGGAAAAGACTGCAATTACACTGTTGTTCTCCCATCCATGTTGTGGAGCATAACGCCCATGATCCATTTCCAAAATTCAGCACTTTTGTTATCCTGCGAGGTTCTTGGTGACCTTTACAACTTTTGGGTGCAGATTTTTCTGTGTAGCCTGTAAAGAGATACATGGCATGATAGAGTTAAAGCACCTAACCAGAAGGAACCCCCAATATAGCCACCAATAATAATTTAAGGTTTGAGAAAATTGTTAATGTTCAATTGATCACTTATGGCATGGAATTATTAGCTATATAATACTTGGCCTGACTGGAATGAAATACTTTTGTTGGAAACAAAAGAAATAGTCAAGAATTCCAATGAAATTACTTAGTTCAAAATGAGGCTATATAAAATGCTAGTATTTTGTGGATCCAGACATATGTTACCATCACTACAACAAGAACAATCTTACACATAACGGAACTTTCAGACAGTGTAATAGTTTTTTACATGATTAATGTATAATAGTAATGCATATGACTACTCTGGCATAAACATATGAGGCTGGGTGGGGATCAAAACGGTCAGAAGAGACCTAAATTGTTTCCATTTTCATACTTTTCCACAGAAATGAAAACGAAAATGGTATTGAAGAAAGTGGGTTGTACCACGACATGTCGATATCGGCTAGTAATCGATAATGCAAAGTAAAGAACAGCTACGTGATACTATACATAGGAATGATATGATAACACAGACATGTCAACCGTACATAGGTGATAGGCAGTGGTGGATCTAGGATTTTTATATGGGGTATGCGGAACCAAAATTTTCATATGCAAACCGGTAAAATCCATTTAGCAATTCTGTAAAGTATTGTAAAAATTGTCCCACAATTCAGTACACAATTACTAAATAGCATAATAAGGCTTAAATTATCATAAATAGTTCAAAACAGCACACTAATAGTTAGGAATATACACGACAATAAAAGGTTAAATGTCAAATAGGATTACAACACTACTTTTTGGGCCTACGCTTTCTAATGGCCATGAAAGTCTTAATTACGTCATCTTCATCTATATCATCCAAAATGCCTCTCAATGAACGTGACAAGGCAATCGTCCAAAAGACTATTACTCATCTTATTTCTCAGTTTGATTTTGATAAAAAAAAAATCCATTCCAAAAAATGCCCTTCGCCACCTGAAGAAGCATAAGTAATCAACTAATACATGCCTAATCCCTACTGCATACATCTACAATCTACATCAATTGAACTAAATCAAGAAAAAATCTAACAACAACTAGCTAACAAATTAGATCACATATAAAGGAAAGTTAGGGTTAGGAACCTGGGGAAAACTTGCTAACAGGAAGAGACTGGAGGGGGGAACCAGAGGGGAGCTGCTCACCAGGCGCTGGGGCCGTGGCCGTCCGGGACGCCGGTCGCCGGGGACGGGGGCGGTCGGGCTGGGAGCCTGGGAGCGGGGACGCTGCGGCTGGGGTGGTGGGGCCGCCGGGGCGGGGTCCGGGGACGGACGAGGGGCTCCGGGCAAGGGAGGAGCTCGCCGGGTCGCCGCTATCGCTGGAGCAGGCGAGCGGAGTCGCGAGCGTGAAACGTCGCGGGTGCGGCAGGGGAGCGGATGTTTTTTTTTTAACAGAATAATACTTGTATCTTTATTGGGCTGGGCCTATAGGGATGCCGGACGGACCATACCCGTGCAGCCCACTGGATCCGACCGCGTAGGGCGACGGTGTGTTCTCTCCGAGAGTTTCGGAAACCCACTCCTAAACTTTAGAAAACGCTCTCCAACGACTCCGTGTTTCAACTCCCAGTCTCTCCGAATCAACGCAACCGCACGGAAACATAGGCACGGGTATGTGTTCGGCTAATCCAAAGATGGAGGGACATGGAATAAGGAGAAGGACGTGGTTCCGATGCAAATGTATAAGGGACCGTTTGCATCCCTTCATTCCGGAGGAGTAGGCTATTCACTTTGGAATTTGGTATTTCATAACTTTTTCGAGCTCACAAATAAGTTTATCTCAAATTCATAGGTTATGAGATGGAAATGTATTCCAAATATCACTGTGCTATAATTCTACTCTCCAACTTATATCACACTCTTCAACTCACTTTCCTACAATAGAAATGCAACATATAAGTATATCCATTATATGCATAACAATAAATATATTTCATATATAATTATATTAGCTTAATTAATCTTTGTCTAATTTGTAATTATTAGAATGAATTTAATTCGAAGGATAAAACAGGCCCTAAGAGAATTAGTGTGATTTGAAAATAGTTTGGGATTAATAATGCAAAATTGCCTTATATATTTTAGAAATGGAACTTTGGAAACTATTGGAGGACCCAAACAACTTTGCTCCCAACGTTTTTAGCCACTTCGAAAACACATCAATTTAGCAACTGATTTTTTAGAACTACTTAGTATCTCTAAGAGTTTTCAAAACCCACTCACAATCTTGATTTTTTAGCAAGATCGAAAAAAAAACTTATTGGTGTTTTGTTAATCGGCAAGTGAATTTATACGTGTGTCGTGCTGCTCTAGTAAGGCGATGGTAACATCCAAAGACACAAGAAATTATACTGGTTTAGGCCAGAGCCCTACGTCCAGTCGCAGAGATAGTTCAAGTGATTGTTTCTCGGTTGAATGTGTAGGATCTCTAGTACGCCTAGAGGGGGGTGAATAGGCCTGTAAAAATTCAACTCAAACCGAAGTCAAATTCACCCGCGGCACTGCCGCACCTGCATGAAAGATTAGTTCACGGTTCAAAATCTACCCAATGAAATTTAGATCGGGTAAATTTCTTAGCTTCCTGCAGGGTAGTAGATCACAGATCGACAGCTGAAAGTGGTGGGAACACCACACACAAGTAGATCAGTCTCAAACCTTAGAAATCACCTCAATAACAACAAGAACACAAGTGTAACAACACAATCACAAGATGACATAAGGATTTATCTCGTGGTTCAGCTCGCTACCAAGGCTTGCCTAAGTTCATATTGTTGAGGTATACCACTAAGGCTTAGGGCTTTGCAACCCTACCTCGTTCTCAAGTCAAGAGAGTAAACTCTTGAGATAAGGGGTGATTTTATTCGTTGCAAGAGGTGGTTACAAACATTTCGGGGCTGCCATAAACTTGACAAGCTCAGCGGACGATGCCCTAGCCGGCTAGGAGTTAAGCTCCAAGAGTAACAAACACAAACACCGGCCAAAACGTTAACCAAATGCTCTTTAGGCTTTGGGAATCAGTAGAGCTGCTCTCTAATCATATTTGGCACCTTTTTCTCTCAAGGATTGATGGGGAAATCGAAGAAAAAGCTTGAGAGCTTGAAGAGCACCAATGAAGGAGAGAGGAGATGAGCACCTACTGATTTTCGTCGGTCTGAACCGTTGGGGAAGAAGAGAGTGACGTTATGGAGGACAGGGAAAAGTATAAATACCCCCCTGCCTCCCAACGGTTACTTAAGTGCAGTAGTGTCGCCCTAAGTGCGCTAGTGCGGCAGTGCCTCTCTCTAGGTGCGGCACTACCGCACCCAGCAAGATAGCAAGGGTGAAAGAGTTGTTAAGTTAGCTGTCTTAGCTGTCATGGCTGGTTTTGATAAACTAATATGCCCTCTTAAGAATTGTATAGGTGGTTTGTCGGTTAGATTAATATTTTAAGTTTATTCAGACGCTTTAAAAAGCGTGCATGGCGCGTTGCCGGTCGGTTTCAGCGACTAGGCGCGGTCACCATGCTTCGGCTCTCGGTGTCGCCGCGTCGGTGCGCCCAACGCGCGCACATCGCCGCGTAGGCCCTACATCGCCGCTGCCGTGCCCAAGCACGTGACTCACGCACGCACACACACGCACCGCTGCGCTCGGGGGACGCTGGGGGCCGGTGGGCCTAGCCGCTCTGCTCCGCCGCTGGCATCGCGGGCCTGATGCCCTAGCCAGTCCACCGCCGCCTGCCTTGCTATGTCATCACGCTGCTGCTAGGCGCGGTCGCGAGAGCTAGGTCGCCCGCGTGTGCTCGCACCGCTTGCGTCGCGTCCATCTACGTCGCTGCGCTACCGTCCCGTCACCGTGCTGCCCCGCGTTGTCACCGTCACGCCACTGCACGTAGCCGTCGTGTCCGCCTACGCCTCTACGTCGCTGTCGTCTTGATTTAGTGCACGTGGTCTTGCCGAGGCCACCGCATGTCATTTGCCATTAATGGCACCACGATCGCGCTGCTGCGCTGCCACCGCCTGCACGAGGGTATGCCCCCTCTCCTGACTGCGCTAGCTCGCAATGATTGCTCGGGTGCAGTCGTCATGTCCCACCAAGGCTCGGGCAAACAGCCAGACCCCATTCCCTTCCTTTCCCCTCCCTCCTCTGCTGTCGGGCCAGCCAGGCCACGCCTTCAATCCGGCATGGTGAGGTCGTGTCCATTCAATTCAGCGCGCGTTCGACTCCGTCATCAAGTCTTCTGGCCAATTGACCCCGCACCGTGTCCAATCGTGCTTAGGCAAGCTCTAATTTGGAGCCGACGCCCGCCGTCGCGC
Organism: Miscanthus lutarioriparius; assembly: GCA_904845875.1. NCBI lineage: Eukaryota > Viridiplantae > Streptophyta > Magnoliopsida > Poales > Poaceae > Miscanthus > Miscanthus lutarioriparius. The sequence continues at coordinate 30,779,056 of CAJGYO010000006.1, read as the reverse complement.
CATTAAAGGTTTAGACGTCATTGCTGTGGGCATTACGCGCCTGGTCCTCCCGAGTCCAATTGGTTGCACCCCCAGCCTCGCCTTGCAGTCCTCCACCTCGTGCGCACTCAATTTGCACTGCTACTACCTGCCCCGTGCGCGCGTGGCCGGACTCACTCGGTCCATCCCCGGTTAAGCCATCACGTCTGGTAGGTTCTGGGTGAGTTGCTGATGCCTGTCCACTAGTCCTTTCATCTCGGTTGTGCCTGAGCTCATGCAAACATGGCTGCCGTTGTAGGGAGGAGTCCGCTGCCGTGGAGAGAGCTCGGGACCATGTCTCCGTTCATCGCTTCACCACCCACCGCTTCATGTTCGTATCTAGGTGAGCATCGGCTCGCTATTGGGGCAGGCAGGGGCTAGACTGGCCGGTGTGACCACCCAGTGCCATTGCCACCACGTCGATGCGCGCACGAGTGCCCAAGGACTTAGTCGTGGTGAAAGACTGTTTTCGAGGGCTAGTTTGCTTAAACACTGACTGTAGGAATAGTACTGCAGACCTTGGGGTGAATCACCGGTAGCTCGAGGATGTTTTAGCAAATGTACCGGCGCGCACGGGCCTCCCCGTCGTGGGTCGTCGTCGCGCGGTTGGGCCGCGTCTGCGTGCGCGCGCGCTGCGCGTGCGTGGGCCGCATCGCTCGCTCGTGGGCCACGCGGATGGATTTTGGTTTTCCTTTTTCTAGGGATTAGTAAATGTTTATTCAATTTAGTTTTGAGCTGATCTTTGGAAAATTATAGTAAATGTTGTAGGTGTCAAAAATAGTGAAACAAAATTTGTTAGATTTACAAAAATGTTATCTATCTGTTGGTGTTGTTAGTTTACAGTTATCTGTGATAATTATAGATTCATTAATTCATTTAGGAAAGCTTAGTATTGTTTAGCTTAATATTTGTAGAAATTTTTATGGCAAATTAGGGATAGCTTTAGCCATGAAATTTTTACAGTAGGTTTATTAGATTATTATGTGCTCGCTATAATTTTTGTAGCCTTAGAATAAATTAATAAATATGATAGCTAGCACTCCTGGTTTTAGTATATATATATAGTACATCGATATTGAGAGTAAGAATGCCTTTAGTTGCTAAGTTAATACATGAAATGTTTCATGCTTGTTTAGTGAAAATGATAGGCAACTTAGTGTCTTAGTCGGTAGAGCTAGCTTAGTAGTTGATAGATGTATTCTTATTTTAAGAGTTGCTGTTGCCGTATTACTAAGTGTTGCATCATCATTTTATGCATGTAGATAACGAGTTGGTAGAGTTTGTATCTGCGGGCGAACAAGAGTTCTAGGAGATCATTGAAGAGTATGAGGAGGAGATTCTCGTTCAGGAGGGAGCCCCGAAGGCATCAGTTGCTGACTTTGTTTACACCCCTTCTGCCCAAGACAAGCTCCGGTGCATAACCCTTATTTTGAATGATCACTGAATATATATATGATGTGCATTTACGTTACAGACATTTTATGGAAACTACATGTATAGATATACCTTTCTATGAGTCCTACTAGTATAGGTCGAGTAGCTGCTACGCTCAGGATTTCGGTAGCGTGAGTAACCTGCCGTTACTCACAATAGGTGATTATTAAGATCACTCATGATGAAATGGTGGAAAGGAAAAATAGAGACCGGACAGGGATATGGTTTGGGTATTGGTGGGTGTAAGAGGTTGTGTCCTAAGGCCAATGGGGCATAGCTTGGTTACACTTTTTCCCTGTCTGTGACGGTTAAGGACCGGCCGTTGCAATGGACTCTAGGCAAGTCACAGACTTATTATCCCAAGCACATACTTGGGTATGGGCGTAGAGAAGACTTGTTGCTCTCTTGTCGTGGGTTCTAGCTCTTTCTGGGCTGACTGATTGGAGGCGGGGATGGTGGAGGTCTAAGCACCGCACTGAGTCCGGAACTCAAGAGCGGGGGCTTTGAGTCTAAGTTTGGATGGGGACCTGGACCCCGTGAGAGGAGAGTGGCGGGTTAGTCTTGCTTATGTCTGAGGTATAAGCGGGGCGTGTATTTTTAGGTACCCAGCTGGGCACATTGATTCATGAATCACCGGCGATCCGGTACGGCTTGTCTACACTCTAGCATTGTAGTAAGAACTGAAAGCTGAAAGGTGGTGAAATGGAACTGTTTGCTCAACTCCTGCTTGAAAGTAGAATATGTGCTTACATAGAATGGCTAGATAAAGTAATAATCATGACTGCTAAAAATAAATATACATAAGGATGCACTATTAGTATTGCTTTCTGCAAAAAGAAAATCCAGCAAACCATAAAGCTTATCATATTCCTTAAAGTGGGGAAATTATTCCTACTAGTCGGATAAGTCTTGCGAGTATATTGTGTACTTAGGGTTTATTTACCCCTGTTGCAGGTACTGCTTGAGGAGTAGCCGTTGTGTGAAGGATTCTTCTGGTGGGCACAGACGGATCCCTGTATTTTATCGATAGATGCTTCTTTTTCATTCCACTGTTAAATTTATGCACTCTGAATTTGGTCCTGTAATAATGTATTTCTAAGACCTCTGGATGTACGAAATGGACTAAGTAATATAAACTCATTCTCATTATTGGATCCTAGGGAAAAAACATGGATTATTCGGGCTCTCCCTTGGGGTGTGCTCGACGGAATCCGCCCGACGTAGCTCGCTCTCGGGGTGCTTAGTGTCTCGTGGAAGACAAGCGCCTCCGTAAGTGCGTTATTTTGAGCGGTTCTGCCGCAGTTGGTATCAAAGCCAATAATGAGTCTACGAGTTTCATCATCCTTTTTCAAAACCTAAAATTTGTCCAACAAAAGTTTTGCGAAAAGTAGGTTGCGATAAATTATGTAAATAAGTATAAGCCCTAGCTATATGGTCTATCTAGGATGGCGGCACTGGTTTTATCTAATCAGTTTTCTGCAGGTACACTGACTTACATTGCGTAAGAAATCGTTTAGCAGACGGAAAGTGAGTGTGCGATGTGCCAAAAATTTTGCTAATGCCGCTATATTCCGGCTTGAGTGAACGTACAGGCCGATGCATACATCATGATAAGAGAATCTTGTTTACACTAAACTCCCCTACACGTATAATTGGATTAGTAAAGTGATATGATGAACTAAAAGAATGCTTTAATAAATGTCCTATCATTTCTCTAATCTCTTATTCCTGATCTGGAGGGTTGTCCTAAATGGTTGGTTCTTATCTATTTTCAGATGAACTTGAGGTCCGATCACGGGAGCACCAGTGCCGGAGCGGGCCATGGTCTTGGAGAAGGCCAAGGAGAAAGTGGCCAGTGCAATGGGAACGGCAACGAGGAGAGCCATGAGGCCCCACTTCTGGCTCCTCCTCCACCACCGCCACCTCCGGTGACTCATGCAGAGATGATGGTGGAGATGTTGGCTGCTCATCGCGAGTCAGCCCATGCCATGGAGCTGTTGGCACAGGCTATCGGTGGCTTCGCCCATGGAGGCCATGGCGAAAATGGTGGGAACAGGGGTGGTGCTCGCGGTCCCGAGGGACCCTGCTCTTATCAGGATTTCTTAAAGACACACCCACCCACGTTCACACCAACGGTTGAGCCTCTGGATGCGAAGCATTGCCTTCGCATTCTAGAGCAAAAGTTTCTGCTGCTCACCATAACTGATGAGCAGAAAGTGCGCTTTGCAGTGCAATAGCTGTTGGGATCTGCTAGTGCATGGTGGGACACATTTAATGCCATGTAGCTGGCGGATCATCGGGTGACCTGGCAGGAGTTCACTGTGGCCTTCAGAGAGTATTATATTCCTGTTGGTGTTCTAAACAGGAAGCTGACAGAGTTTCTAGACCTTTGGCAAGGAAGCATGTCCGTGATGGACTATGTCAACAAGTTCAACCACTTGTCACAGTATGCTGGGACTCATGTTGATATAGATGAGAAGAAGAGAGATCATTTTTACCGTGGACTCTCTTGCATCTTGCAGAAGGAGTTATATATAGGAAACTATCAGACCTTTAGGGCAATGATGAACGTTGCTATTGCCATGGAGGGATTGCAGCGTGACTCTCAGGCAGAATGGAAGCGCAAGCGGGTGGCTACTAGGTCTTCTAGTCACCCCAGGCGCAGAAGGTACAGGTATGTTAGGCGGGTGCCCTTCCAGTCCTCAGGTGGGCATTCGTTTCGATAGCCTCAGCAGACCTTTCAGACACCTTCCATTCAGTATCGTGCACCTACTCAGTAGGTGCAACATCAGCAGCCCTATGGGCAGCAGGTCCCACCTCGTCTGGTATAGGGGAACAAGCCTGGTGCTTGTTTTAAGTGTGGCAAGGAAGGCCACTATGCCTAGGAGTGTCTGCAAAACCAGCCTGCATAGTCAGCTCAACCCTCAGCTAACTCCCGCTTGATCAAGCAGACCGTTATAAAGAAGAAAGTGCTAGTGAGCCGATCTAGACAGGTTAATTTCACAGAGGCTGAGGAAATATTGCAAAATGGACAGGTGATGGCTGGTATGTTCACCATCGATTCCAGCTTATGTGTTGTTTGATTCTAGTGCATCACATTCATTCATGAGCATGGGATTTACACACTGGCACAATATACATCTTATGGCTATACCTTTTGCCTATAGAATCAGTACTCCGGATGTGTAGTTGTGCGTTAATACTCGGACGGATATAGTGGGCTTAGTGTTAGCCACTCATATTTACCGTCTCTAGTTCATGGTGCTGCCTGGGCAAGGCATTGATGTAATTCTGGGAATGAACTGGTTGCTTGTATATGGGGTAGTCTTGGATCTAAAGCAGAGAGTTGTTGAGTTACGACTTCCTTCTTCTGAGGATTGGATGTCTCTTCTTATGCTCTCAGATCCAACCTTACCTGTTACTGCTCATGCTAAAGCTTTTCCTGATCTTGCCTCTATTCCTGTGGTCTGTGAGTTCTCGGATGCCTTTCCTAAAGATCTACCTGGGTTGCCATCGGATAGAAATATGGAGTTCTCCATTGAGTTAGAACCTAGCACTACTCCTATCTTCTGACACCCGTACTGTATGGCCCCGAAGGAATTGGCTAAAATGAAGAAACAGTTAGAAGAGTTGTTGGAAAAGGGATTCATCCATCCTAGCTCTTCACCATGGGGTTGTCCAGCCATTTTTGTGAAGAAGAAGGATGGCACTCTTTAGATGTGGGTGGATTACCACCCTCTCAATGCGGTAACCATTAAGAACAAGTATCCTTTACCTCATATTGATACCTTATTCGATCAATTAGCTGGTGCCAAGGTGTTCTCCAAGATTGATCTCTGTTCAGGCTATCATCAAATTAAGACTAGACCACAAGATATACCAAAGACATCCTTTTCCACTAGGTATAGGCTATATGAATACCTAGTCATGTCTTTTGGTCTTACCGATGCTCCTACATTTTTCATGTATCTCATGAACTCAGTCTTTATGCTGGAGTTGGACAAGTTTGTGGTGGTATTCATTGATGATATCTTGATATATTCCAAGAACAAAGAAGAGCATGCCCAACACCTTCGGATAGTTTTGACTCCATTGAGGAAACACAAGCTGTATACCAAACTCAGCAAGTGTGAGTTTTGGTTAGATCGAGTGCAGTTTTTGGGACATGTTCTGATTCCTGACGGCATCTCTGTAGATTCAATCAAGGTGCAAGATGTGCTAAATTGGAAGTCTCCCAAGTCAGTGCACCAAATTCGCCAGTTCCTTGGTCTTGTAGGATACTATCGACGCTTTATTCCGGATTTCTCCAAAATAGCTCAGCTGATGACCAAGCTGCTTCAGAAAGATGCCAAATTTGTTTGGAGCCCAGCTTGTGAAGAAGCCTTCCAAGCTTTGAAGAAATTTCTGACCACTACTCCTGTCCTGGCCCAACCAGATATTGACAAACCTTTTGATGTATATTGTGATGCCTCGAAGACGGGGGTTAGGATGTGTGCTTATGCAGGATAGGCGTGTGATAGCTTATGCTTCACGTTAGCTGAAAAAGCACGAGGTGAATTACCCCACCCATGATTTAGAGCTGGATGCTATGGTGCACGCTCTAAAAATTTGGAGGCACTATCTGTTGGGAAGCAAAGTACACATTTTTACAGATCATAAGAGCCTCAAATATATTTTCACCCAGTCTAAACTGAACATGAGGCAAAGGAGATGGTTGGAATTAATCAAGGATTATAACTTGGAGGTATATTACCACCCCGACAAAGCTAATGTGGTAGCTGATGCTTTGAGCCAGAAGTCATATCTAGTTGAAGAAACACCTTTGTCTCTCAACCATGCTGAGGTGCTGGCTCACATTGCCTTAGTCTTAGAATTACTTGAGCATATTATTATCGAGCAAAGGCAAGACACTTTAGAAATTCCTCACATCAAGAAATTAATTGCCGAAGGGCGTGGTCCTGAATTTAGTATTGATGAGCAAGGGGTAGTAAGGTACAAGAACAGATTGGTGGTTCCCTCGAATGAGGAGCTTAGAAGGGAGATTTTGAATGAAGCTCATCATTCCAAGTTGTCTATTCATCCTGGCAGTAACAAGATGTACCATGATTTGTGCCACTTGAATTGGTGGTCCAATATGAAACAAGATATCACCAAGCACGTCGCGGAGTGCGACACTTGTGGGAGAGTTAAGGCAGACCACATGCGTACCATAGGATATTTGCAGCCCTTGCCCATTCCTATGTGGAAATAGGATGATATTTCCATGGATTTCATTGTGGGTTTACCCCGCACGTCCAAGGGCTATAACTCTATTTGGGTCATTGTGGATCGCCTTACCAAGTCAGCTCATTTTCTCCCAGTGAATTATAGATATTTAGCTAGAAAGTATGTTGAGTTGTATTTAGGCCGGATTGTGACCTTGCATGGGGTTCCTCTAACTATCATCTCTGATAGAGGGTTCGTCTTTGTCTCCCGTTTTTGGGAGCAACTCCAGGAGTGTCTTGGTACTAGTCTTCTCCACAGTTTTGCCTATCATCCACAGACTAACAACCAAATAGGAAAGGTAAACCAGGTACTTGAAGATATGCTAAGAGCTTGTGCCATCTCTTTTCCTAAGAAGTGGGATGAATGCTTGAAATTAGCTGAGTTTTCTTACAACAATAGCTATCAAGAAAGCATTCGTATGGCACCCTTGGAAGCCCTATATGGAAAGAAATGTAGGACACCACTTAACTCGGTTGAAGTGGGAGACCATGGATATTTTGTGCCTGACTTCATTAAAGAAGCTTGAGAGCAAGTCAGTGTTATTCAGAGTCATTTGAGGGCAGCTCAGAGCTGACAGAAAGCTTATGCGGACAAGCGAAGAAGGCCTTTGCAGTTTGTAGTTGGGGATTATGTGTATCTCAAAATGTCTCCTATAAGAGGGGTGCATCGGTTTGGTGTTTAGGGCAAGCTAGCCCCTTGATATGTGGGTCCCTACAAGGTTTTGAAGCAGTGTAGCCTAGTTGCTTATCGTCTCCAAGTTTCAGATATTTTATCGGCGGTACACAATGTGTTCCGCATATCTCAGTTGAAGAAATGTTTGCGGGTACCTGATAAAGCTATGGAACCTGAAGGACTTCCCCTCTAGCCTGACTTGACGTATATTGGCATCATGTCAAGATCCTAGACGAAAAAGAAAGAGTAACCAGAAACAGTATGGTGAAGTTCTACAAGGTTCAGTGGCAAACCCACTCGGAGGATGAAGCAACGTAGGAGCAAGAAAGTTACAACCTAGAGCATTATCCCCATCTTCTCTCTGGTCATTGAGGTAGTTGTTTACATTAAAATGTATTTCTCATCTCTTTTCCCACACTAGGCACATGAAAATCTCGGGGCGCGATTTTGTTTTAAGGGGGCAGATTTGTACACTGTACAATCTTTTGCTAAAACACAGCATATGTAAATGTATATCATATAGGGTGTAAATCAATGTACATAACTTAAAACGACTAATAGAAATGCTTAACGAAAGGTCGTTCGTGACGTATAAAATTATCTAGTACGGATGTTCATGAATTTTTATTAAACAAAAACACTATAAAATGTATATACGGAACTTTAGTAGAGTTGGAAGTATGAACTTTGTAGATGGCGATGAAATACCTGCAGTCGAGAAAGGAATTCACTAGCTAGCATACCTTATAGCTTGGAAATCGAATTTGACGCGAATCCGATCAAGACTTAGTTGATCGTAAGTTTGAAAAGTGGTTTGACAAGACCAAGTTTGGAAATTTTTGTAGGAGAATTGAATTAATTAGAGGTATGGTTTCATGGCTGTTTTTGATAGACGAATATGCTATGGTAGAACCGCCTAATCTAATGCCTTCCAGGAGTGCTTGTCTTTCAGTAGACACTAAGCACTCAAGGGAGAACACCAAATTACTCGGTTCCATCGGGCACACCCCAGGGGAGAACCCGAAAATCCACATTTTTTCTATCAGGATCACAAATGAGAGAATCAAGCTTACATCATTCTTAACCATTTCTTACATCACTTTTAATACAACATCAGAGTATAATATTCATTGTTATAACAACAGAATGTAATCATATTATCAGAGCTATGCACAATTTAAGTTACAGCGGAATATAAACATGCGATCAGAATTACAGCGGAAATAAATATCTATTCATGACATGATGAAGTATTGATATATAAACTACGACAGCAGATTATGAAACTTTTATTTATAAAAGCATTTGGTGAGAGTTATAAATAAAAACTATGATCGCAGGGTAAAGGAAATTCTCTCTGAGCCCACCAGGAGGAATCCACACACAAGGGTCGGCTCTAGCCTCCACCTGTCACCTGCAACAGGGGGAATAAAACCCTGAGTACTCAATTGTACTCAGCAAGACTTACACGATAGGAGGAAATAAAAGGCTCCTAGGATATGCAAGGCTATTTGGCTTGTGGGTTTATTGTATTTGCAGGAAGCATTACTAAGCGTGCGTCCTTATATTCGATTTTTATTAATAGGAGCATTGGTTCATTAACTAACCATTCTATGTATGCACCTGTGCTACTTTCAAGCAGGTGGTAAGCAATCAGAATTTTCTTCTTCCAACTTTCATCTTTCAGTTATTACTACGGAGCTAGAGGTAAGACAAGTCGTACCGACTCGGTGGCGATTCGCAAACCAATGTGCCCAGCTAGGTGCCCCGAAAACACACGCCCCGCTTGTACCCTAGGCACAAGCTGGACTAACCCATCACCCTCCTGTTCTGGGTGTCCAAGTCTTCGTCCAAACTAGGACTCCAAGCCCCCGCCTCTGAATCTCGGACTTAGTGCGGTGCAAGGACCTCCTCCACCAAAACAAAACGCTGACAGTCAGTCTAGAAAGAGTCAGATCCACGACAAGAGAGCAACAAGTCTTCCAAGTGCCCATACACAAGTATGTGCTCAGGACAATAGATCTATGACTTGCCTCGCGTTCATTGAGACAGGACTTCTTACACCCACCAATACCCAAACCATATCCCTGCCCGGTCACCATTTTCCTTTCTACCATTTTTATATATTCCAAGTGATAATAATCTAATAATATATTTCCTATCTCTCGCGAGTGATAGCCATCACTCGACTTCTACCGGAGTCCTATAGCATTGTAATCTACACGATCCTGTCATACTAGTAAAACTCATAGGATAAAGATATATATATGCAAGTGGGTTTCATTTAACTCCTTAAAACTTAATGCACAAATATAATTTAAACTGCACAAAAGTAGAAGTTATGCACCGAGGCTTGCCTGAATAAGATATATATTAAAAAGTTAGTATCAGCATCTTCAGATTATCCACCATCAACTGAATAGAAATCCCATTACATCATCTCCTGGAGAGAATATCATTACATCATCTTCGGATTCCCAATCATCCTTTAATTGATCCGTTGATCCATCATCATACATATATGATATGCATTGGTGCAAATGCATAGATGTAAATAACCGACGACCGCCGAAATGCTTAGAAATCCAATTACGTCTCACAAGCTAACGAGATAGTTCTAACGCTGGTCTACGTATCCATGTTGTCGAATAAGGCATTATGTCCCAATAATTATTTTAGTTATATAAACCTAAGTTGTTTCTTTATTTCATTCTATCAATTTAATCTTTATTCGAAATAGGACATCATTATCTACCTTGCAACTAATTATTCTGGAGCTATAAAAAATTATAGTGAGTATCTAATATTGTTAGGAGCCTACTGTACAAATTTCAGATTCAACAATATTACCAATTTATCACAACAATTCCTACAAGTTCACCTTTTTACAATATTAAGTATCTCAAATCAATTATATAGCTTCCAAGAATATTATCAAAATATGTGAACAAAATATTCTAACAGGTAGATTATGATTTTAGGAGACTAACAAAATTAGTTTCACTATTTTTTGGCACCTACACAATTTTTTATTGATATTACAAGTTTGCTTACGAAACTAAATTAACAATTGCTTCATAAGACCAAAAGGGCCAGTGGCCACCTACTCGGCCCAGCGGCCCACAGTCAAGCGCACAGCCCGATGCGGCATGGCGGCGGCCTAGTAGCAAGGCAGCCCAGGCAAGGCTCGGCGCGCGCGGCAACAGGCGCGCGCGGCACAGCCAGCCCAGAGCATGGCGAACGACCCAGGCACAGGCGGACCAAGCCGGCAGCGTGTGGGGGTATTAACCCCTATACCCTTATGGCTAGGCTTGGGCCGGCCCAGATTAGAGGGTCTGGTCCACCTAAAGACGACGCGTGGCCCGGCCAACCTGTTCGGAGTCCCGCACAAAGAGTCAAGACAGATTTGGCGATCAAGCAAGATCCTGGTCGGTTAGAATAGAAATTCTTATCCGGCCACCTATGGCAATTGTAACTGGCTAGGATTAGTTTCCAGACCTATAACCCTACCCCCCGGACTATATAAGGCGGGCAGGGGACCCCTCTAAAAAACACCTCTCATTGACATATAGCAATACAATCAGACGCATGACGTAGGTATTACGCCTTCTTGGCGGCCGAACCTGGATAAAACCTCGTGTTTGTCTTGCGTTACCGTCTTGTTCATAGCTTGCGTATCTGTCTGCCGACAATCTACTACCTTGGGCATACCCCTGGGTAGACTGCCGATCATATGTCATCGACAGTGGCATGCCAGGTAGGGGGTGTGCGTACTGCTCTCCAAGCGAACAAGATGGTCATCATCCCTGGCTTCATGGCTACACCGAACGGCCTCACATTCACCATCGGTCAGATCACCTGGACCACTGGCTCCGACGACCTCATCGCCACGATCACGGAGGAGGCGCGGATTAAATCTGTGTCGACCACTGCTTCACCTGCATCGGCTACGGCTCCGACCACAGTGGATACGGCTCCGACCATGGAAGATCTGGCTCCGACCACGGTGGATCTGGCTTCGACCACGGTAGATCTGGCTCCGACCACGGTGGATTTGGCTTCGACCATGGTGGATCTGGCTCCGACCACGCTCGCATTGCTTTCAGCCACGCCGACAGCCCATCGTCCGCTTCCCCGCTACAAGGGGAGACAGATCGACAACACCGACCTGCTCGACTCCATCGATCGGGTCGGCACCAAACTTGCTGAAACCCTAGCTCTAGTAAGTTCAATTCAACATGGACCTAATGAGCAGGTAACCGCTTCCCACAATAGATCTACCCGACCAGCTCGGGCCAGTCGTCCTGCACGACTTGGTACAGATCTTGTGGTCATATCTACTCCTGAAGGGCGCTCCACTCGTCGCCGGCCAGCCTCCGCGACGGGTCTCCGGCTCTCCGAGTATGAAGCCTCGACGGAGAACTACCAGGCCCAACCCTACGGCCTACGAAACGCTGCCTCCAACTACGAGTATAATGTACAACACAACTTCGTCAACATGATCAGAATTGAGGATTATCAAGAAGGATCCGTCCACATAGTCCAAGAGGGTGACTCCAGCTCCTCGTCTGGCATCGCATCTAATGCCTTCGACCACACTGAGCTCCAGCATCACGATGATGAAGGCGTCAAATACGATCTGGATATCCCAGTCCACGCCCCGAGATTCACACAATTCCCGTCTTTCCCACCAAGACGAGGGGATTTGATCAACGTTGTCAGCAATGATGAACCACCAGCAGTTGGTGAAACCGAACAGGAAAGGACTGCACGCGAATCACGCAATATTGATCGGTTTAATCGCCGACAAATCAACGCCGAAGCAGAAGAGGAGGCACGACGCATAAGGGTCCAACCACGCGACCTCAATAATGCCTTGGACAGGGTGGGGGACAAACAGGTCTTCAGGACTCCAAGCGCCAACATAGCCATTGCTATGGCGACAATGCAATGGCTACCCAATACCCCGGAAACTCAGGCAGTTCGCGATGAAATACAAGCCTATCTGACGGCCGCTATGGCCCAGACCGCAGAGATTGTAAATCAAGCCCGGGCTCCATCTATCTCAGTCGAGTCAAGCCGCCAGTACTCAAGTCACTCACAGCCACCCAACCAACGTGGCTCGCGCAACAATGACCCATCAGACAACTGTCAAGGCGGCAACGGTGGCCATGATGGTGGTCGAGATGACAACTGCCGTCGGGAGGACAACCGCCGCAATGCCCGGGACGACAACCGCCAAGACAACCGTGATAATCGCCGTGATAACCACGGTCGTAGGGCTAATCTAGATGGCAACCAAGATCGCCGCGATGGCAATAACGATCTTCGCCATTACCTCGGAGGACGCGATCTGTGCGATCGCATCAACCAGAGAGCCAACAATCATGCGTCTCACGAAAGCTATTGCCGTATGGAATATGATACTGCCCACGGCCCATCGGGTTTGAAGCAGTTCACTCCGCACCTTCGCCAAGTCATATGGCCCAAGAACTTCAAGCTCAAAAAACTTTAGAAGTATGACGGCAAGGAGAACCCCGAATTATGGGTCATGCTCTACGAAACCACGTGCAGATCAGCCATGGCTGACGAGCACGTCATGTCTAACTACTTTCCAGTCGCTGTTGGTCATGCAGGTCACCAATGGCTGGTCAGTTTGCCAGCAAACTACTTCTATTCCTGGCAAGAACTCAAGCAAGCTTTCATCGACAACTTCATTGCCACTTGCAAGCACCCGGCAACAAATATGATCTGCAGCGGATTCAAGATCGGAAAGATGAGCCGCTGCGCGAGTACGTCCGGTGTTTCTCGGAGATGCGCATCAAGGTCCCGTCAATCTCCGACAGCGAGGCAATCGAGGCTTTCATCACTGGCCTCCGCTTCCACGACGCTCTAAGGGACAAGCTCCTTCGCAAGAGGCCTGAATCGGTCACATCGCTCCTGAACACCACCAAGAAATATGTGGATGCCGACGATGCTAAGAAGATAATTATCGAAGAAGCAGCAAGGGTTCCTCGCTCCGACCACCCCCACACTGCAATGACTACCGTGGCAATCGTGGTCGGAATGACAATTTTGACCGCCGCAACCAGCGCAACGACTCCCGCGACCACCACGATCAACGTAATCAGCGGCGTAACCGCCGTGACGATTACAAGGGCAAGCGTGCTCGGGAAGACGATGGCGAAGTCAACACCGTCAAGAAAGGGGGTGGACGTCGTAACTACGAAGAAGACTACGCCAAAGCATTGAAAGGGCCCTGCCAGCTCCATCCCAAGTCCAACCACACCATGGAGAACTATCACATTCTCAAGTCTATCTACACGCGTCAACAGGCTCCGGATACGTCCGACAAGAATAACGATGCAGGGGAACAGCGCAACGAGGACAACGACAATGAAGACGCAGATCCTCGTCACAAGTATGTCAAGCCAACCGATCGCGTGCACACCATCATTGGAGGCAAAGTGTCCATCGAGACCAAGCGAGAACGCAAGTTGCTTGCCCACGCTTGCTTGAACGTGGCCAACACCGACAACCTCATCGCCGATCCACGGCTCCCTCCTTGGTCTCACCGCAAGATCTCCTTCAGCAGAAAAGACCAATGGGCCGCAATACCTGAACCAGGACGTTTTCCCCTGGTCCTTGATCCTTGTATCAACAAAGTTCAATTCGACAGAGTGCTGATTGACGGCGGCAGCTCCATCGATATACTGTTCAAGAACAGTCTGCCAGCCCTGAAGATAACCCAGGCGGATCTCAAGCCATACGAGGCACAGTTCTGGGGTGTTCTCCCCGGACAGAGCTCTACACCTCTCGGGCAGATCACGTTACCTGTGCAGTTCGAGACTCCAGACCACTTCCGCACCGACTACGTCAACTTCGTGGTCGCTGACTTTGATGGCACCTACCATGCTATCCTGGGTCGACCATCGCTCACCAAGTTCATGGCCATACCTCATTACAGGTATCTGGTGTTGAAGATGCCTACCGAGAAAGGAGTTCTCACTCTCAGGGGCAACGTATACGTAGCTTATACCTGCGAGGACGACAGCTTCAAAGTAGCAGAGGCTCACGACCTCTCTATTCACATGGCCAAGACCATGCTCGACGCTAAGAAGACCTCGGCCAACCACCTGGAGATCCTAGAGCTCGAGGCTCCACGCAAGAACACCAAGTCCAAGGAGCACAAGGTGATCCAGCTGGTCGACGGCGATCCCAGCAAAACGGCCCTTATCGGGGCCAACCTGGACCCCAAATAGGAAGACACGCTCATCAGGTTCTTGAGGAACAACATGGATGTGTTCGCATGGAAACCTGCTGACATGCCCGGTGTACCTCGGAACTTGATCGAGCACTCCTTGAATGTCAACGGCAAGGCCAAACCTATCAAGCAGAAGCTACGATGGTTCGCTCACGACAAGAAGGAGGCGATTAGGGTAGAAGTTACACGGCTTTTGGCAGCTGGATTTATCAAAGAAGTGTATCATCCAGAGTGGTTAGCCAACCCGGTTCTTGTACGCAAAAAGAATAATGAATGGAGAATGTGCGTTGATTACACTGATCTCAACAAACACTGCCCTAAGGACCCCTTCGGCTTACCTCGCATAGACGAGGTCGTAGATTCAACCGCCGGTTGTGAGCTGCTTTCCTTTCTCGATTGCTACTCTGGTTATCACCAGATCGCTCTCAAAAAGGACGACCAGATCAAGACATCTTTTATCACGCCTTTTGGGGCCTACTGCTACACGACCATGTCGTTTGGGCTCAAGAACGCATGGGCTACCTACCAACGCGCTATACAGGCCTGCCTCAAAGACAAGATAAAAGATGACCTCGTCGAGGCCTATGTTCATGATGTAGTTGTCAACACCAAGGAAGCACATACCCTTGTTGACAACCTGGAATGCACCTTTACAGCCCTTAACACATTCCAATGGAAATTAAACCCAAAGAAGTGTATCTTTGGTGTTCCTTCTGGCATACTACTTGGCAACGTCGTCAGTCACAACGGCATATGCCCTAACTCGGAGAAAGTCAAAGCTGTCTTAGACATGAAGCCGCCCAAAAAGGTGAAGGATGTTTAGAAGCTTACCGGATGCATGGCTGCTCTCAGCCATTTCATATCAAGATTAGGCGAAAAGGGATTACCGTTCTTTAAACTACTCAAAGCATCTGAGAAGTTTGAGTGGTCGGAGGAAGCAGACGCTACCTTCACACAGCTGAAACAATACCTTACGTCACCTCTGGTCCTTACTGCTCCCAGAGAAGACGAAACACTTCTGCTTTACATTGTGGCAACTAATCATGTGGTCTCCACTGCCATGGTGGTCGAGCGCGATGAGCCCGGCCATGTCTACAAGGTACAGCGACCAATCTATTTCATCAGTGAGGTGCTTAATGAATCTAAGACCAGGTACCCACATATCTAGAAATTGATCTACGCCATACTGATAACATCCTAAAAGTTGAAACATTACTTCGATGGATATCGTGTGGTGGTCATGACTGAGTACCCTCTGCGAGACATCATTAGTAACAAGGATGCGAATGGGCGCATCGTCAAGTGGGCAATGGAGCTATGCCCCTTCTCCTTGGAATTCACAAGTCGTACTACAATCAAGTCTCAGGCACTCGTCGATTTCATCGTCGAGTGGATAGACTTAAGCACGCCTACCTCTCAAGGGCCCGACGAGTATTGGAAGATGTACTTCGACGGTTCTCTCAACATCGACGGCACAGGAGCAGGAGTCCTTTTCGTGTCACCGTCCAAGGAGCAGCTCCGGTACGTCCTCAGGATTCATTTCCCAGCATTTAATAATGCAGCTGAATACGAAGCATGCATACATGATTTGCGCATTGCGATCGAGCTCGGTGTTAAATGTCTCTATGTCTACGGAGACTCAGCTCTGGTCATCAACCAACTCAACAAGGACTGGGACACGACCAGCGAAAGGATGGATTCATACTGCAAATCGATCAGAAAGCTAGAAGGCAAGTTCTACGGCATCGAGTACACACATGTGGTCCAGGACAAAAATCAAGCAGCAGATGCGCTGTCAAAGTTAGGATCATCCCGTGCTAAAGTCCCACATGGCGTATTTGTTCAAGACCTGCTCACGCCTTCCATTGAGGAGGAAGATCCCCCGGTCGACAAGCCTCTAAACAAGCAATTGGTGGCTACGGTTCCGGCATCGAGCTCCACTGAGCCACCTCCGACCACGCATGAGCCCGACTGGAGAGAACCTTTCATTAGGTACCTGACAGACGGCAGCGGTTACACTGATCGGGCAGAAAACGAGCACTTGATGCGTCGCAGTAAGCAGTATCTTCTCGTCGATGGCAAGTTATGGCGCAAGAACGCAAAAGAGGAAATCTTGATGAAGTGTATAACCCGAGAGGATGGCGAACATCTCCTAGACCAAATCCACTCCAGCTCCTGCGGCAACCACGCAGCCTCGAGAACGCTGGTCAGCAAGGCTTTCCGAGCAGGGTTCTATTGGCCATCAGCGGTAGCTGATGCAGAGAAGCTAGTCCGGCACTGTGAGGGTTGTCAGTTCTTCGCCAAGAGAATCCATGTACCAGCACATAAGATCCAGACAATAGCAGCCTCTTGGCCCTTCGCATGCTGGGGACTGGATATGATCGGGCCATTCAAACCGGCTCCTGGGAAATTTACATGTGTCTTTGTATTGATCGACAAATTTACTAAGTGGATAGAGTACATGCCTCTAGTACAGGCATCCTCAGAAAAGGCTGTTACGTTCCTCGACCAAGTCATCCACCACTTCGGCATACCCAACAGCATCATCACTGATCTGGGTACTCAGTTCACCGGGAACGCTTTTTAGGACTTCTGCGATGAAAGGAGCATAGTAGTAAAATACGTCTCGGTGGCGCACCCTAGAGCTAATGGACAGGTCGAGAGGGCAAACGGAATGATTTTGGACGCATTAAAGAAGAGGATGTACAGAGAAAACGACAAAGCACCCGGAAGATGGCTCAAAGAGTTACCAGCCGTGGTCTGGGGCCTCAGAACCTAGCCCAGTCGCAATATCGGTGTGTCACCATACTTTATGGTTTACGGTGCTGAGGCAGTGCTCCCAGCAGATATAGCCTTCAGATCAACATGGGTAGAGAACTTCGATGAAGATAAGGCCAATGAAGCGAGGGAGCTAGAAGTGAATAGTGCAGAAGAGAAGTGGCTTGATTCTTGCGTACGTACAGCCAAATACCTTGCTGTTTTGCGCAGGTACTACAACAAGAACGTTAAGGAGCGGTTCTTCGTGGTCGGGGACCTGGTCCTCAAGTGGAAGATGAATCAGGCTGGCGTCCATAAACTTGCAACTCCATGGGAGGGGCCCTTCATGATCAAGGAAGTCACACGACCAATGTCTTATAGGTTAGCTCACCTGGACGGTACGAACGTACCAAATTCATGGCACATCGATAAGCTTAGGCGTTTCTATGCTTAACTACTAAGATATGTACTCCTCTTGTACTTTTGATTTAATTCAATAAAGCTATTATGATTTCTCCGACCACTATGATTGTGTCATTTTGAATTTTACGGTTATTCTAACTTAGCCAGTCAAAGCCGACCACCATTCCTTCATGGGTTGTCGGAGCAGGCCCTGTCTTTGGTTCCTCTCAATGCGTGCATGGGATCCGCTCTCTACGCTATGGGTGATCAGCAGGTCCCCCCTAGTTTGACTTGTTCGCGTCTACGTGTGCATAGGTCATGCACCTCACACTCTGACCACATGCCAAATCAGGGCCGTCCAAACTTTTCAGGATGACGTGTCGAGTAAACTGGTACAACTAAATAGAACGCTAACATGTTCTCACTTAGTTACACCAACACGAGTTTCAAGCTTAAATACGTTTTATACAAAACAAATAAGCTTATAATGATATACAGTTACGTTATTACAAGCTTGCCTAAAGAGGTACAAGTTTACAATAACACAACTACATCCTCTCTCTACAGCTCTAGCCTATTCTGTTGGCTGGTCGGGGCACGCGGCACCTACTGCTCGCTACTTCCGACATCCCGCTCGAGTCTCGGGGACTCTTG
The DNA here is from genome assembly GCA_904845875.1 of Miscanthus lutarioriparius. NCBI lineage: Eukaryota > Viridiplantae > Streptophyta > Magnoliopsida > Poales > Poaceae > Miscanthus > Miscanthus lutarioriparius. The sequence continues at coordinate 30,760,590 of CAJGYO010000006.1, read as the reverse complement.
TACTGTTCGAGCTAAAGAGGATGGCCCCGCCGATGCCTGGCTGGTCGTGACCGCAGGCTTCGCCAGTTGGCTCACAACTGATGGTGTTTCTAGCTGGCTTGTTGATGGCGTACCCTATACAGGTGCTGTCCCATATCCACACAGGTTAATGTCACCAATTATCTTTGAAGACAGGTCCAGCTGGGTCATCCGAAGCTCCTCAGCCTTGTCTAGATTTACCTCCTTCGGGTACCAAGCCTCCAGGCGCTTGAGATCGATCAGGGGGTGGTGGGCACGCACCATGCTTAGCACATGTGCGCCTGTATACTCACCCGCCTCCTTCACGAACTCTTGGATCCATTCTCATGCCTTTTGGCATCTCTCGACCAGTCCAAGTTACGGCGTCCTTGGCATTTCCTCTGTAAGCGTTGGGTCGATAAGGTTGAGGACGGGCAAAATGCCAGTTGCCACTTCCTAGCACTGGTTCTTCCATGCGTCCCGATCCTCGGTGATCTCTTGGCATTGCACCTTCTAGCCATCGTGATCTTTCATCACGGTTTCCAGATGCTTCTTGGCATTGGCTTTCAAAACTGCAAACCGTACAAGATATTAAAATGTCATGCCACGATAAGATAACGTGGGCAACTGAATGAGTAAGGTGGTTTAGAATACTTGCCTTTCAGTTCCTCCTTCATCTTGGTTGTGTAGACCTGGAGTTGCGACTGGTCGTGTGCCAGTTTCTTGTTGTCCACCTTCAGGCGACCACACTCTACGGCCACACGGCTATTCTCCTCTTGGAGACGGACTACTTCGGCTTCTAAGCCTGTACTATAGATGTTACTACCAACAAAGCAACAACACGTGTCATGCACTTCTTTGTGATAAAGTGACAACTTACTTGTTTTTTCCTGCTCTTTGTTCTCGAAATGGACGACTGTGTTCTCGTTCTCGTGCCTCTTGCTCCGTCCCTCTCTGGTGGCGGCTTCAAGTTGGTGGTGTGTTGCGTTCCACCTCGGCAGCCCGGTTCCCTATTACTCATTGTGATCCCCTCAATTTGATCAAGCACTTTTTCGGTACCTTGCGGTCTTCATCAAGTCCTGCATGTAAAAACGCTAAGTCGCACAGTTTGGTGGATAGCAGGGATCAAGTGGTCAAGCCAAACATACCGGACTTCGTCACCAGACGTTTTGCCGCCTCGTTCAACTTTCATGGTCTCTTCGACCTCTGAGATTTCCTCATGCATAACCCAATGGTCGTTCCGCCAGCGCGACACATATACATGTTGTCGCTTGTCCTGGGGACGGCCCAGGACCTCTTCTACTTTGTCCTCTTCGGCCTATCATTCAGGTAGCGGCGCTGGTCTGGAGTTCGCAGTCTCTACGATCACTATGGCTTTCCCACGGGCCGTAGCATCGGCAAACGCGCTCTATGCCACCCTTGGCTGTTGCTCATCGGTTTGGTCTAATACCCTTGGCGCCAAAGTATTCTCCTTAGCAGGGTTAGTGCTCAGAGCACTTGTACTTGGCTCAGCTCTCCCCTCGACCAGTTGCTCGGGGACTGTCGTCTGGCCGCTCGTCTGCTGAGGCTCCGGCGGACTTTACTCTTTCTGATTTTCTCCATAGCGGCTTTCAAGGCGTTTTCTCCATCATGGCTGGCAGAGCCATGCCACACCTAGCTAGTTGGTCGGGATTTTTGGTGGATGCCGACCTAATATATCAGAGATAAGTTCAGAAGACAACAGTGTTCAATATAAATTGTAAGCTTACATCAAGGTTACAAATTCTTATAGCTTGGAAGTGCGGAATGATGTGGCGAATGCGCATCTCTTCGTTCGTGCTTGCTCCGTGTGCTCCGCGGGTGCTACCGAGTCTCTTTCCACGACCAGTACCGGTGTCGGGGCTTGATGATCGACCCCTTTGCCGCTTGTCCTCTACATTGTAGTGGTCGGTGATGCGAGTCCCACTGGCACGGAGGAGCCACCCTGCTCCGTTGACTCCTGTTGTCTCCTCTTCTTTCGAGGGACGAGTCGGCAGATGTCTGCACCCTCTGTTTCATCATCTAACAGTGTAAAAATGGCCTGACGATGCTTGCTGGCCGCCGGCCGCTACCAAAACAGCCACAGCCATTGCCTCCTCCCAACCCGAGTATGGCCCAAATGACGTCTTGATCCTAGTCTTTGGATGCAGGCGGTTGGGGGGCAACTCTTGCCAATCTACACCAGGGGTGGAGACACGAACACTGCTGCTCTGTCACGACCATTCCTCTGAAAAACATAAAGGCGACAACACAGTAAGTTTCTGTTACAACATAACTCTACGGGTACAAGGCAACATAATTTACCTTTAGGGGAGGTCGGACCAGCTTGAAAGCGTGCTCGATGTCGCTCAACCTGACATAATTTGGATCAGCTAAGTTGAATAGATCTCCAATCCTGGCCTTGACTTGTATCTTGTCAAGCACCCCTTGCCTGGTCCTAGTTGGGTCTGCGCTACCTTGGTATTCGTAGCCGGGATGTACCCTCCTCTGGCAAGGCTAGATCCTTCGGCTAATGAAGTTTCCGACCACGCTCGGACCGTCCAACTTCCTCCATGGGATCAACCCAATTAGTTCTTGGATCTGTTTTAGGTGCTCGGGCTTTTCTGACCAGCTATTCTTCTCCAGAATGAACCCCACGTCGCACAGTGTGATTGTGTTCGGCTCCTCGCGGATGTAGAACCACTTCTTGTACCAGTCCTCCAGTGATGTGTTCCAAGGGCAGTGCAAGTATTGGGTCTTCATCCCATCACGTAGATTGATGTACACACCCCCGGCTATCTTCGAGCCGCCGCTCCCTTTCTTCCGCAAACAGAAAAAATGGTGAAAGAAGTCGAAATGGGGCTGGAAGCCACCATATGCTTCGCAAAGATGAATGAAGGTGGAGACAAGAAGAATCGAGTTGGGATGCAGATTGCAAATCCCAATCTCGTAATATACAAGAGAGCCCTCAAGGAAAGGGTGCTTTGGAACCCCAAAACCCCGCTTGAAGAAATCTTGAAACCACAATCTCACTGGTTGTGGATCGGGTACCTTCTCCTTCAAGCGCCATCCCATGAAGTTCCTTGTTGTGGAGTACTCCCATGGTGACGAGGTCTTCGATGGTCTGCTCGTTGCTTCTTGACTTCCACCATTCCTTCGCCATGACTCCGGCTTTCTTCAGGGTCACTCTTCGCCATGAATCCGCCCTTGCTGATGGAGGTGGATGCGGTGGAGGGGTGATTGGCAATGATTTTGAGGATTTAGGGTTTGCAAGAGGAAGAAGAAGGCTGTGGTGAATGGTAATGGGGATCGGTAAAAGTAACTTACTAGTTCTATATTATAAATAACCAAGAGTTCCACCGTTTAAATGCGAGAGATTCTTGGCGGGGCGTATGACGCTGCCAAAGACGGTTGTTTTCACAACCTCGAGATCTATGCCAATAAATCGCCCTTTCGCTACCGAAGGTGTCGCGCCTCTTCGTTGCTAGTGTGAGAAGGCCCACACTGGCGCACCTTCTTACACTGTGTGCCAGTTTAATCGCTTGCTTGAAAGGACAGGAAGGCAGTATAGCGTGCTATATCCGTCTGCTTTTTCTGACCAGACGTGTCAGATTGGACTTGACAGAGTAAGAAGATAAATACACCAAATAACAATTCAAGCATCATTCGTTTCTTCGCTACATGTCTCGTGCTCAGGGATGGTCCAGACCACTACCGTGCTCGGGGACTGCTCTGACCACTAACGTGCTCGGGGACTGCCCAGACCACTACCGTGATTGGGGACTACTCTGACCACTAACGTGCTCGGGAACTGTCCCGACCATTGCTTGGAGACCGTTCTCCTCGGCTACATGTGATTTGTACTCACATATAGTTGAGAGGCATTTATTTAGACCTTGCTACAAGGCTCATACCTCGCCTTCCAGCAAGCTCGGGGACTACATCAGTATGATGCACCTGCCAGTGCATCTCGTATTGATTGTATGACGATTGGATTCTCAACTTAACTAGGAATTCTTTTTAGACCCTGGCACCACGTGCCTATGTCACCTACTACCAGGCTCGGGGACTAAGTGGGCACACTTCACCTTGCGGTGAATGTGTTTATTTAATTGACCCCTATGCTTTGACCCCTATGCTTTGACATAATTTGGATAAGCTAAGTTGAATGGTCGTGACATACTTCAGGATTACTATCGTGCTCGGGAACTATCCTGACCACTGCTCGGAGACCGCTCTCCTCGGCTACATGTGATTTGTACTCACATACAGTTGAGAGGCATTTATTTAGACCTTGCTACAAGGCTCATACATCACCTTCCAGCAAGCTCGGGGACTACATCGGTACGATGCACCTGCCGGTGCATCTCGTATCGCCTGTACGACGATTAGATTCTCAACTTAACTGAGAATTCTTTTTTAGACCCTGGCACCACGTGCCTACGTCACCTACTACCAGGCTCGGGGACTAAGTGGGCACACTTCACCTTGCGGTGAATGTGTTTGTTTTTCAACCCCTACGCCTCTGATGATCAAAGACGCACTTACATTTCTTTTCAGAAATACAAGTGGGCACACTTCCCAAGACGGAAATCTTTTTCATTTTTCTTAAGAGCACCATGCATTCTTCGGACAAACTACTTCTCCGGTGACAACGGTGGTCGAGATGTCAAGAACTCAA